>JACVTC010000072.1:0-110000 GCA_016946835.1 Neocallimastix lanati (nom. inval.) | reverse complement strand
TTTCATTTAAAATTTAATATAAATCAATACATAAATCAATATAAAAAAAAATAAAAATAAAATAAAATAAATCGTAAAAATTCATTAATTATATATTCTATAATTTGAATATATATAAAAGGTAAAAATGTTTAAAGTAGAACAAAGTCCAAAGAAATTATTAATTACAGTTAAAAATATATCTGATAAAATTCAAATTAAAGAATTTGTATGCCATATTAGTAAATATATTTATGATTCTACTCTTCTCTTATCACCGGTAGATACAGAATTTATAGATAGAATCATAGAATCTGATTTACTTGAAATAGATTATTAAAAAAGAAAAAAAAAATTAAATTTAAATTAATATCATTCCAATATCCAAATAAAAATGTATAAACATATTTATAAATATATAATAAAAAAAAAAAAAAAAAAAAGAAAGCAAAGCAAATAATTATAAAATTTAAAAAACTTAAAAAAAATTTAATGACAAAAATTAAGCAAATATTAATTTTATTCTTATTACTATTTTAAATATTTAATTTATTTATAATAATAATAATAATAAATAAAAAATAAAATAAAATATTAAAATAATATTTAAAAATATAAAAAATATATATATAATAAATATTTACAAATATTTTTTATTTTAATTTAAAAAAAAAAAAAAAAAAAAAAAAAAAAAAAAAAAAAACTAATTTAATATTTAATATAAATAAATAAATAAATTATATATAAAAAAAAAAATAAATAAAAATAAAAAATATATAAAAAATAAAATAATATAAAATAAAAATAAAAATAAATATAAGTTTAAAAAATATCTATTCATATTTATAGAAAATAATAATAATAATGATAATAATTATAATAATAATAAAATTGATATATATTATGTATATATATATAAAATAAAATATAAAACATAAAAATATATTTTAAATAATAAATATTACTACTAATAATTCAAATAATAGCAATTTTTTTTTTATCTATTTATTTTTAATTTTATATATATATATCTTTTTTTTTTTTAAAAAAAAAAAAAAAAAAAAAAAAAAAAAAAAAAAAAAAAAAAAACTTTTTTAATAATTAATTTGATTAAGGTTTATTAATATAAATATTAATATTGAATTTTTGAAAACTTTATATAGAGAACCTAATCTAAGAAATCAATAAATTTTATATTATATAAATTTGAAAATATGAACTTTACAGATAATATAATTTATTATTTATTATTAACATTATAATTTTTAATTTCTTTTGTTGAATTTTCTTATTTTATTTATAAATAGTTATTATTATTATTATTATTATTATTATTATTTATTATTTATTATTTATTATTTATTATTATTATTTAAAAATTTTTTAAAAATAATAATAATAATAATCAAATTTAATTAAAGTAAATACATCTGAAAATAATATTAAATATAAAATTTTTCGTTATTACTTCTTAAAAATTTTATATATTTATTATTTCAATACCTTTTCAATGTATTATCATAAAGAAATATTTACTAATTTTTTTTTATAGTCATTATAAACACATAAAATTAATTAAAATAGCATTAATAATTTTTAAATATGACATTTTATTGTTTATAAATTATTTTTATTTTTTATTTATTTGTTAATTTTTTTTTATCATTATTAATTTTTATTTTTTTTATTTAGTTATTTCACTTTTTTTTCACTTCATTTTTTTTTTTTTTTCTTGTGTTTTGTCTTTCATATATATATTTTATAGTTACAACATATATAAATATATATTCTTTATTTATTTTCCTTTATATCAAAAATTTGGTTTTTGTTTTTATTTTTTTTTTTTAATTTTATTTTATTTCATTTTATCATATTATAATTTTTTTCCCTGTGATTTGCTTAAATATATTTTTTATATCTTTTTAAAGATATGGCAAAATAAAGAAATTTTTATAATCTCCTTATAAGTCTTCAAGACCTTTAAAGGTGTTTTCCAATTCGCTCTTTGCGTTGTTATACTTTTCAGTCATATCATTTAATTTATTTTCTAATTCAGTTCTTTCACTTTCTAAATGAGTACATTGACGGTCAAGTTGTTCAGTTTGAAGTTCAAGAGTTCTTAACCTATATTTATTATTTGTAAATATATTAAAATATTAATATTTAAAAAATATAACTTATTATTTATTTTTATTTTTTTTTTTTTTTTTTGTATTTATAAACTTACTTAGTGTTGTTTTCGTTTAAGAGTCTTTCCTTTTCTTCTAATTGTTCTTCTACCATTTGTAACTTTCTTTGTAATTCTTCTAAACGAGTTCTGTCACCATCGCTTTCGTTCTTGGCTTGAGTTAACTTTATTTAAAATTAATAATATGTATTAAAAATACCATTCTTATAAATTTTATATTATTATTTAATTTATTTTATTATTCAATTTATATTTATTTCTTTTACTTCTTCATTTCTTTTATCAGCTCTACTAATATCCATTTCTAAGTTAGAAATCTTGTTGTTTAAAGCAAAGATTTCTTGTTCCTTGCTAGCTAATTCATCCTTTAAACTGGCAGCAAGAGCTTCAGCATCATCAGCACGAGCTCTAGCTTTTTCGTTTTCGTCACGAAGAGCGTTAAGTTTCTTTTATTTATATAATAAAATATTGTTTTAAATTTTTTATTATTAAATTTTATTAGTACTTATTTTATTTTATTGAGTTTGTTTTTACCATATTCTAAATTCTCTAAATTTATTTTTATCATTTTTATTCCTTCTTTTATATATATATAATATTTTAAATCTATAAACTTATTTTTTATTTTATTTTTTTTTTATCATATTTTAAATCTCAAAATATATTTTTATTACAGTTTATTCCTTTCTTTTTTATATATTATAATTATTTTTTTTGTTTATAAATGTAACTTTCAGTTTAATAAATAATATTATATTTATATTATACTTTTTTTTATATTGAGTTGTTCATTATATATTATACTGCTTTATTTATTACTATTTATAACATTTACTATTTATTACTTTTATTTTTATTTTAATTTTTATTTATTTCCTTAATGTTTAATATTTTTATTTATTTATTTATAATTATATGTTTTTTTTCTTTCTTGCAATATTTATTTATTCTTTTTATTAACACTGTTTTTTTATTTATTTTATTCTTAATTGATCCTTACTTCCTTAATCTTATCCATTTTTTAAAAAAATTTTACTTTTATAAAAATACTTTTATCCTCAAAAATAATAATATTTTTATTACTATTTATTAAAAAAAAAAAAAAAAAAAAAAAAAAAAAAAAAAAATTTAGAAATAATATTTATACTAAAATTATTTTATTAAATATATTAATAGATTTATTTTTATTTTTGAATACATATAAAACTTAATAATTAAATATTTAATATATAATATATAATAATTAAAATTTAATATCTAATATTTAATATTTGAATTTTAAATTTTAAAATTTGAAATCTATTATTTAATGTAATGCTTATTATTTAATAATTTATTTTCATTACTTAATCATTTTTAATCGAATAGTTTAAATATTCTTTTCTAAATTTTATCAGTTCAACTTAAAAAATAAAAATAAGAATTTTAATATGTATAAACAATATTTATTAAATTATTATTTGTATTGTATACTAATTGAAAGTTTTATTTGTAGTATAGTCATTTTTAACAATTATATTTACTAAATATTTCTTAATAAATCTTCATATTCCTTTAACAAAAGAGAAGTTAAAGTTTAATGATGATGTAAGCTAACCTTTTCTGAAAATGGTTAACTTTGTCATTAACAATTAATATTTGATACTAATATATTGATTATATATATTGTTTATATATTATACTGTATTAGTTTTTTTTTCTGTTTGCCAATATATGTATAATACATTTCAATTTATTTCAAGATTAAAAATTCAAAAAAGTTTTAAAGTACATTATATTGTAATATATAGTATCCCATATATTATTTAATTATAATTTAAATTTATAATATTTAATTAAATATTTAATATATCTTTTTTAATTCTTTTTTTTTTTTTTTGATTAAATATATAAATATATAATAAATAACAACTTTTAAAGTAATATTAATAAAAAATATTTGATTATTTTTATTTTAATTAAAAAGACCTTTATATATATTTCTTTTTTTTTTTTTTTTTTTTTTTTTTTTTTATCGAAATCATTAAATTTAAATATTATTAACTCAAGATTATTGATTATTATTTACTTTATTTACATAAAACCAATTTTATTTAACTTTCTTCCCCTAAAATCACTAAATAATTCCATTATTTAATGATTTTAGAAAAAAAAAATAAAAATGATATATTACATATTGTATCATTTATCTAAAGTTTATAAATAAAAATTATAAAAATTATCATAATTAAATTGTAAAAATCTTATTCATTTAAATAATTAAAAATTTATTTTTAACTTGACAAATTATTATTATTATTATGTTTATTTTTTATTATAATAATATTTATATTTTATATAAATATATATATATATATTTGTTTTGTTTTGTTTTGTCTATTTATTTTATAATTATGGATGATTTTTAAAATTTTAATAAAAATCTTGTGAGATTACTATTAATTATAGTATATACATTGCTAAATTTTTTAAAAAAGGCGTGATATACTTAAACATAGTATTATTATTGTAATGAAAATATTAAAATTATGAATATTTGTATATATAATTTTTTATAAATTAAGATATATCATATCATTCATAATTAAAATATAACAAATAATTTAGATATATTTAAACTTTATTAATTATAAAAATATTTAATTATTATTATTATATATCTTATATTGAAAAAATATTATTGAATAGTTTTCCTTTTTTTTAAACCAGATTCTATCCTGGTTGTAAGTTCGTGGGCTATCCTGTCCAATGACCATTTTCCAGGTTTTCCTCACAAGAAAATTTTATGGGAATATGGTGGTTAGGGTTATAGGTAAGTATTTCCCCTTATATATATAATATTATTCTAAATATCCAAAGTAATATAGAGAATATATTCTCCTAACTGTGAGCCTGAGAGGGTTTTCCAAGTACTGTTATTGAGGAAATTATTAGCATTTGTGTACATGATTTCATGTGTCCATGAAAATATATTCAATTAAATTACAATCTTTCTGAAGTTTATGCATTTGCCAAGAAAGTTAGAGGTTAAGTTATATTAGTCTCTTTTCAAAGTGAAGTTAGGAACTGGAGAAGCACTCCAAGAAAATGGATACTAGAAAATTCTCAGCAGTAATATGCATGTCAGAGCCTAATGCTGAACACTCAGTAAAACTGTCCAGCAGAGACATTTTTGCCTATATAGAAGTGGTGTGAGTACCTCAATATTCCCGAAAAGGGCGGTACACACCGGAAATAAAATAAACAAATCCTTTTTTTTTTTTTTTTAAATAATAATAATGATTGATAATTGTCTATTATAAATATTATTAAAGATAATAGTGTAATAATTATAATGAATAATTATTGATTATTTATTATAATTATTTAATTTTTGAAATTCTATGATAATTTAATTATTTTTATATTTTATACATGTGAACTTTATTATATTTTTTTGTCTTAATATGTTTATTATAAAAGATGATTATGTATTATTTAAAATAAAAAATTTTTTTGTAAAAACATTTTTTATTATTAAAAAATTAATTAATTAAATTAACAAATAAATCAAATAAAAAAATTTACAATAAAATAAAAAACTTTATATATTTTTGAATTTTTTTGACCTTTTTTTTTTAATTTTATTTTATTTAATTAAGAAATATAATATTTTTTTTTCTATTTCTGTTGTGTACCACCTTTGGTTTCTGAATCTAATGTGTTTCGCAATCGTGCACGATCCCCTTGGTTTCTGTCAACTTCCCTCAGGGGCAGTGGGAATATTAAGGTAATCACAACACTTCTGCATACATAGGTAGATAATGTCCCTGATGGATAACCTTAATGAGTGTGCAGTATTGGCTTTCTGACATGCGTATTATTACTTATAAATTTTTTAGTATGCTTTTTCTCGGAGTGCATCTCTAGTTCCAAGATTCCCTTTGAAGTATGATCAATATAACCTAACCCATACACATGCCCATGTAGATATGGGGAGAGTTGCATTTCCCCAAATTGCATTTCCCCAGGTTGCGTTTCGACAAATGGAGTATTGATATAAATAAATGAATAAATAAATAAATATTAATTCAAAATAATTTTTTTTAAAATTGTTTTTATTCGATATTAATAATATTTAATTTTATTTATTGATTTATTTATTTATTTAATAATTTTCAATTTGGCGAAATGCAACATTTTTTTAATACGCCATATGTTTTCAAAAAAATTGGCGAAATGCAATTTGGCGAAATGCCCTAGCTCCCGTAGGGAGAGTTGCATTTCGCCGAGTGATGTATTGAAATAAATATCATTAAAAATATCCTTATATAAAAAAAAATTTTTTTAAATACTTAAATATTTACTTTAAAAATACTAATACATCAATATTAATAATATTTAATTTTATTTATTTATTCATTTAATAATTTTCAATTTGGAAAAATGCAACTCAGCTTTATAAAAAAATGGCATATTTAAATAAATCATTTATAAGTAAGTAATGAAATATTTCAATATTTTTTTATTAAAATAATAATAAATAATATTTAATCGTATTTTTTGCTAAAATAATAATAAAAATATTTATTTTTAAAGATATAAATTATATTTTTTATTTATATTAATTTATTCACTTATTTCAATTTTTGGTATTTTTTCCTTTTTTTTTTTGATGGTTAAAAATAGAATATATTTAATTGTTAATAATTTATTATTTATATATTTAATTTTTTATTATTAATTTTTGTTTATTACTTACTTATTTAATTTTTTTTCTTTTTTTTTTTTTAAAAGTAACAAAAGTTTTTTTTGATGTTTAAAATTTAAAATAAAAAAAAAAAAAAATAATAAATTTATATTTATTTCTAGTTTTATTTATTTATTTATAATTATTTAAAAAAAAAATTAAAAATATGGGGCGTTTAATTATGAATTAAATTTTTATTTATAAGCCACGTTCCGAAATACAACACATTCAAAATACTGGGAGAGTTGCATTTCCCCAAATTGCATTTCGCCAAGTATGGCGTAGTATTAAAAAGTTGCATTTTGCATTGATATAAATTATGAATAAATAAATATTAATTCAAAATAATTTTCTTTAAAATTGTTTTTATTCAATATTTATAATATTTAATTTTATTTATTTATTTAATAATTTTCAACTTGGCGAAATGCAATTTGGCGAAATGCCCCACTCCCCATAAAAACCTCTTGTGAGAAAAACCCGGAAAATGGCATTAGGGCATGATTGAACCAGGAGTGCCTAATAAATTATAGCTCGCGAACTAATAACCAAGGATAGATCCTGGTTCAAATAAGAAATATAATAATATTTTTTTATTTTATGTCTCAATTATATTTTTATTCAGTTCAATTGTCGCAAATATTAGTGGATTAAATATTGAAATTTCAATAATAGAAAAATTAAAATTAAATTTTGTTATTGACAATTTTATTTTAAAATTTGATTTTTATTGACAAAAAACCTTAAATAAATATAAACTTTCTACTAAAATTTTATTTTTTATTAAAGAACCTTTTTTTTAATAATAATACATGATTTAATATTTATATATTCATAAAAATTACATTCAATGGAACATATATATTTTATAATATTAAATACTTATTAGAAATAATATAAAAGAGGCTTATAAAATTTTTAAAACTATATTATTTGTATCATAAACTATATAAATTATATATTATTGTAATATATCCTATTTAAATATAATATACTATTTAATATTTAAAATTATAATAAAATAAAAGTACTGAACAAAGTGTTAATTAAAAATTTAGACTAAAATTACTAATTTTCAAACATTCCCCCCTAAACAAAGTATTATCAAAGACTTTGTTTGCAAAATTAATTATTTGATTTTAATTAATATTTTTTGTTAAAATGTTTGCTAAATTTTCTTCAGATTTAATGTAATGTAAAATTACTTCTTTTCTTTCAATGTTTTCTTTGAAGTAGTGATAGCTAACTCTAACATGTCTTGTTTTTTTGCTAATAGTATAATTTTCAGCTGCAAATAAAGATGCTTTATTGTCTCCATTTAAGTTTATTACAAATTTCTTTTTGAACATTTCATTAAGCATGCTTTTTATCCATAAACCATATAGCTTCACAAAAAGCAATATATTCTGCTTTTGCAGTAGATCTTGTTACTGATTGTTGTTGTCTGGACATCCAAGCGATTGGTCCTGAGGCTAAGAAAAAAATATTTCCTGAAGTGGATTTGCTATTTGATAAATCTCTAACAAAATCGGAATCTGTATAACCAATTAATTCTCTTTTGTTTTTATATGAAATGTAATAATTCTTAGTTTGATTTAAATACTTTAGAATATTGACTATCTTGTTCCAATCTAATATTGTTGGATTTGAATTTTTTCTTTATGCTTTACTAACAGAGAAAGATATATCAGGTCTTGTTGACTTAGATATATGTATTAGACAACCAACTGCACTCTGGATAATAATCTTATCAAAAGGTGTTTTATTAATTAGTCTAACATCATCACTAGTACATGGAGTAAAAGCTTTTGATTTTCTTTCATATTAAATTTCTTTAAAATGTTTTTAATATAGTTTTCATGAGAGATTGTATATCCAAATTTATTTTTTCTAACATTTAATCCTAAAATATGGTTGATTTCTTTGCACTTGGATATTTTAAAATTGTTTTTGATACTATTAATAATAGTAAAAATTTCTTCTATAAGACCTGCTACTAACATGTCATCAACATATAAAGCTACTAAATATATAACATTGCTTTAATTATTCCATATAACGAGAAGCATTGTTCACTTCTTAATTGATATTGTCCTTTTTTGATCATTTACTATTAGTTTGGTTCCATTCTTGACCAGCCTGTTTTAATCAATATAATGCTTTATTTAATTTACAATAGCCTTCCATGGCCTTCTGGTAGTTTCATATAAATATTATTGTGTAATTTATCATTGAGATATGCACCTTTCACATCTAATTGTTGGATGTTCCAATTAAATAAAGAAGCTATTGTTATTGCCATTTTTAAACTTTTTACTGGTAATGTTGGAGGAAATATTAATTCATAATCAACTCTTTCAATTTAATTATATCCTTTTACAACTAATTTTGCTTTGTATTTTTTTAAATTATTATTTCCATCATAATTATTTGTGAATACCCATCTTGTACTAAGTGGTTTAATTCCTTTTGGGAGCTCTGATACTAGAGTCATTGTATTATTTTCTTTTAAATTTTGCAACTTAGTAGATATAGCTTTAATCCATTTTTCACTCTCTTCACAGGTAATAGCTTCGTAATAGTCTTTTGGATTATTATTTATAATATTGGATATTTCCTCCATTTTTTGGATTTTGTGTTTATTGTTCTCAAGTGGTATACTGGTCCTTTTAACTTTAATTATTATTTTTTGATCATCATTAATACTATTATTACTGCTAGTATTAGTTTTAATAAAAATTTCATCTAATTTTCTATTAAAATTTTTCGTGTGAAATTTTTTATCTTTATTGTGGATAACTTTATTTTTAGTAAAATTAAATTTATTAAAATTATTTAATTTATTTAATTTTTTTTCAATAATTGAAAATTTTTCATTAATAAGATTTTTTTACTTATTTGTAGTTTGTAGTTTTATATTTTATTTTTTAAAATCTTAATTTTAGTTTTATTTTTTTTTCTTCTTTCTTTTTGAAATTAAATACTCATTCTTCATATTTTTATGCTAATAATTTAATATTTAAATATCTTTTAATTATTGAATTTCTGTTAACTGGTTATTAATTTTTTTTAATTCTCTATTATAAGATAGTATTTATATTATTTAACATTTAATCACAGTTCAACTATAATATTTATTAAATAATAATGTAGAATACAATATTACTAAAATATAATAATAATTATAATAATAAAATAAATAATTAGCAATATTTAATTATAGAGTTTCTTATTTTTTTTTTTTATAAACTCCATAATTGTTTTAAATATAAAGAGTTTTAATGACATTTACATTTGGTTATTATTATTTTTTTAATTATTTGTTATAAATGTTAAATTTATATATATATTTTTTATTATATATATTTTAAAATTAACATTATATTTATATTTATATTTTTATTTTTACCTTTTTTTTTTTTTTTTTTTTTTTTTTTTTTTTTTTTTTTTTAATTTTAATTCTGAATAATTAATTTTTCTGTTTTTTAATGTAGCTGATATGTATAAAGGATTTATGAAAATAGTTTTATTTTTTAATGACTAGAAAATAAAACATTTTATTATTATTTAATTATTTATTATTTACTTAATATAAAATATTTATAATTATGCTTTTTTTATTTATTTTTATTTTTATTTTTACTTTTTTTTTTTTTAATTTTCAATTTTTATTTCATTACTTATATATATTTTATTAAAGTATTATTCATTATTTATTTCTTTATTTATATTGGATTAAAAATTATGGTTTTAAATTACACATTACGAAATGAATCGATTAAACCTAAATCTATTATAATATTTTTTTATTATATATAACTCTCTATTTTATTGTATTTTATTTTATTAATACTTTACTTTTTATTAACACTTTTTATTAATTTTGAGTCAAAACTATGGGAGAGTTGCATTTCGCCAAATGGTGTATTGATATAAATAAATGAATGAATAAATAAATAATAATTCAAAAAAATTTTTTTAAACTTGTTTTTATTATATTTAATAATTCAAAATATATTTTTTTTTAAACTTGTTTTATTATATATAATAATTAATTATAGATATTTTTTAATATTTTGTAAAATAGTAATGAAATAATTATTTATGATATTTAATTATAAATAATTATTTGAAAAGATATTTGTAAAAATTTATATATGATAAATTTTTTTTTAATATTTAAATATTAACTTCAAAAATATAAATACATCAATAATAATATTTAATTTTATTTATTTATTTATTTTTTAATAATTTCAATTCGTCGAACCACCTACTAAGTAGGAAGTTAGATAAAGGCTCCAGTAATAAACCATTGTGTGCCAACAGGATGTGCAGCTGGGGAGAAATCCTGCTACAGTCATTAAAAATAAAAAAACAATTCAATTTGTCGAAATGCAACTTTTTTTACGTCACAATATACTGGTTTTTATCATTTATTTTATCAAAAACTATGCTATGACATCTATTGATTAAGCCTTCAAAAATTTAGATATATACCATAATTTCAAAATATATTGCGAAATGCAACCTGGCGAAATGCACCACTCACAAAAATTATCAAATATAAATTTAGGAATAGTAATGTTAAATTATTAACTTAATAAAGAACATATGATGAATAATAAAGTAAAATATATTTCTATAGATTATTTGATGTTATATTTTACTGATTAAAAAAATTATTAGGAATGAAATAATTAACTTTAAAATAAAAATTATATCAAATAAAAAAAAAGTTTTATTTGAGGGTTTGTTGGCTTTTTTTTTTTTTTTTTTTTTTTTTTGGTAAAATTTATAAAATATTAAGGTTAAATATAATTTAATTCAAGCCAAAATAAATAAAATAAAATATATATTATTTAATATAAGCCACATAATGTATAAAAATATTTATATATCATTTATTCAATAAATTAATACAATAAATAAATAAATAAATAAATAAATAAATAAATAAATAAATAAATAAATAAATAAATAAATAAATAAATAAATAAATAAATAAATAAATAAATAAATAAATAAATAAATAAATAAATAAATAAATAAATAAATAAATAAATAAAAAAATAATAAGTACTAATTATCCAATGGAGAAGGAAAAACAACATTGGAAGTAAGACAATTCAAATTATGTTAAGTAATCATTTTAATACAAAAACATTAATAAAACATAAGAATGATAAAATAAAAAATATCAATATGGAGGACATGTTGGTTTAAAAATTTAATAAACTTGAACTGAAATAAATAAAATAACAAATAATACAAATAAAATAATAATCATTAGTAAAATTAACAAAAAAAATAAGTAGCAGCTTGTCATCATAAAAAATCAAGATCTAACATATAAATTATTAATAATTAATAATTATAAAATATATTAAAAATTTTATTATACTAATATAATAATATCATGCTATAATACATAAGCCACCATTTTAACAAATTAATAACAAATTAATAATATAATAGATAATGTTATTGTTTTTAGTAATACAAATAAATTTTAAGTGGATAAATATTTTATGAGGCATTCCTCTATTTGTTTATTTTAATTATTTAATAATTTATTTTTTTTTATTTACTTTTTTAAAAATAATAAAAAAAAAAAAAAACAAATTAAAAATTAATAAATAAAGAAATTATTAAATTAAATAGATTTATATACATTTAAACAAATTAAATAATCAATAAATAATTCTCAATTTTAATAGAACAATTAATTAAAAAAAGAATAAAAGAAATAAAAATACAAATTAAAAATTCACCATAAATTTGTGTTATTAATAATAATATTTTTAAATATAATAATTTTATTTATGTCAGAAAAATGAAACAAGATTATCATTTAATTGGAAATTCAGAAGTTGTTAGAGGTCCAAAAAAATTTAAAAGAAGATTTACTAGGCAGAAAAGGAGACTTTTATTCTATTCAATTATATTAATAATTTTCTTTAGTTTACTATATTTATTTTTCATTAATGCCCCAAATTATGATTTAATATTAATTAAAGGTCAATCTAGAAAGGACAAATATGGTGTTGAATTAAATAAATACGTTTTAGATGGTGTATATAGTATTGGATATGAGGGTAATATTAATAAAAAAATAGATGAATGGAATTTATATGCTCCACCTTGTCCTAATTTGCATCCAGTACATTATCCAGAATCTATTAGCAATCCAGTATGTGAAGAAAGTAGTCTTCAATTTGTTAATTATAATAATAATGGTGGTAGGGGATTACCATATTCTATAAAATTAGATTCTATATCAAATCAATTAAAAAATTGGAAGAGTTGGGAAAAGAAAAATAAAGATAGTGAAGGACCACTTTATAAAGAACAGAAATTTGAAAATTTATTTAATGGAGAATATCATCCATATGATTATGGTTATGATGATTCGGATACTTCAAAAATTGATGATGAAGAATATTATAAAAGTGTTGTGAACAGTCGTATGGATAAGGTCCCAGATCCAAGAAGAAGACGTTTATTTAGTTTTATATTATTTAATACTGAATTTAATATATTAGATGCATATCTTTCAGAATATTACGAAATTTTTGATTATTTTGTTATATATGAGTGTAATACAACATTTTCCGGAATACCAAAACCATACTATTTTACTCGTGCATTATTAGAAACAAATAGATATGATAGATTTAAAGATAAATTAATTCCGTTACCATTAGAAAATATCATTGATGAAGATAATGGAAGAGGTAAAGCTTTTCCAAAGGAACATATAGCTAGAAGGCTTCTTATTGAAAAAGGATTAAGAGCTGTTCATGCACGTCATGGTGATATTTATATACATGGTGATTTAGATGAATTCCCAAAGGCACATGTACTCTATCGTATGAAAAAATGTGGAGGATGGGAATATTTACAAATGGGAATTGGTGGAGGACCAAAATCATTTAAAGATACCAATGTTAAAAGTTATCTTGTAGATAAAACAATGGATGTTAAGGTAGATGAGCTTGGAAATTATTTGGTTGATTATGATAGGGAAGTGTCATTAGGATTTTTGAGTTGGTTCCATGAATACTCTTTTGAAGTTGTTAGAGACCATACTATAGGTACATTTGCTCATCCAGATGTTGCAATTTTTGATGCTAGACGTTCATTAGGACAATTAAATGAACGTTATAATAAAAGACCAGAAAATGAAGACAAGACTAAAAGAGAAAATTATGATATGCTTCTTGATCCAGATTTTGATCCTTATCAAGGATATACATATACTGATAATACAAATGATCGTAGAACTGGAAAAGGATATTTAGGAGAGGAAATGAGAAACAATACTCTTTTATCTGTTGAAGATTTAAATTTAAAACAGAAAACATTATTTTGGAGTAGCGGATGGCATCTTAGTACTTTCTTACCAACACTTGATTTAATTTATAATAAAATTTCATCTTATTCTCATTTTGATTGTTATGTTTATTTCCCAAAATTTTTATCAAAAATGTTACTAAAATATAGAATTAATAGACATGCTTATATTTTTGGTAGTTTTAAACCATTAGATGATAATTATATAATATTACCTAAATCATATAAAAAAGGATATGACTATAATTTTAGTTATCTTCATTGGAAAGAATTAATTCAAAATAATGCTACTGATACAGAATTTAAAAACGAAATTGATATGTTAATTCATGAAATTCCAAGTCATATATGGCAAAATCCAATATGCTATTCCTATATGATAGACCGTAATTTTGGTTTTGATAAAAAAGTTTGGTGGGAAGTTGTACCAAAGGATAAATGGAGTTCTATTCAATTTAAAGATTTAGATTCATCTATTATTGATTCCCTTTTGCCACAAAGTATTAATGGAACTTTCAAAAAAGAATTTATTGAAACTCTGAAATCCGATGAAAATATTTAAATTAATATATGAATATATGAATATATGAATATATAATATATATATATATTATTTATTTGGGTTTCATTTAGGAAATGCTATTTAGTGAATTGAATTGATTAATAGATTTTATTTTATTTTATTTTATTTTTTTATTTTTTATGTATATAATTTATTATAACATATCAAAATCTATGTATCTATACATATATAATTTAATAAAATAAAATATATATATATTTTTTTTTAAATTAAATTAATTAAAAAATATGAATAATAATATAAATTATTATTAAAAAAAATAATCGTAATAATTATAATATTAACAATATCTTCTATTAGTAATGATAATAAGAAAAATAATAAATGTTTTAAAAATAATTAGTTTAAAATTAATAAAAGTATTTCAATAAAGAATTTACAAAATACAAATAATAATAATAATAATATAATTTTATAAAAATTATTTAAATTTTATTTTTATCAATGTAAATATATAAATATTTTATATTGGTAGTGTAACCTTATTTTTTAATTGATTATAAAGTTTAAAAAAACTTTTTCCCCATTTTTAATATATATTTTGATGTTTATAACTGTGGCTGATATTTATATTATTATTTTTTATTTGAATATTAATTAATGAATTATTTTTAAATTGTGGCATTAATTTAAATAAAATATATGCATATTACTTTTTATTCTTATTTTTATTTTAATTATTTATTTATTTATTTTTTATTTATTTATTTTATATTTTATATTTTTATTTTTTTTATTTTTATTTTTTATTTTTTTTTTATTTATTTAAATATCATTTATTTATTGCTGTTTAAGTAAACATTTCTATTATTATATATGTTTACCTCTTGAAAAGAATTAATAATAGAGAAAACTAAAGAGAGGTGTAAAATTTAACATATATGTATACTTTTTTTTAAATTAGAAAAGGTGAAGATTATTATATATATATATATTTTTTTTTTATTGTAATAATTGTATAATTTTAATATTTTAATTTATAAACAAAATCCAATTTCTATCCAATATTATTATTATGAAGCAAACGAACAAGAATATTAAAGCAAAATATATAATTATTAAAGATAATATTCTAAACAATAATGTTAATAATGAAATTGTTTAAACTGCCGACCATTTAATCTATAAAAATAATAAAGAAGACATTATAATATTTGAAATTTGTAGAAATTTCAGGATAAACAATATAAATAAAGTGTATTTTACCAATTAATATATATATATATATTATTATTATAAATTTCAATAAAAGCAGTATTGTCGTTTTTGAATTAAAATTTTATTCAATGTCATTTTATTTCATATAAATTAATAAGATACGATTTTAAGGATAAATCAATTTTAAAATTTGTTTATTTATTATCAGAATTTCATTTATTTAAAATTATTTTCATGGCATTTTATGTTCAATAATTATTATTGAGAATAATTTCCAATTAATAAATTTATTAAAATACTCAACAATAAATTAGAAAATTTGGTTAATTGTTTTATTTTATTTTATTTTATTTTATTTTATTAAAGTCTTTATATAAATAATTTGAATTTATTAATAATATAGTAATTATGTTTATTACAATAATTATATATATATTTTTCTTATTTATGAATTAATATATATCATTATATATAGCATTAATAAGAATATTATTAATTATAAATAATAATAATAATAATAATAATAATAATAATAATAATAATAATAATAATAATAATAATAATAATAAAAATTCAATTTCTCATTCATTAAAATTTTTTTATGAATATGAAATTAACCTTTACTTTTTATATAATTATTATTATACAGTTAATATTATTGATTTAATGTTAATCTAAATAACAGAATAAAAGAATGAATAAAGAAGACGATGAGATTTTTGAAATTGTTGGTAATTGAATGATTTCATTTATTCTATATTATTAATGTCAACTCTGTTATTATCATTATATTATATATTATTTGTTAAATTAATATTTTAATTATTAATAAATAATTATGATGATAATTATCGTTATAATAGATTATACTTCCATTGGTTCATGGGAGAAATTAGTTGCTTCTATTGAGGAGGTAATTCATTTATGGGGTATTGATAATGGAAAATTAGGTTCCTTTGACCCAGATATTATATCATCTATATCAGATATTGATGATTCTGATAATGATGAAACTCCATATATGCGTCAGGAAAAATTAATTATGGGTGAAACGATGTTTGTTCTTTCCTATCATTATTTACCTCATAAAGAGCAATATAGTGAAAATAATATGTGGAGAACAAAAGGAAAATGTTTCAATATTAATTGGAATGACAATGATGATACCTCAGTAAATACCTCAGTAAATACTAAACAGTTATTAAGAAAAAGATCAACAATTAATGAAAAAATAGATTCATCAAGTACTGATATTACTTCATCATTTAAATCAAAAACAAATCTTGAAAGTAAAATTGAATTTCATAATTCAGAATTATCTAGATTACAAAATCCTTTCCATTCACTTATTACTGTTCCAATTCAAAGTGATGGTATGCCATCATCTACTCAATCTGTTGCTCATCCATTACATCGTTGGACAGGCTTTACTCATTTATTAACCATTGAAGTCTATGATACATCAAAAAATCATTTATCAACTACAACATTAGATATTAATACTGCTAATCTTTTAATATCATCATTTAGCATTGCTTTTCATAATACCGGTTGTATTTTACCAGTATTTGTTCCAGTTGCATCACCATCAAAGACTTTATTTACTGGATTAGCTTCATTCCAATTAGATCCTTCAGGTGATGGTCTTCAACAATGCGATGTTGAAATAAAATTTAATTCAATGTTTATGCATTATGTACCAAAAGAATATCAAGGTGTTATTAATTTAACTAATTTTTTTATTCATCGTTGTATTAATAATACATTGAATATAAAAATTGAAGGTAATATATATATATATATGTTATAATAAAATTTATAAAATCATTATTGTTATTCATATATTTATTTTAATCAAAATAAAATAATGTCAAATTTTATTTTAGTCTATTTAATTTTAATTTTAATTTTATTATTATTTTTTATTTTTATTTTTTTATTTATTTTTATTTTTATTTTTTAATTTTATATTTATATTTATTTTAATTTTAATTTTTAATTTTTAATTTTAATTTTATTTATTTATTATTATTATTACTATTGTTATTATTTTACCATACCCATCCACATGTATATAAATATATAAATTATTATTATTTTAATATATCAAAAATTTTTATAAAGATAAAATTTTCGATGATCGTATAGAGAAAATGATTGATAATATTAGAATGGCAAGTGTATATGTTTATAGAATAGAAAATTGGGATAACAAATCATATTTCTATACTAGAGAATTATCAACACCATTACCACCAATTCCATTTGGTTCAACAGCAGATCCACTATTTTGTCTTTCATTACATGTTCATTTCAATTATTGTTCACCATTAGAATTTATTGATGATAGAAATCAAGAAAAAGAATTAGATCCATTTGATTCACCAATTTGGATTATAAGAAGACTTTGGAAAACTGATAATGTTGATAAAAAATACGGTTTATATCATACTCTTTCTGGTGTATTACAAGCATGGCAAAGATCAGCAAGTTTGCTTTCTCAAAATAATGATATTTTAAATCAAATGCGACCAGGTGATATATTTAATAATTCATTGTTTTTTAAATCTTCATTAGGTTTGAATACAAATAATTCTGAAAATGATAATTCCTTTTCTATTGTTGATAATCTTGATATAAGAAATGTTTTATACACATTATTTAGAAGTGAAAATATTGATACAACAAAAGAAAATGAATCTGCAATTAACTTAACTCAACAGATTCATTCAAATGTTACTATTCCACCAGGTTCTTTTCTTTGGGAATTAGGAGTCTATCTATTAAATACCACTTCACCCGCATGTACTTTTAGATACAAACAAACTACCTTATTTGGTTTCCTTAAAGCTATTTGGGCTGATATCATTATGGTATTTAATAAATGCTGGGAAACTTGTACGTATATTCCAAGAGTAAATATTAAAAGATATACTAATCAATTATCGGATTGGCAGTTTTATGGATACAATGAAGTTACTGAATCTCCAAGTATTTGCTTGAAATTTAATCTTCTTCAACAAAAATTAGAAATGCTAAATTATTGTATTTATCATAAGAAGAAATATATTAATAATGAATTTGTTAAGAATGCTCAAGCACAGTCTAGTGAAGAAGAACTTGATGAAAATTCTGTTCATGCCATTTACGATAGAATGTTTAGTAGTAAGATAGAGGATGGTAATGAAGAAGTTTCTAGAAGAAGAAGATGGTCCAAAACAATTGGTCGTGCTACTAAAAAGTCTTATTCTGCTACTAAGAATTTATTAGGTGCAATTACTGAATCCGTAATTGGTGATGAAAATGGTGGTGGTGCTTTGGAAAAATTATTTGATAAAATTACTGCTGAAGATGATGATTATGAATTCCAAGATATTCAAAATAATGATTCAGATCCAGAAGGAAAGAATGATGATCATGACAGTAAGGATGAAAATGTTCAAATTGTTGAAACAGTTTCAAATGAAGATGAAAAAAAATTAAAAAATATAAATGATAATGAAACTAGAAATGATCAAGAATCAAAATCAAACTTAGAAATATCATCTTCTGTTGAAAATGAAGTAGAAAAAGATGAAGCTAAGAATACTTTACCTGAATTACCAACTCATCTTAATAAACCAAAAGTTGATGTTAACCGACAAAATAGTACTGATTCTGATGCCTTTTTCGATTCAGTTGAAAATGGTAGGTTTAAAAAATAAATTATTAGTATTATAATTATTATTATTTTTTATTTTATTTTATATTATTTTTATTTTTATTTCTATTTTATAAAATATAAAATAATTAATTACTAATATATATATATTGCAAAAATAAATTAAAATATATTATTATTGCTATTATTATTATTAATTAAAATAGAGCCAGTTTCAGAAAGACAAGGTTACTTAAAGATTCATCCATACTTAACATTAATTAAAACTGGGGAACCTCTTTATATTCCAGAACTTCAAGTAAATAATAATAATAATAATAATAATAATAATAATAATAATAATAATAATAATAATAATAATAATAATAATAATAATAATAATAATAATAATAATAATAATAATAATAATAATAATAATAATAATAATAATAATAATAATAATAATAATAATAATAATAATAATAATAATAATAATAATAATAATAATAATAATAATAATAATAATAATAATAATAATAATAATAATAATAATAATAATAATAATAATAATAATAATAATAATAATAATAATAATAATAATAATAATAATAATAATAATAATAATAATAATAATAATAATAATAATAATAATAATAATAATAATAATAATAATAATAATAATAATAATAATAATAATAATAATAATAATAATAATAATAATAATAATAATAATAATAATAATAATAATAATAATAATAATAATAATAATAATAATAATAATAATAATAATAATAATAATAATAATAATAATAATAATAATAATAATAATAATAATAATAATAATAATAATAATAATAATAATAATAATAATAATAATAATAATAATAATAATAATAATAATAATAATAATAATAATAATAATAATAATAATAATAATAATAATAATAATAATAATAATAATAATAATAATAATAATAATAATAATAATAATAATAATAATAATAATAATAATAATAATAATAATAATAATAATAATAATAATAATAATAATAATAAGAATTGATATAAAACATTTATAATATTTATATATCTATTTATTAAATTTATTTATTGTTATTATAGGAAACTGGTTCATTAACAGAAGATATGATTCAAGAACAAGAAGAATTATTTGAGCATTTAGGTTCTTCTTCTGATGCTACTAAACAAAGAGCTCAACTACAGAGTCGTCATTTACAATCAGGTATTATTTATATAATTTTTATATAATATTATATGATTTTTTTTTTTTTTATTAATATTAAAAATGTAATATTAATATATTAATATAATTTAATGAATTAATAAAATTTATTTATTTATTTTTTTTTTTTTTGGAAATATTATAATTTATTAATAAAGATATGGAAGCTTTTAAAGCAGCTAATCCAAATGCGGAATTTGAAGATTTCGTTCGTTGGCAATCACCAAGAGATTGGATTGTTGAAGATAGTGATGAAGATAAAGAATCATTAGATGAAGATGCTTACAATAAAAAGCATGGTCATTTGAGTATGAGAATGATGGAACCTGGAAACTTATGGATTGAAATTTGGAAGGTAATAAATTTTATATTAATTTATTTTATTTTACATATTAAATAAAATTGAAAATTTCATATTTATAAATATAACTATTAATATTAATATAAATGATACTTTATATATATGTATATATGTATAACATATAATAGAAATCCAAAGCTATACCAATTAATAAACAAGAACCAATATTTCAATATAAAGATATTGCTGAAAAGATTTTAATACAACTTTATAATATACCACCACAATTTATTTATATTCAGTAATTATTTTTAATTTAATTAATTTTATTATATTTTATTTTATTTATTATTATACTTAAATAAATATTTAAATTAAAGTTATTATTAATATTATAAACATTTTAAATATAATTTTGAATATATAATTAAAAATAAAAAATTTATAATATATATAAAAATATATAAATATATATATATATTTTAGTTTACTTCCAGATATGTTTATTGCTGGTTATAATACTTTAGCTTCCCATCCTGCAATTAAAAAGATACCATTCTTAGAAAATGTTATGAAGAAACTTGGTAATGCTATTACATCAATTCAATGGAAAGATTTAAAGTAATTAATTTTTTTTTTTTTTTTTTTTTTTTTTTTTTTTTCATATATTTATATTTATATAAAGGTTGAATGAAGTAAATTTTAAATTAAATTAAATAATTGATCTTTTATAAATTTATTTATTTTTTAACTCTTTATATATTTTAATTAAGTATGGATTATTCATTCCAAGAATTATTAGATTTAGCTATTATGTTCAGAGATGCTGAAGTATTATTAGAAAAAACAATTTCATTATTATCAAAATTACCAGAACAATATCAATTAGTAGAAAACTTATTATTATATTCTGATTCTGTTGTTCGTACAGATGAAGAACAAAATTGTATTTACAGATTATTTGGATTTGGTAAAAAAAAAAAAAAATAATAAAAAAAAAATTAAAAATATATTATTATTATTATTATTATTATTATTATTATAAGAAAGTATAATTTAATTAATTTTTA
The DNA here is from genome assembly GCA_016946835.1 of Neocallimastix lanati (nom. inval.). NCBI lineage: Eukaryota > Fungi > Neocallimastigomycota > Neocallimastigomycetes > Neocallimastigales > Neocallimastigaceae > Neocallimastix > Neocallimastix lanati (nom. inval.). The sequence continues at coordinate 87,753 of JACVTC010000072.1, read as the reverse complement.
TTTTATATAATTTTAAAATTTAATTAGATGATGAAGAAGAAATAATAAGTCCATCATCAAAAGAATTTATTTTCCGTTCTGTTATATCAAAATATGATGAAATGGATCAACCATTAATGCAGAGGATGTATATTTTACAACGTGAAAATGAATTTAGAGTTGTCGAAAGCAAAGCTAATGATACAAGTAATATATAAATTAAAAAATAGTCAGTACGAAAAATTAAAAAATTTATATAAATTTTTTGAAATTAAAAAATAGTCTACTTCAAATTATAAATTTTTTTTTTTTTTTTTTTTTTTTTTTTTTTTTTTTTTACTTTAGATTAAAATATTATTAATATAATTCAAATAGAAGTAAAGTAATCTTTATATTAAAAAAAAAAAAAAAAGAAAAAAAAAAAAAAGAACTAATATATAATATAAACGAAACTAAACAAAAAATCAAAAAAAATCGAAAAACAAAAACAAAAAAAAAAAAACAAAAAAAAAATTTTTTTTTATAATTAATAATATATTAATAATATATTATATATATATATTAAGTAATTACACATGAATTTAAAATTCAAAATGTATTAGATTATGGCAATTATAAGTAATAAATCATAGTTAAAAAAAAAAAAAAAAATTAATAAAGTAATATTAATAATTAATATTTATATATAATTTATTAAGTAATGTATTTTTTTATGTTTTTTAAATAATATAAGGATTTGTATTAATATGTGTATTTTAAAACATTTTAATTTATAAATTTAAAAATTTATTGTGTAATAATATACAAAAATTAAAATAATTAAAATATTTATTATAATAAAATTTAAAATTTTAAGTATTATCAGTAATAATAATTATTATTGTTAATCTTTTATTTTCTTTATAAATATATAATGTTATTATAAATGGAAATGATTTTTAAAATGTATGTTATTAATTAATAATTAATATGTCTTTTTAATCCATCAAAAAGATTACTTAATAATTCCTAATAATAAAAAAAAAAAAAAAAAAAAAAAGAAAAGAAAAGGAATGAAAGGAATATTTTTTGTAATTATTTTAATTATATATATATATTAATATATTTTGATTTCATTTTATTAATCTAAATTATTGTTTTAAGTTAATTCTTTGCTATCTTATTACATCTTGACTATGAATACCAATATATATATATATATATATATTTCTTTTTTTTTTTTTTTTTTTTTTTAAAATAAGAAATATAACATAAACCACATTCTTTTTTGTAGACATATATATTCATACTCTCAGTTTATATATATATATATATATATATATATTAAAGAATTTTTTTGAAGATTAAATACTTTAATTGACTTTAATTTTTGATGTAGATAGATATATATACTCTTAATGAGCTATTTTAAGATATCAATATAATTTTTTTAGTAAAGTTTTTAAATATAACTAATTAACCTTCCATTATATAATCTAATATTATTTTTAAATATGTACTTAATAAATATGAAATATTATAAAAATAAATAAAAAAAAGCTTTTAAGTAAATTTATATTCTTAATATATATATATATATATATATATATATATATTTTAAGATCTGTTTTAATAGTTGCTTCAAAATAGATACTTTTCCAATTTCATTTTATTTTTAATTGAACATCTTATATTTTTAAATTTATTTGTATGTGCTTTAAAATTTTGTACAAATTCCTTCAAAATTTAAGAAGTTCCGATACCAAAGACCTGAATCTATTTTTCTTCCATTTTATTTTTCAATTATATTGAAAAAGCCTTTTTATTATATATATATTTTGCTTTTCAGCTATATAAACGTAACATTTTATTAATATTTAATGAAATTCCAAATTTTGAAATTATATTCTTATATATAAATGAAAATTTTTGATAATATAAATAGAAATGTATGAATTACTTTCAAGACAATGGTTTTTCATTGTTTATTTTCTTTATTACTTATTTTATTACAATCTTTTAAATAAAATATTTTATTATAATTTTCGGTTTAAGGTTTATTTTTATATTTCATATAATTATTTAAAAAATTTAATTATAAACAAAATTTTTTATTTTTTATTTTATTTGTAATATTTAATATATATAATTTTTTTAAAAAAAAAATTGCAATATTATATATATTTTTTTAAAAAAAAAAGCTTGAAAAATAATATTAAATAAATAAATAAATAAATAAATAAATAAATAAATAAATAAATAATAAATAAATAAATAAATTAGTTTTGGTACATTTTTATAATTTAATTGTTAAGGATGATACATCTATAACTTATATTTTAATATTTAATATTTATTATCAATAATTAATAATGAAAATATTTTTTAAAATTTTTATTTTTGTATTATAAAATAAAAAAAAAATTTATTTTGATGGATTTTTAATTAAAATAATTTAAATATATATCAAACTTTAATTTCAATTAGTAAATTTGTACATAAATATATATAAATTTTTCATTAATTTAAAATCTTTTTACATGTGTTACTTCTTTGTAACCCAAATTAAGAATTAAATTGGGTTACAAATTGTCATAAATCATTTTTTACTACAATAAGTTTAGTGATTTAATCAAAAATAATGAATATACAAATTTTGAAATTGTTTACCCATTAATTCATGGAGAAGTTGATGTATTATTATTTATTATTAAATATATTATATATTTTCATTTATCAATATTTATTAAATTTTATTAAAAATAATTTAAAGAAATTTTTTTCTTTTCTTTCTTTATTTTTTTTTTAATTTATTTTATTTTTTTTTTTATATATATTAAGTTTTAGAAGGTTTGCTATTTTATTATACATCATTTTCACCATGATATTGATAGTATAATATTATAAAATCAAAAAATAATAAAAATATTATCTTAATAAGTACATTAACACATTAATTAATTATATATATATAATTTGATTAAAAAAAAAAAAAAAAAACAAAGATAAGCAATAAAAAGTTTATTTTGAGAAAAAAATAGTTAAACAAATATTTAAATAAAAAGATGCCACTATGTTGTTGTTGTTGTTGTGGAGATAAAAATCTCATATTTGGGAGATCTATTGAAGATATGCTGGATAATGGTATGACCGTTCCAGTCGAAATTCAGAAATTTGTAAATTATTTGAGTGAAAGAAATGGTAGATATATATATATATAGATTATTATTACTATTATTGTCCCTATTATTGATGAAATAGAAAATAATGATAAAAATGAAAAATTAATCGAGTATTGAATAAAATTTTATTTTTTATTATTATTATTTTTTAAAAAAAATAACAAAAAGCAATTCAATATAAAGAATTTTTTTTAAAAAGTTCAGATCCAAAAGAAAATAATAAACTTATTAAAAAAATTAATAAAGGTAATATATATATGAATATATATGAATATATTTTTTATAATGCTACGTTTAAATAAAATTAAAGATTAAATATATAAAAACTAATAAAATAATAATTTATTTTAAATGTAATAGCTGGAAAAATTGATTTGAAAGATGCCCATGATATACATGTTGTAGTAAGTGTTTTTATTGAATTTTTAAGAAGAATGCCAGGTCGTGTAATATCTAAGGAACAATTTGGAAACTTTCAATATATTAGTGGTATATAATAATATTAAAATAAATAGTAATAATAATGCTATTAAAATATTTAAAAAATGATAATAAATATAATAATAATATTAATAATAATAATAATAAATGAAATTATTCCTATCTTATTTAATATAAATTATTAAATATGAATATTGAAATGTAGGAAAAGGAAAAAGGAGAGACATAAAAAAAGTTCAAAAAGGGTTAGAAACGTTACCTAAATCGAGATATGAGACATTAAGATATTTAATGAGGTTTTTTACTGGAAACACTGGTAGCATTAATATTAATCTATCAGATATATTAGTAATTGTTCCAATAATTGCATCAGCATTGATTGAAACTTCAAATGATTACACTCTAATGAGTAAAATATATAAAAATGGAAATGTTATTAATTATGCTCCAAGTACAGATAATTTAAATGCAATTGAATCTGGCAGAAAAAGAGAAAATGTTATTAGACTTTTAATATCAAATTATTCAAAATTCTTTGATAATGAAGAACAAGAGGTTCCTATGAATTTTAATACAAATAATTAATTATGAAAAAAATTATTAAAAGGAAATGATTACATAATGATGTATAATAATTAATAATATAATTTTATTTAATTTTTAAATATATATATTTATAATAATAGGAAAGTAGAGAAGAATTTGAATATGATCCAGATGACGAATATGAAACACCGAATTACAAATCGTACCCTGAATATGATACATCAGCATTACCTAGAGTACATGTGAGGGTATCAAGCAAACAAGTAAGATCAAGATCACCATCACCGTCTCCTTCACCAATTTCGACTCTTAATGAGAAATATGATTTATATTCTTCTGATGACAATAGAAGTAAATATGTCAGCTCTGGTACTCTAGATAAGGTCATTATTAAAAAAAATTAGAATAAAAATATAATAGAACATATTAGAATATAAATTAAAAACATATAAAAATTTCTATATTTTAAGTTTTAACTTTAAAATTATTTATATAAAAATAAAAAAAAAAAAAAAAAATTATATATATTTATATATTATAAAAAATAAAAATTTAAATTATCATAACAGAATGATTTCAGCATAAAAAATGTTAAATATAATATTATTGATGGAAAAATTCATTTATCATTTACAATAACTGCACCAGAATCATTATCACAAGATATTAATTTGGAGTATGTTTATATTTATATTTAAATACTTAATTGATGATCACAACTACTAATTTAATATAAAAAATATTTTTATTTTATTATACATTTATTCCAAATATTTATTTTTATATTTGAAATAAATCAATAAAATTTTAGTATACCTCAATCAGGTACTGGTATGGCAAGTATTAGAAATGCCTCACTTGATAATGATTCCTCAACCCAATTATTTAGAGTAACTTCATTCACAGAAGGACCAAAGTATAAATTATTATTGATAATTAGTTATTTTTATTTTACTATATATATTTTAGGTTAAATAAAGTTTCTGAGTAAGAAAAAATTTATTAAACATCTTTTTATATTTATATTAGATATCAATCTGATAGTGATAGTACAATAGATAATCCAAAAAATTTGGATATAAAGTTAAATTTACCAGTTTTACAAGACAAGTAAATATATTAAACATTATTTGTTTATATTATAAGTTATAAATTATTAATAACTATAAGAATATTTACATTTATGTAATTCTAATATACATAAAATCGGTTTTATTAAAATTACTTACTTTGAATATTATAATTTAGAAAATATAAAAATTCTAATTCCTATCCAAATTCATTCCAAAATTCTAATTCATTTATAAATATCAATTATCCTAATGATAATAAAGGATTAGGTACACAATCTATAGTGGTACAACCAGGTAAGAATTATTATTAATATATATTAAAAATTATATTTTTACTGTTTACATTGTTATACTGATTTGATTAAAATCATTGATAATTATAGATGAAAGTGTTATTACAGAACTACAGTTATTCTTAAAAGCAACTAGAAGATATTTATATGATTTACAATCATTCCCAACGGGTCATATAAGGGAATTATTTAAATTTTCGAAAGAACGTTATAAGCTTATAAAAGAAGTTTTAGCAGGTAATATAGTAAAAACATACACATATATATATAATATATATAAAACTTTAACAGTTTTGAATTTTATTCACATTAATTAAATAAAAATATATAAATTTAATTTTTGTCAAAGATGATCCATACATAAATCTTGGTAATTTTAAAAATATATTAAAGATGAAATTTAAATAAAATATAATATTTTTATATTATCAATAAATAATAAATAATAATTAATTTTTTTTTTTTTTTATTATTATCATTTTTTAAATATTTTGCATGAATAAATAAACAAATAATAATAATAATAATAATAATAATAATAATAATAATAATAATATATTAAAATAAAATAGAACCAATAGTAAGTTCTCAATTATTTGGTCCAAATAAATGCTTTGTACCATATGAAGGATTAGACAATCTTTCACCAGCCCAACAAACACTAATGGAATATGATCTATTTAAGAAATCAAATAATATAGAAGAATTTGTTTTCCAAAAATCAGTAGAACATTGCCAAATGGAAAAAGAATTCTTGTATCAAAGATTGATAGCCTTAAAAGATAATATAATAACTGAAGTACGTAAATTAAATTAAAGTATATTATTGTATATAGTTTTTTTTTTTTTTGTCTTTTTATTAAAAAAATAATTTTTTTTTTATATTTCATTTTTTTTTTTTTAAATATTTGTTTAAAGAATGACCGTCATATACTCCATGAGCTAAATAAAATTTACAATAGTATTAGGGAGAACATAAAGAAGAACCAAAATTAAAATATAATGTTAAAAAAATTTAAATTTTGATTAATATATATATATATGTATATATGAAAGTATATATATACATAAATACACAACTATAAATAATTATAATAAGTTATTACTATATTATAATTATTTATAAAATTATAGTTTTTTTTTTTATACATTTCTTTTATATTAAAAAGAGATTTTCATTGAATATCATATTCATATAAGTTAATATAATATAATATTTTTTTTTTTTTTTTTTTATATAAAAAAAAATATGTGCTTGATTCTTTTTCAATTATTTTATAACATTATTTCTTAATAATTGATTAGTAATTATATTTTTTATAGTTTTATTATTAAAAAAAAAAAAAAAAAAAAAAAAAAAAAGCATTAATAAAGTTTATTTTAAGTATATTAATAATTCATTTAGAATTAATTATGAATAAATTAAAAATTCTCAAAAATAAAATTAAATAATTAAAAATATTTTTTATAATTAATATAAAGCTTATTTTTAATAATAAATTAGTGTATATATATTTTTATTTTCCACAAAATTATAATTTTAAAATTTGTACTTTTGTATCTTTTCAATATTTTTTTCTTAAAAAAAAATATTATAAATGAATTGCATTGCTGTTATTATTTGCATTTTATTTTAAAAATAAAATAAAATAAAATTAAGTAAAAATAAAATAAATATAATAATACTAGCTAGTAATAACAGCAATAGTAACAATAATAACATATTATTATTAGTAAAAAAAAATTTTTTTATTAATACAATATTAATTTCTAATAATAAACATAAACTTTATTAGTAAAAACATTAAATTTTTTTCAAACGTTACTTTTTATTTTATTTATTTTAAAAATAGTGTCTTTAAAAATTTAGTGTTATACTTTTATTTTAAATGATACATTAAAAATATCATTAAAATATAAAAATAACTGAAGTTTTTGTTATTTTTATTAAAGAAACAACCAATTCAATATATATTATATATATTTATATTTATATGTATTATTAATAAATAATTAAATTCTTAATTTCACAAATAAAACTAAAAAGGAATTGAGGAAAAATATTAAATAAAATACTAATAAAGCTCATATAATATTATAATATTATTAAATTTTTATAATAAAAATGGAATACCCTAATATACAAGGTATAATATTCTTTAATTTATGAGTAATATTTAAGAATTAATTTGACTATCATACTTAATAAATCAATTTTGATTTTAATTCTTCTTTATTAAATGAATAAATTAAAAATTAAAACAAAATAAAATAATTTATACTGTAGCTCATTATTTAATGTTGAAAGATGTAAAGGTAGAATTATCACCTCAATATCAATTTCCAGAATTGGTAATTGTCAAGAAATATTTATAAAACTCGAAATTTACATAATATTTTCTGTTTTTAATATTTTATTCCATTTTATTTATTTAATTTTAAAATTAAAATTATATATATATATATACCAATTATTATATAAATTTTATAGATATCACTTCCTCATGAATATATATATTCTCAAATTAATGATAGAATTATTGAGGATAACGATTATGATTTCGTTTTTGAAAATAAATATTTAGAAAATTATGAAAAGCAAAAGAAAAAAGAAGAAGAAAAACTTAAACAAGAATTAAAAGCTAAAGCACCGGGTTTATCTAATAAAGTATTAGAACCTGTTCGTGTAAATAGTACTGGTAAATATTTATTATTAATAATAGTCATATTAAGTAAAGTAATAAGAATAATTAAATCCAATTTATTTTTATATTAATAAAATCAATAGATAGTCTTAATTCTTTGAATAAAGAAAATAATGTTGAAAAGGTAAATAGTTTTATTAGTTTATATGAATAAATATTTAATTTATTGTTATTATTTTTTTTTATATAAATATTTATTATGGATATAAAATAATAATATAAAATAATAAAAATAAAATAAAAATGATAGAAATGTTAATATAAAGTACATATTGAATAAAATAAAAAAAAAAATAGTAGAAATGTTTATATAAAGTACATATTGAATAAAATAAAATAAACAGTAGAAATATTAATATAAAGTATGTATTGAATAAAATAAAATAAAATAAATAGTAGAAATACTAATATAAAGTACATATTGAATAAAATAAAATAAATAAAAAAAAAAAAAAAAAAAAAAAAATTACTTGATATAATAATAAAACCTTTTTATCTAAATTTTTAAATAATTTTATGTTTATGTGCATATATAATAATTAATTATAATTAATTACATTAAATATATATATATATATATATATAAAAGAATAATATATGTATATCTGAATTTGAAGATGTGGCACCTTTAGATCCTTGGGATAAGTCAAAAACAAATAAAGATGAATTGTTACAATTACAAATGGAAATGAATGATATGTCATGCTCACAACAAAATGTTAGTCATAGTAATACAACTGTAAGTAGTACATCACCAAAACAGAATAATGCAAATAAATCCACAAGCAATACTATTAGTAATCTAAATGCTTCACATTCTATCAGTGCGCAATCAAATATGAGTTATACTTCGACTTATCAAACCCCACCTATTCAACCAAATTCTTATCAAACCTCACCTATTCCTCAAAATGCTTCCCCTTATCAAACCTCACCAATTCCACAAAATGCTTCCCCTTATCAAACCTCACCAATTCCTCAAAATGCTTCTCCTTATCAAACCTCACCAATTCCTCAAAATGCTTCACCAAATTTCCAACCCTCTAATCCATATGGAATGCCCCCACGTCCATTATTTAACGGTATGCCATATCCACCATATTCAGGACAATATCCGGGACCAGGTACTACTGAACCACCCACTGGATATATTCCAAGTATGCCACATCCAATATATCAACAACCTCAATCATATTCATCACCTATTCCTCCACCTCTTCCTTCAAAACCTAATACTCAAACTTATGGTCAATCTTCAAGTTCTAAAGAGGATGTAAGAAACATTTTTTAATTTAATAAAAATGTTTTTTTATTAATATAATTATAACTATATTATTTTATTTGCATTTTTTATTTATTTATTTATTTTTATATATATATATATTTTTAATATATATTTTTTAATATATATCTTGATACAAATAGGCAATCGTAAACACCATTGTTGATATGGGTTTCAGAAGAGAACTTGTATTAAATGGAATGAAAAATTATGGAAACGATAAAAGAAAGGTAACAAATAAATTAAATTTTTTTTATATTATTAATAAAATATTAAATGGAATGATTTATTAATAAAATTTTATTTATATTAAATTTATATTAATTGAAATTAAAATAAATCCTGATGAATCTTAAATTTTAAAATAATAATAATAATACCAAATAATAATAATACCCAAATAATAATAATACTAAATAATAATAATAATAATAATAATAATAATAATAATAATAATAATAATAATAATAATAATAATAATAATACCCAAATAATAATAATAATAATAATAATAATAATAATACCCAAATAATAATAATAATAATAATACCCAAATAATAATAATAATAATAATAATAATAATAATACCCAAATAATAATAATAATAATAATAATAATACCCAAATAATAATAATAATAATAATAATAATAATACCCAAATAATAATAATAATAATAATAATAATAATAATAATAATAATAATAATAATAATAATAATAATAATAATAATAATAATAATAATAATAATTACAATAATAATTATGATGAAACTATTTAAAAAAGGTAATTGATTATGTTATGCTTTATTCTTATTTAGAAGGAAGAGGTTTTCAACCAAAGCTTATTGATGAAGCCATCTTTTTATATAGTTTTGATAGAGAAAAGTGTGAAAAATTCCTTATAGCGTTCATGGAATTATCAGAAATGGGATTTGAACATGAAGCAATTAAAGAAGCTCTTATTTTCAGTGAAAATGATAGAGAGAGTGCAATCGATCAACTAACAAAATCAACATAATAATAATAATAATAATAATAATAATAATAATAATAATAATAACAACAATAATAATAATAATAATAATAATAACATATATAGTAAAATAAAAATATACTAATACTAGATTAATACTAATACCAATAACATAATAACCCAATAATATAATATAATAATAATAAATAATAAATAATAAATAATAATGATAAATAATAATAATAAATAAAAAAATTATAATAATAATATGTAAAAAAAAAAAATTTTAGTATTATTAAAATAAAAAAATCTTTCTGTATAAATAAATATATGATATAAATTAAATCAAATATTTATTTATTCATTTTTGTTATATTTTGATTAATGACAACAACAACAACAACAACAAAAAAAAAAAAAAAAAAAAAAAAAAAAAAAACAGAAAAAAAAAAGTAAAATAAATATGTTTAAATAAAAAGTAATAATTAATGATAATTAATTATAAATTGTAATAAATAAATTATAATAAATGAATTATTATTAATTACTTTAGAATGAAGTAAAAGTAATAGTAATAATGATAACTAATAAGAATAAAAATAATCATTAATCATAATTAATTTATTATAATCTTCTATTATAAAAAGGAACACTAATACATTCTTTAACAGAAGTGAAATGTATATTAATAAAAATTTATTAAGATTTTTTACAATTTGAAATTATAAAAAATTTTATTAGTGCTTAAGTAAAATAATCTTTTTTAATTATATATATAAGTTTAGTCTTTTTTTTATTTTTATTTTTATTTTTTATTTATTTTTTATTTTTATTATTATTTTTTTTTTTGTTAAATTCTTATTTGTTTTATTTTTTTTTTTTGTTTCTTATATATATTCTTGAAACTAATTTAAAAAGTAAAGAATTAATCAATTAAAAATAATAATAATAAATTTTTATATCAAAATTTTATTATTTAGTCAAATAAATTAAAATAATCAGAAGTGAAAGAAAAGTTTCACAAAAAAAAAAAAAAAAAAAAAATAATAATAATAAAAAGAAAAATTGTATTATAAATAAAATAATTGTATTATAAATAAAATTATAGATAAAAATAATTTATATTTATTTTTATATATATATTCAGAGTAAATAACTGAAGGAAAAATAAAAATTAAAAAAAATTAATTTTTATCTTCATTATTGTATCTACTGATAATAACAATAATATAATAATTAAAGTGGATATATCATCCACTTTAATTATTAATAAAAATTTTTTATAAGAAAAATATATTTTTTTTTATTTTTTATACTATATAAAAAAAAAAAGTTATTTCAAAGTATAAATAATGAATGATAATAATAAAATAATGATTAGAATCATAATATGGAAATACTAACTAAATATGATAATAATATTAAATTATATAAAATTTAAATGATAATGGCAATTTTATATAGGAAAGATTTTAACATTATTATACTTAATTATTAAATCATAAAATTTTTAAAAAATTTTTTTTTAAAGTTTATTAGAATTTAATTTGTTTATTTTTACTATTTAATTTTATTTTCCTTAAAAAAAAAATTTTTTTTTTATATTAAAATTTCTTTTTTCATTATTATTATAATTAATATTAGTATTATTGTTATTATTTCATTATTAAAGAAATTCGAATATTAATTCTTTAATTTTTGAAAATTATTTTTTTTTAAAAAAAGTAAATACGAATACGAGTAACAATAATAATTAATAAGAAAATAAAAGGAATAAAAAAAAAAAAACATTTAAAAAAAATTTGGAACATATATTCAATAAAAGAATATAATAAATATATATGTTGAATAAAAAATCAACTATATCATATACCAAAAGTATTAAATATTTGATTTAATCATTGAATTAAAAAAAAGTGTAAAAATATTATATTTATTTTTCAAATATGGCTTCTTATGTTGATCATTATTATCAAAGACAATTTATTCCTGAAGATCCTTTAGATGAAAGTGTCTATCGATATGTAGCATTATGTTCCCAAGAATCTGATAATCATTCGAAGAAAAGTTTGGGATCGAAAAAATTATATAAATCAAAATTTGCAGAACAAGCAAAAGCTGAATATAAAAATTTTAAAACTGGAGGAAAAAAAATTAATAATGAACCAGCTAATCCAAGTAAATATTTAAAAAAAGGAGAAAGAAATAAATATGAAAAGGAAAAGCATGATAAAAATGGTAAATTAATAATGATAACGATAGTAATGATAATAGTTATATAAATAATTATAAATAAATTAATTTAAAAAAAAAAAAAAAGAAAAACACATTTATAATATGAAATTTATTAATACATAAAATTTTTTATTAATACTTCTTTTTCATTATTTTATATTTATTTTCACATTTTATTTTTAAAATATATTTTTGAAAATATTATAATGACTTAATATATAATGCCTATCCATATTTAATTTTTAAAAATATTTTGATATAATTATTTATAATTTATATCTTAGTTAAATATAATACACATTCGTCTTCCCATAAAAATAGTAAACCTAATTTACCAAAAAGTCCTGGATTATTATTAAAACATGAATCAAAGAATTATATAAAAAATAATATAATTTCCAATGACAATTCAAGTATATATAAAAATCTTTCTATATATATATATGTTTTATAAGATATATAAGAATATACATAAATAATTATTGCATTTATTTGTTATTAAATAGTTTTATTGTTGTTAACGTTATGGTTATTATGGTTGAATTTTAATCAATATCACTATTACTTATTGTCATATTTATTGCTATTATTGTCGTTTTAATTAATGTTATTAATATTTATATTGTATATTAAATAATATTATTATTAAGATTTATTGACATCATTATTACTGTTATTGTTATATTTTAATTAATATTGTTATTAGTGATTATTTTTGTAACTGACATTGTTGTTTCTTATTAATTAATAATATTATTAATTTTATAAATTATTTATTGAATACGAATGTTATATATACAGTACCAAAAAAACCCGATCATCATACCAAAACAAATCCAAACATCGATTATTTAAAGAAAAAAGATTATGGATTAATACCTGAATATATTAAAGAAATGAAAAATAGTAAATTAAAGAGTCAAACTTTAGCTGATAAGCCACATGATTTTAGTAAAAGAACTAAAAGAAATTCAAATGAAGTTGTCTATCCATCTTATTATAGACAGTATAATAGACCAAGAATGATTAAACTTCCAGAAGAAGAAAGATTAAAGATATTAAGTGGACTTCGAAAGAATTATGAATTATTATCCAATGAATATAAATCGATTTCATTAGTTCTTGATACATGTACAAAAATTAAAAGGTATTTTTTTATTATTATTTTTTTTTTTTATTATTATCTATAAATATAAAGAATATATATATATATATGATTCATATTTAATATTTAACATATTTATATTTTATTCTTAATATGTAAATCGTAAATAATCTTTAATAAAAATAACAATAATGATAATAATTATATAAATAGAAAATCTAAGCTTGAGGAACAACTAAAAGAAATTGAAAAGAGTATAGATAAATTTAATCAACCAAATATTATTATTTCAAGTTAAATTGTATATATCATAAATAAATGTTGGAAATATAGAATTATTAATTAATGTTTATCATTTCAATATAACATCATATCTAAAAAAAAAAAGAAATATCCATTAATTTTAATTTTATTTTTTTAATAATTTTTTTTTTTTAAACAATTATATGATTATATGTTAATATATATATAAATTTAAAACTTTTAGCATTATTAATATATATTTATATTTTTTTTAATTTTTATTCATTTAATTAATTTTTATACTTTTTTTCATTTAAATTTTATATTTATTAAATTTTTTTTTTTTTTTTTTTTTTTTTTTTTTTTTTAATAAAAGTATATGTAAACATAGACTTGCACATATGGGTACCCATCTCCCATATGGCCATACAGTTATTAATTAACTGTAAGGTGTAATATGTAATATAGCTAAATATTTTATAATATTTATATATATGTATAACATGTATAATTTTTTGCAATTTATTATGTTCATCTATAAAATAATAATCTCTAAGTATACAATAAAAATTTAATCAGTGATAAGTTCCTCTCTTAACACACTAGTTAAAAGAAAAATTTATACAAACGAGACCACTTTATTACTTATTAAAGTATTTGTAAAGTGACCTTTATTATTTATATTTACCCTTTAAATATAAATAATAGTTTTTAATATATTTAATATAAACTACAAATAAAAATAAAATAATTTTATAAATAACACTACTAATTAATAAACACGTATAATTAATTATACTAGTTAATTTTATATATTTTATTTATTAATATTAATATTTCATTATTTAAATTTCCTGTTCTTTTTTTTTGTTTACTTTTCTTCTCTTCTTCAAAATAAACAAAAGACTAGTTATTTTATTAAAATTATTAAAGAACTTTTTTAAATTATTATTATATTTTTAATATATTTAAAATTTCTTAATTAACTTAAATTATATATTTATATTTCATGAGAATACAATTTGTATACATTAAAATATTTTATTTTATTATTAAATTAGTTATTTTCTTATCAATCAGTAAATAAAAATAAACTATGTAATAAATAGTATTAAAATTATAATTTAATGATTTTATTTTTTATAATAGTATAATACTATTTCAAAGTTCATTTAATATTTTTTTTATTGATTATTTGTATATTATATAGTTTGTATTATTTAAAAATAATTTATTTAAATAAGAAGAAAAAATAATAATAAAATTAAATAAAAAAATTAGTGAAATATAATAAAAGAAAAGTATTAATTTTTATATTTTTCGTTTTTATTCTTATCTAAAACTTATAAATTAATATTAATAAATAAAATAAATTTTTTTATTAACATTTATTAATTTTTTTAATAATAAAAAGTTCATATAAAAAAGAAAATAATTTATTTATTTCCAATTATATTCGTCCTTTTTTATTTATTTGAAGATAAAAATTCATACTAAAAATATTTTAAAGTCATTATACAAAGTTTTTTTTTCTCAGTTTTTTTTTTTTATTTTCTTTTTTTCTTTTTTTTTTTTTTTTTTTTTGATATGCTTTTATTCCAATTTATTTTTATAATTTACTATTAAATCAACCAAGACAAAACATATCAAAAAAAAAAAAAAAAAAAAAATAAATAAGTAAGCATTCATCTATACAAAACTAAACATCATTTATTATCTGTCTTAAACAATCATCTTCACTAAAAATTAAGACTACATATAAAAAATATATATATTTAAAAAATTATAATTTCTGCATTAAATCTTTATTTCTAATTTATTAATTTTCAATACAAACAAAACTGAACAAAATGGATATATTAAAAAAGAAAATGAAAAAAACATTGCATTATCATCTTCACTTAACATTAATATTTATATGTGCATATTTATTTTTAATTACAAAAATCTTATTTATTAATAAATTTTCCTTTTATATGC
Source organism: Neocallimastix lanati (nom. inval.) (assembly GCA_016946835.1). NCBI lineage: Eukaryota > Fungi > Neocallimastigomycota > Neocallimastigomycetes > Neocallimastigales > Neocallimastigaceae > Neocallimastix > Neocallimastix lanati (nom. inval.). Next base: position 71,738 of record JACVTC010000072.1, on the reverse strand, counting down.
ACTTCTCGAAATGTACTTTTCAAGAACACATGAACGTAGGGTAATATATTTATAAATGAATAAATGAATAAATGAATAAATGAATAAATAAATAAATTGACATAGACAATTCCAAAATTCTTGCATAAATATTTAAATTTTTTTTTTTTAATTCATTTGGGTTAGATTAGAAAATCAATACTAATTATTCATAATTAGGTATTTTTAAAGTTTTCTCATTAATAATATTTTAATATAAGAATAAAATATAATTGTATTATAACAGTAATGATGATTGTTCTATTATGGTAATAATTGCAGTAATATAAATTGAAATAAAGAAACAAAATAAAATTAAATAAGTTCAATTGATTAATATAAATGTTGAGAACTTTATTTTAAAATGAAAAATTTCATTTTAAATTAAGATTTAAACGATTATTTTAAAATAATTATTCTAATTATTTTATTATTAAATTAAATTAAATTAAATAATTCTTTTCATCATTTATAAAACTATATAATATTTATTCCCCTTATAATGAATATACCTTTTTTGTTAATTGAGAAATTTTAAAAACTTAGAAATTTGTATATATTATTCTTATACATTTTGGGAAACAGATATTGATTATTATCCTTTTTTTTTTTTTTTTTTTTTTTTTTTTTTTTTTTTTTTTTTTTATTTTATTTTATTTCACGTTTTTCCATAATCTTTTCTTTTTTTTTTTTTTTTTAATAAATTAAACTTTTTATGAATGAAAATTATTACTATTTTTCTATTATTTAAATAATAATTATAATAAAATTACCAAAAAAAATGTATCAATATAAATGGCGAATTTTAATTAATTTTTATTTAAAAACATTTATTAATATATATTAAAGAAAATAAAAAAATATGACTTAAATATATATATATATTTTTTTTTAAAAATTGAAATTAATATGGATAAAGAAATAATGATAAAAATAACAAAATATAATTATATTTATTATTATTAAAACTAAACCATTAAAAAGTATTGTTTTATAAATATTTATATTTGAAGAGTTAACTTTAACATTTAAAAAAAAAAAATGATAAATTATACCAACAAACAAACAAACAAACAAACAAAAAAAAAAAACAAGTAATTTATGCATTAGAAATAATAAAACATTTTATTATTTTTATATTGTTAATATTTTTCTTTTTTATGCTGTATAAATGAAATGTAATTTTTTTTTTGAAACTTCAATATTATAAAGTTTTAATTATAATATTTATATAAACAAAAAGTTTATTATTATCATTTTTTTCTTCAAACTAAATTAAAATAATTTCAAATAATTTATTAAGGATTTAATTAATAATAATAATAATAATTATCATAATATCATTTAGTAGTGTTTTAATAAATTATTTCATATACATTAAAACTATAAACATCAATCAGTTTGAGTTATATTTAATCAATTTTGAATTAAGATTATGATAAATAATGATTTTTTATCTTAATCTTTTTTTATAATAATAATAATTAGTGTTAAAAAATTATTTTATTTTATTTTATTTTTTTTTTAAAAAAAAGAAAAAATTAATATTATTAATATTACTAATATTAATTTTTTTTTTTCTTATTTTTATTTTTATTTCTTAATACATATTGTCTAGTAAAAATATAATATTTATTAATTAAAAATTATAATTATATATATTAAATAAAATTTTTTTATTAAAATCTTTTTCATGTTGGAGATATATATGTTGTGCAAATCAATATTTACAATTCAAAATAATAATATAATTTAAATAACGTTTATATATATTATATCTTTTTTTCTATTAAAAAAAAAAAAAAAACTTAAAAATAAAAAAAAAAATAATATGAATTTGTAAAAATTTAATGAAATAAATCTAATAATTAGAAAAAAATTAAGTTTCACATATATGAAAAATTAAAAGTCATTCATAATTAAATAAGTTAAATAATATTTAACTTTATAATTATAAAATAGATCTTCATTAATATATGATAATAATAATAATATGAAATTCATATTGAATTATATTTATTATAATTTAATATTACCAGTTAAAAGGGTTATTTAAATTATAAATTATCTATATAATATTATTCTATTTATTTAGTTTACTATTAGGTAATTTTATTTTATAGAAACTTATTATAATTTAAAGATTGAAAATGAATTAATACTATATTATTAGCAATTAATATAATTTAAAAATTAATTTATCTTACTTTTCAAAATAAAATAATAATTATAATTTATAGTTGTAATAATAATTATTTTAATATAAATATATAAAGAACTTTATATAAATACATTTTATCAATTAATAAAAAAAATTTCAAGTAAATATTTTTAATATATATATTTCTTAATTTTTCCTTCTTTTTTTTTCTTCTTTTTTTCTTTTTTTTTTTTTTTAATTGATAATTTAAAGAATTAGTTTTTTTTTTTTTTTTTTTTTTTTTTTTTTTTTTTTTTTTTTTTTAAAAAGAAAAATAATAATTTAATATTAATATTTTTTTTCTTTATCGTGAGAAAAAGAAAAAGTTTGTTTATAATTTAAAAATATTATGTACTATTGTATATAACTATTAAAAGAAAAAAGTAATAATAAACAGAATTTTTATTAAAGTGCTGTTTCATGGTAAAAATTATAAAATTACTAATTAGTTATAAAATTTAAATATACCTAAATTTAATAATATATATTAGTAATAATATAAAATTAAAAATATCATATAATGTATAAAGCACAATAAAATTTATATTTAGAAATACAATCTTTATTTTCATTTAACATATTAATCATAGAATCATTTGCAAAGTTACTAGAATATTTAATAGCATATAAATAATATTGAAATATAAAAATTAATTATTTTAATAATAAAAAGTAAGAGTGTCAAAAAATTAATTATGCATTTTTAATATATATTTCAGTATTATATATTGCTTAAAATTATTTATATAAATTTAAACATTTAAGAAATACTATAATTATCATTTAAAATTATATATTAAGAATTACTGTCATACTGATACAAAAAAGCAATATCTAATATTTAAAATTAAAAAAATTCTATTTTAACAATAATTAATTATCAAATAAAATTAATATAATTATAATTATTATGATTAAAATTTTATAGATTAATAATGTTTAAAATTTTATATAATAAATAATTTATAAATATAATTAAATTTTAATTACATAAAATATTATCAATTGAGAAATTTTGAATAATTAGAATTTAGATTTTGAATCCATAAATTTAATTTAAAAATAAAATAAATTAAAAAATAAGAAATAAATTTATATCTAAAAAAAAAAAGGAATAAAAAAAGAGGAAAAAAAATTAATGATTAAAAAAATTTTTAATAAGTTTAATTATTTTTTTTTAATGTTCATAATAAAATTTATTGATATATTATAATATATATGTATATCAAATAGAAAAAATATTGTGTATATAATATATTAATATACTAACATTTGCTATTTTTTTTATTATAATATTAAAAATATTTAGAATTTATTACCAATATCCTATTCGATTAATAAAATATATTATTTAATTAGGATGAACAAATTCTATTAACATAATAACTCCACTAAAGAACAATTTTTTTTTTTAAAAAAAAAAAAAATAACAAATGGAAAAATATATTTATATAAAATATTTAAAAATATAAATATATTATAAAAGAAAATATTGATAAATAAATAAAATAATAACCAATAATTAAACGGTAATCATCAATAGTATTGATTATAACAAAATAAAATAAATAAAAATAATTTAATATAATTCTCAATAATTCAAATATGAGTAATAATTCAACACAATTTTTCAAAAAATATGAACTTGGAAAAGTATTGGGAACGTTAGTACTTCTTTATTAATATATAATAATATATATATTTATTATTGTTTTTTTTTTTATTATATTTTATTAATAATAAATAATAAATTTTTAAAAAAAAATTTATAAAAAAAATAATATAATATACAGAGGTGCTTTTTCTGAAGTGAAATTAGCAATAAATAAGCAAACAAAAGAAAAATTTGCTGTGAAGATTATAGATAAATCAAAATGTAAGGGAAAAGAAAATATGATCGATACTGAAATCAGTATTCTCTCAAAAGTTCATCATGAAAATATTGTTAGACTTTATGATTTATACCAAATTGATAATAAAATATACTTAATTATGGAATTGTACGTATAGATAATTAAAGATGATATATAATTGGTAATTATGTATTATTAGAGAACTAATCAAACAAAAAAAAAAATCATTATTATATAGAGTTACTGGAGGTGAACTTTTTGATGATATTGTTAGAAGAGGTAAATATACAGAATCTGATGCCGCAAAAATTGTTCAAAAGATTTTATTAGCCATTGATTATCTTCATGGAATGGGTATTGCACATAGAGATTTAAAGGTAATAATAATAATAATATTATTATTATTATTATTATTATTAATATTATAAAAAGAGAAATAGATATTATCATTTATTAAACTCAAATAGAATTATGATATTAATATATTTTTTTCTTTTTTTTTTTTTTTTTTTTTTTTTTTTTTATTATATATAAAATTTAATAAAATAGCCAGAAAATCTTTTATTATCAGATAAATCAAAAAATGGTAAAGTAATGATTAGTGATTTTGGTCTATCAAAAATTTTTAATGATGAAGAAGTTATGAAAACTGCATGTGGTACTCCAGGATATGTTGCACCAGAAGTTTTAAAAAGACAAGGATATGGTAAAGAAGTTGATCTTTGGTCTATTGGGGTTATTACATATATTTTGTATGTTAATTATATATATATATATTAAATAAAAATAAAATTATATTAATTAAAGTATTTAAAATTTAAATTAATAAACTAATATTATAATAATAATAATAATATATATATATATATATATATATATATAGATTATGTGGTTATCCCCCATTTTACGACCAAAACAATGTTGAATTATACAAACAAATTTTAGCATGTCGTTATGAATTCGAAAAGCCATGGTGGGATAATATTTCAGAAGATGGTAATTTATAAATTAAAAAAAAAATTACATTAATTATTAATATTAATAATTTTAATAATATAATTATTATTATTATTATTATATATATATATATTTTTTTTAAATATTATTGTTGAAAAATGAAATAGCAAAGGGATTTATTAGAAAGTTACTTGTTCTTGATCCAGCTAAAAGATATACTGCTAAGCAAGCTGTTATGCATCCGTTTATTGTCTTAAATTGTGGACCACCACCAAATACTGTTGAACAAATTCCAAAAGAAATTTCCACTTCCTCTACCTCTTTCCAAAAGGAAGGCAGTAATGGAAAAGAAATTTCACAAACCTCAGCGGAATCTAATAACTTGGCTCCAGGAGTAACAAAGAAACTTCAGCAAGTATTAAGTACTAAAAATATAAAGGTATATATAAAATTTTCTATAAAGATAAAATACTATTTTTTTAATTTTTAATTTTTTTTTTAAAAAAATATTTCAATTATAATATGTATAATATGGTTTCCTTTATATATATATATATATAAAATATATATATATATATAATTTTTTTTTTAATTTTTTTATTACTTTTTCCACTTTTTCATTTATTATTATTATTTATCAAATATTTATAAATCACACATAAAAATTATTAACAAATTACAATTCAATTGTTAATCAAAAAAAAAAAAAAAAAAAAAAAAAAAAAAAAAAAAAAAAAATAAAATAAAAATAAAAATAAAAATAAAAATTAAAATAATTTATAAAATAAAATTAAAATATGGATAAAAAAATAAAAAAATTTTTTTTTATCTCTCTTCATCCAATAAAAAAATAATATTATTAATATAATATAGATAGTTCAACAAAAAATTAATAATATGTATGACATTTCTAATCTAAATACTAGAACTACATATAAATCAAATAAGCCAATATATAAAGCGTCCATTAATGAAAATAATAATCGTCCAATTAATTTACCATATAATAATGTAAATAAATCTAATGACTATACTAATTCTACTGTAAATGGTGATTATTATAAACAAAAAAGAAAATATACTACTGATCAAGTTCTCCTTAAAACAACTAAGAATCATGTAAGAAAGCAACCAATGGATGATTCTCAGTTAAAGAATATTGCAATGAATACAAACAATCGAAAGGAAATTAGCAATATTAATAACAATAATATTAACAACAACTACAATAATAATTCGTTACAATTTAATTACAATAAAAATGAAAATGGTATAAGTAACGAAAATTTAGTATTATACAAAAATTCTCAAAAAAAGAATAAACATGGTGAATCCAAACATCCCGTAGCCAATAAAATGAAGAATAAATTTAGAATTTTCAATAAAATAAATAAGAGAAATAAGGTTAATAATGCTCAAATCAATGAAACTAATAATACTATTATTAATAATAATATAAATAGTAGTGGTAGTAATGTTTTTATTGTAGCTGTTGATGATACAGAAAAGAGTGAATTAGGAAGTAAAAATTTAAGTCCTAAATTAAGTCCAAATCTAAATATCAATTATTCCTCCATAAAACAAAATCAAAGGCATGTCTATGATATTGAAGATGATAGTAGTATTAATGATATCACTAATTATTACAGTCGCATGAACATGAAGGAAAAGGAAGACTATTACATGGAAAAGAAAATGTATGATGGTGATCCAAATATGAAGTCAAATGAATATAATAAAAATAAAAATATAATCAATAATTATAATCAAAACAATAATAATATAATATATGAAAAACAACGTAATAATTATAAAAACAATATAAATCCTGGCTTGAATAGCAGTAATAATAAAATTAATAACTTTAATAAAAGAAATAATATTAAAAATTATTATGAGAACGCAATAGAAGGAGTTAAAATGAATAATTTCATGGAATATTCAAAAGAAACCACTGTAATTAAATCTGCAATCTCCAGTAAAAAGAATTATAATCCTTTACGAAATGTAAAAGATCCACAAACATTAGGTAGTCCTAATTTAAATAATAATGATAGAGATGATAAACGAGCCAGACATTATACTGGTAACTATTCAAACAGTATTAATTGTAATACTAAAAGAAATGTAATAAATCTAATGGAGAACGACAATGCCAACAGTAATATAAATAGGGCTAATAAAAATTACTATAATCAAAAATTTGCCTGTAATTATAATGATGAAAAGTGTAATATGAATATTTATAACAATAAAAAATATCACAGAAGACCAGTAGAGAGCACAGATATTACTTCTTATAAAAAGAATATGAATAATAATGGTTTTAGCGCATTAATAACAGCAGAAGACAAAGCAATACACAATAATATTCAAAGCAATATTCAAAGCAATATTCATGATGAATACAGCAATGAAATGAATTATAATTACAATAGAAAGAGACATGAAAAGTGCATTATTTCTTAATTTATCAATGTTATATTAAAAAAAAAGATAAATAGAATATAAATTAAAAATTTATAAGAATTAAATATTTTTATAAAATTATAAATTGAGAATCCCATATACCATGTCATATATATTATAAATATATATTGATATTTTTTTTTCAATAAATATGATATATAATATTAATAAATAATAGAAAGAGGGAAAAATAAATAAACATGTTCTTTATTAAGAGAAAATTTATTTTAATAATAAAATATTTAAAGAACGATCAAATTTCAAAACAAAATCAAAAAATAAAAAAAAAAATTAAAAATAAAAAATTTTATTAAATAGAACACTTTTTGTAATAAATGAATTGACAAAAATATTATACAGAAATTAAAAAAAAGATATTTTATAAGCAATATACAGTTATAGACATGATTATCAATTGGCATTTTAAATAATACTAATAAATGAATAATTAAAAAAAAAACTATAATTTTTATAGTTTTTTTTTTTTTTTTTTTTTTTTTTTTATATTGATATATATTTTTATTATGTTTATTCTATTTATTATATTAATATTTTTTAAAAAAATATTAACAATTTTTTTATTAAACATTTATATAAAACTAATTTTTAATAAATTATTTTATAAATTAACGTTCATAAAATTTTTAATTTATATATATATATATAATTTAATTTTTTTTTATTTTTAAAAAAAAATAAATTACTTTTTAGTTTTCTCAAAGTGACGAAGAAACTTTAAATGAAATTAATAATGATAATATTAATTCCAAAAGCTACAATAATAACAGTAAAAAACCCATGGAAAGTAAAAATAATAGTAGAATCTCCTCCACAAATGCAAATGAAAATAAGAGTTTATCGAAGAGCAGTGTTCAAAAGAAGAAAGATTCTCAGATGTCAGTTAAAAGTCATGAAAGTAATGAAGCAAAAGAAAAATCTTTAAACCAAATATTATCCTCTATTCCTCCAGTCTCTCCATACTTTATTAATGGAAAGAAAAGTATTCGAATTTTATCCTTCAATATTTTCTTAAGACCACCGGGTATTAAGAATCATGATTCTGACTACAAATCCATGCGTTTAGCTTATTTCTGTGAAAAGGTTATTCATTCTTATGATATCATTTGCTTACAAGAATTTTTTGCCTATGGTACCTCAAGACAAACTAAATTCCTTTCCTATGCCAAGAATGCTGGTTTTGAATATTCTTTGACACTTAATTCTAAGAATCTTATCAATACTTCCATTGATAGTGGTCTTGTTATTATTAGTAGATATCCAATTATTAAGAGTGAAAGATTGACTTTTAAGCGTGGTATCAAAACTGATAGATTCTATTCCAAGGGTGCTTTATATGCTAAAATTCTTTGTTCTCCTAATCGTGAAATAAATGTTTTCAATACCCATCTTCAATCCGGTATCAGTAATAATAATAATACTGATGGAGTTAATCTTTCAGATGCCTTAGTAGTTACTCGTTGCAAACAGTTGATGGCCTTAAAATCCTTCATTGATTCTTGTACCGAAGATAATAATGATCCAATTTTATTAGCTGCTGATATGAATGTTAATAGTCGTCGTACCTTCAAAAATGGTAATGACAGTGAAGAATATGTATTAATGAAAAAGATTTTAGCCGGAGAATGGGTAGCTGTAATTAATCATCATGATACCACTACTGTATCCACAGCCAGCAAAAGTCAAAGTGGAGGAATGAATTGCGTCAATAAGGTAGTTGGTGGAAACAAAAAGTTCACAGAATCGGTACCAAGATATAAGGTCACTGATTTAATTTATGAAAATTATGGTAAGCATCCAATTACCAAAGGCGATGTCGAATCATTTGAAACCATGAAGCCCACAGAAACAGTTTTAACTTCTACCAGTTCATTATGGACCTGCCTTTCCGTTGATTATTTATTCTGGATGGAACATAAGGATAATGCTTCCTCAAATGTTACAAATGCTAATCCAAATAATAATCAGCCATGCACTATGAATGATGAAAAGGAAAAGTTTACTATTGCTATAGAAAAGACCCAAGTTAATAAATTTTTAACACCATCAAGAGAATATACGCAATTGTCAGGTAAATATATATTCATTTTTATATATTTTATTTTCATAATATTATTTATATTATATTAGGAATTATAATATTACTATAAAAAAATTCTTTAAATTTCTTTTTTAAATATATATATATATATCATAAATTATGTCATTGTAAAAATCACTAATTTTTAAATATATATATATTTAATTATAAATAGATCATTATGGATTAACATCTATTATCAATGTCAACTAAAAATTAATTAAATTTAATTAAATAATATATATATATATATATATATATTTTATTATGTTTAAAAAAAAATTATAAATATATATAATAAATAATAATGATACTATCTTTAATTTATTTTATATTTTAATAATAATTATAAATAATCTCCTTTAATATTATTATATAAAGATATCTTTTTTAAAAAACAAAAAACAAAAAACGTACATAAACATTATCAATATATTATACTTTATTTTAAAAGTGTATATTAATATATTTTTATCAACTAATATATAAAACTTTTTTTGTTTATTTATCATATATTAAAAAAAGAGGTAGTTTTTTTTGAATTAAAATTGAAGCGAAAATAATTTTAATATTTTTTTTTTGTAATTAATATAAAAAAAAAGTTTTGTTATAAAAAAGTTATTGAATAGATAAATAATATAAGGAAAAATGCTAATGAATAATAATTTTAAATTTCTAAAAAAAAAAAAAAATTCTCTGTATTCTTAAGAAGTATATATATATTTATATAAAAAATCGAAAAAGAAATAAATAAATAATATCTAAATATTTTCTAAAAATAACTGAAAAAAGGTTTTTATTTGAATAATAATAATAATAATAATAATAATAATAATAATAATAATAATAATAATAATAATAATAATAATTATAATTATAATTACAATTATTTTACACACAGAATATTCATGAGATGAATTAATACGTTTTTATAGTTCTATTTTATATTATGAAGATAAGTTTAAAAAGGAAAATTATCAATTATAATAATAAATTAATATTATTTATAGAAAAAAATTGGCTAATATCAAATTTATAATGTAAATAAATAATATAATAATTAAATAATATATTAATTTTTATTTCTAATAAATTAAAAAAAGATGATATTTAAAAATAAAAAATAATATATATACATGATTTATATATACATATATATTTTATATACAGATATTTTAATTTTTATAGTTTTTATATATAATCTATAATTATATATGGCCTATAAATTTATAATAAAAATAATTCTTTTATTTTTTATAATATAGATGATATTATTTTTTTTTTAAAATATATTTTCCATTACAAAAAAAAAAAAAAAAAAAAAAAAAAAAAGAACTCTAATACATCTTAAATAGTTTTACAATTTTCTGTTGTTTATTTTTAAATATATATCTTCTATTTCTGAAAACGAGAATCTCTATTAGATCCTTTATAATGCATTTATATTTTCTCCATTTATTAAAACATTTAATTTGAAGTGAAGCACGAAATCCAACTATGGGAAAAATTTGGAGATTATTAATTTTATCTTGTATTAACATGTACATGTATAATAATAATAAAAATTAATGAATTATATGTAATTTCTGTATTTGATTCTTTTATTATAAAAATAAGAAAAATAAATTATTATTTTTATTATTACTACTATTATTTTTTTTTAAAGCTGCAATCATTGCGAACTTTAATCTGCATTCATTTATTTATTTATTCACTTATTAATTATAATAATATTTTTTCATTTTTTAAAAAACAAATAAAAAAAAAAAAAACACAGAATTAATAAAAAAAAATAATTATTATTTGTCCAATTAGAACATAATAATATTTAAAATAGTAACATGAAACAAAAAGTAATACTCAAAATAAAATGTATAAATTAATTCGGAAAAAAGTTCATATGCAACGAACCTCGTATTCATATTACTTATTCCGGTTTAGGGTTTGAATTGACTATCTGAAAGAAATTATGGTCTTCTCCTTCAGAGGCATTGGCCCTACTAGCCTGTCTTACTGCATTTTCAACGTTGACGCTCCTGGTTAATTTGTGCTTATACTGTCGGAATAGCAACCCTTGTCGAGTACTAGCCCTAGGCATAATTTCTGTAAAGAGAGCCCCAGATCATTTAAATTCAATAAATTACTATTTGTTTTTCTTTCAGTTAAAAACATATTATTTTCTTTATCAATTAAATGATTCAAGATTGATTTTGAATGATATATAAAAGCATTATTTATATTTTTCAAATTTAATTCATTCTTTATTTCAGTAAATGAATAATATTCAAAATTGTATATATTCCTAATATTATTTATATTTTCCTTTAAAAGCTTTTTAAATGATTTTTTATTATGACTATAATTCAATAATACAGGTTGTGTAGTAACAAACATACCAATTATATTTTCAATATAGTGATTTTTTCTATTTGAATTTAGAATAGATGTATAAATATTCTGTTGATTGCTATATTTATTTAATACATATTCATAAATAGTCAAAAAGAATGCCGTTTCACTTAATCCATTCAATTTAATATATTTTTTTTTATTGTCATCGTTAAATTTTTTTTCTATTGTTTTTGCACAATTTTCAATTTTAATTTATTTTAGTTATTTTTTGATGAATTTAATTTCTTCACATTTTCAATTTTTTAGTAAATCTAAAATTTCATATTCAGATGAAAACATTTCTTTATAGAATAAAAATTGTTTTTCATAATTTTCATATTTCTTTTGATCATTAATAAAATGAGCATAATCATTGAATTGAATTTCTATTGAATAAACAGTTTCATTATTTTTATTATAATAATATTTATTTAATTCATTAGCAATAATTAAAATACTAAAACCATCTTAAATAATATTATGTATATCAATTAATAATATCATTTTCTTCTATAAAACCAACTCTTATTAAAGTATCATTTTTTAAATCGAATGGTCTGATAAGTGCTTTAGAATTACTTTTTAGAATAATTTTCAAAACTCAAAATTCTTTCATTATCTATTACACCAAATATTTCAATTTTACTTTTGATTTCTTTTTCAATATATTTACTTTTTAATATTTTATGAGAATTAAATATTATAATAAATGAATCTTTAAGTTTATCAATATCTGTATCATTCTTCAAATAAATGGAAGTTGTCATATTATAAATAATACTACTTGGATTTTTAATTGAATCAATGTAAACACGTAGTTGTTGAGAGGTAATTAGGAATTCATCTAAGTCACGTTTCCTAATTACTTCAACTTTAGTATTTTTATCATTTTATTCAATTATCTTTTCAATATATTTAACTAAATCACATACTACAGAATTTGATAAAATATCTTTTATATTTAAATTATTTTAAATATCTTTTCAATATTTGAAATAACTCTAATTGCATTAAAACTATCACCTCCTAATTCATAGAAATTACTATATTTACTGACATTGTTTTCATTTAAATTAAATTAAAAACTAAAGATTTTACAAATTTCTTTTTCAATTTCTGTTTCCGGTTCAACATATTGATCTTTCATAATTTCATTAATATTTTGTTCAGGTCACTTCTATCTAATTTACCATTATTATTAAATGGAATATTCTCGATCTTAATGAAATAACTTGGAATCATATATAAAGGCAACTTTTAAAGTTCTCTAATTTGTTTACTTGTAATATTAGTCTTACTTATATAATATGCAATTAAATATATATCATTATTATTTCTATTAATTTTTTCCAATAATACACAATATTCAATATCATTTATTTCTTTAATTAAATTTTCAATTTCAATCAACTCAATTCTTTGACCATGTATTTTTACTTGAAAATCGATTCTTCCTAAACATTCAATTTCACTATTTTCAGTCCATTTACCAAGATCTCCAAATTTATACATTTTCATTGATTTTCCTTTGTTACTATTACTGTTTATAAATGGACAATCAATAAATTTTTCATTTGTTAACTGCTTTCTATTTAAATGTCCTTTACCAACACCATTACCTGAAATATATATTTCTCCAATAACACTAATTGAAACAGAATTTAAATATTTATCTAGAATATAAATTTTACAGTTGCTGGAAGGTTTTCCAATAGTTATTTTAAAGTATTTTTTACCTTGGATAATACTATTTTTACATTTTATTATTGAAACCATTAATGTGGTTTCATTGGGACCATATGCATTATATAATACTGCATTTGTGTCTTTAATAAAATTATCCAATATTTCTCTATTTATATTTTCTCCTCCAAAAACTAAAACTTTAATTTTGGAAATTGAAATTTTAAATGTACTATTACTTAAATAATTAATAATTTTTGAAGGAGTACTTATAATAAATTCAATGTTATATTTTTCATTTAATTCCACAATCAAATTAGGATTGCTAAATTCTACATCATTTCATAATATTATATATTTTCTCTTTCAATAATGAATAAAAGATTTCATTTATTGACATATCAAATGTAAATTTAGAAAATGCAAGTGTATTAGTATACATATATTCATCTAAATTATTATATCCTTTTATACTTTGACTATAATAAATGAAATTAATCAAACTATTATGAGATATTAAGACATCTTTTGGTTTAACCGTAGTACCTGATATAAATAATGAATAGCATGTATCACTACTAACATTAATATTTTCAATATCATTTCTATTTTCTTTATAATTATGTAAATTAAGATTATATTTATCAATATCTTCATTAATAAATTTACTTTTGTTTTTTTCATTTGTAATGAAATATAAAATAATTTTAGTATTTACATCTTTAATAATATATTTTTTTCTTTCTTCTGGGAAGTCTGAATCAATTGGTAAAAATGCAGCACCAGATTTCATAATGGAAAGTGACGCAATTACATAATAGTGAGAACGCTCAGAAATAACTGGAAAAATGACATTTCTTTGAATACTCTGTTTTCTTAATAAATGTGCTAAAGAATTACTCATTTCATCAATTTCTTCATAACTGTATTTTATATTATTACAAATAATTGCACATTTATTTGGATTCATTTTAGCAACCTTACTGAATTCAACATTATACAATTTATTTTGATTATATTCAAATGTATTATTATTAAATTCATATAATATTTTATTTCTTTCTTCCAAAGGAAGGAATATATTGAATATCTTTAAAAGACCCATCGAAATAATCAATGTTATATAAAACTACATGAAAGAATTTAATATATTCTTAATTATATTAAAATCATATATTTAATTATTGTAATCAATATAAATTTCATAGTTTTCTTTCTTCTCATAAACTATATAAGAAATATCAAATTTTTTTATAGGGTAATAATAATTTAACTAATAATAATACATGCATATATTTTATTGGGAGATTATGAAAATGAACTTTTAAAAGATAGAACAAAATTTTGCAAAAATTTACACCATGATTTTAATATTAAAAGCACTTTATTAGATTTTTCTATATTACTTTATAAGAAACATTTTTCATATACTGTATTTATATTTAAATTAATTTCTATTTGATGTATAATATTACATAAATATATAATATATAAGTTTTCTTAATATATTTAAATATATAAATTTATATTTTTTTTTTATACTATCTTAAAATATAATAGAATATTATTGTTTCATCATGAAATGACTAATTTTGTTAAAATTATATATATAATTTTTATGGATTTACTAAATTTTATTTCTTTAGGGCCAATGCCTCTAAATGAGAAGATCATAATTTCTTTCAGAATGCCAATTCAAACCCTAATCCTGAATAAAAACCTTTGAAAAGAAATCTTATAATCTAGAAATGATGTTCGTTACTTACGGATTTTTTACTGAATTTATTTATACGTTGAATATTACTTTTGTTTTACATTATCAATTTTAAAAAAAAATTATTATGTTCAAATTGAACAAATAATATTTATTTTTTTATTAATTTTTTATACATGCAATTTGTAATTAATAAATGAACAAATAAATATAGTTAAAGACCGCAATAATTGAGGTTTTAGAAAAAAAATTTTTATTTCTAAAGATTATTAATATTAATTAATATTGTACAATATTTTTTTTTCTTTCAACAATGTTTCATTTGATTGCTTATTTAAGCATTAATAAATTAAAGAACAAAACTTTTAATAAATTAATGAACAAATTTTTTAATGAATTAAAGAATACATTTTTAAAAAATAAAATAAATTTTGAATTAAAGGAAGGATTACAGTTATAATGGTATGGAATTATTAATTCAGAATTAATACTTTTTTCTATTAAAAAAGTAACTGATATTTTAGGAATTGGCTTGAATAACCTATATGCTATTCCTGTTAACTCTAAATATAGAGTTAAGTATCATTGTTATATAATTTTTATATAATAAAACATTAATTATAATTAATATATTTATTAAATATTGATAAAAATAATATTATTATTATATTGTTTATTTTTAATATTAATATCTTTTTTTTATAATTGATTTACTAAAAGAAATACTTAAAAAATTACAAACTAAAAAAAAAATAAAATAATAGCTGTTATTAGTATCGTATGTTCAACAGAAATGTAAATGTTTAAGAATTTTTATATAAAAATTATTAATTATAAATATAAGTAAATATAAAATAAATATATGCCATGTAACGGTGGTTATTTATGTAATTATTTTAATAATATCTATTTCCATATATATAATATAATTTAGCTTTAATGTGTATATAAATTATTTTAAATTCAATATCATATAAATTGTAAAGTGGATCTATTAATGATTAAGACTTGCAAGTGAATTGGCAGGAAAATATAATGTAATAATGCAATGTTTCATGTAGATGGTACATGGGTTTGTTCATTTATTATTTCTGATAAATATCAATATTCATAAAAAGAGAGAGCTGATACTATAATAATAGAAGATATATAAAGTAGAAGAATATATGATTAACAACAATAATAACAGCAATTAGAATAATTATATTTTAAGTAAATAATAGTATTTATATTAAATTTTCTTTTTAATTAATTAATTCTACTCAGATCATAAATTATTATATACAATATAGGTTGTGAAGTAATATTATTTAAATCAGTACTGATTTCAACAATTACAAAAAGGATTAAGATATTTATTGGAAATTTTAATAAAAATTACAAAGTATATGTAAAATTTGCTTGAAACCTATCCTCAATCCTTTAGTAACTGAAGAAAATATTAAAAAAGTAATTAATGAACAAATAGATTTAGAGAAAGAATTAGAAAAAAAATATGTAATTTAATGAAATTTAGAATTAACAAAATAACAAAATAAATAAATGAATAAAAATATATTTATTTAATTATCACACATTTTTGATAAGACAATTTATTATTATGATTAAAAATAAAGCTTTAAAAAAGCAATATTATAATTAATTAATCCATTGTATAAATTAATAAAATTTTTAAGTAAAAATTTTATCCATTTTATTCTTAATATTATAAAATTTAAATAAACATAAAAGTATTGATAGCTAGATTTATTGAACAATTATTCAAAGATGTTTATTTTATTTTGCTTTGTATTTTAGTTTGTTTGACTTTTTTTTTTTTTTAAATTTTTATAAACAGTACATAGTAAATGTCTGGTTTAAATTGATGTCATTATTAAGGGTTATAAATTATTTCTAAAAAATTATGAAAGAAATAGTATTATTGAATTATTATATTTAAATATATTGCAATATTTTCATTTTTATCATTAATATTTATTTCATGATATTACTATTCTTTCATTTATGTATCATTGTATCATACATAAAAAAAAAAAGTATGATTATTTATCTAGTGTAATGTAAAATTTTCTAATTTATTATTATAAATACAAGTCATGGTATTATCATCATGAAGTTTTTACTGTTGAAATTGATCAAAAATATTACAAAATAATATATTAAATAATAATAGTTTTTATTACTACCTATTAAGTTAATAATATCATTTATTTTATTAATTATATATAAAAAATTTGATATTAATATATTTTCAACCATTTTTATTATATATTATTTATTTATCTAGTTATTATCATGTTTTATTTATAAATTTTAAACTAATATTTTTATAATTAAATTAGTAATTATAAAATAAAAATAATATATTAATATTTACTCTAATATTTAAAATGAAAGTAGTTTTTATTTAAAAAAATTAGTATATTAATTATATAATTTAGTATTTTTGAAATTATAATTTTTCCATATATATTACAAAATTTAAATTAAAAATTTTTAATAGTTTTTATTTAAAAAAATTAGTATATTAATTATATAATTTAGTATTTTTAATGAAGTTTTTATACTATTTGGTTAAATATTATTTTACCATTTTTTTTAATATATCTATATAGTATCAATCTATATAAAAATATTAATATTGGAAATTAAAATAAAATAATAATAAAGTATAATTAATTAAGAATTGATGTCTTAATAATTAAGTTTAATTTAATAATAATTTATGAATAATTACATATATAATAATATGATAATCTTACAAAGAACATAAAAGATGAATTTAATAATTCTTCTTTTATTCTTTATAAGTTACATTTAATAATATATATTTCATAAAGACTAAAATAAGTTTTGATATAAATATTGATGATAATAGAATATTTTATAGGATAAAAATATGTATTTAATGTAATAATATTAGCTAATATAAGATTTAATTAATTAAAATAATTATTTAATTGAACATTTAGTGTTTGCAAATAATTTATCACTGAATATCCATATGATTATATTAATATAATTTATATCAATATATAATAATTAGTAGGCCTAAGTTAATTATTATTTATAATACAAAAATTAATTATAATTATTCATTATTGAAACAAATTTATGAATTTCAGAAATTATTAGAAAATTCTAATTTTAGAAATTATTTAATTATTTTTATCATACGATTCATTTTCATCGATTAAAATCTTTTTCTTGAAAATTTTATATTTTTTTCATTCAAGAAACAATTTTTTTGGAAAAAGTATAAATATGAGTGATTTCTTCAACAAAATGTTTTTATGTATGTTTTTATTTTATAAATAATTAATATATAAGTAATACTTTAGTTAATCAATGATTTAATACTTATTAATATTAATAAAATAAATATTTTAATAAAACAATTTTCTTTATTTTTACTTTACTAATATATTTATTATGTAGACCTATTAGGTCATTAAAGTTTTGTATATTATTATTAATAACCGACTCCATTTAATAATAATAAACAAACCATTACAATAAAAATACCAAAGAAAAGTACTCAATATAATAAACTACACCTCATGTAATCTTCAGATATTGATAAATTACTAGATTCTCCTTCTTCTTCTGGATTATAATTATTTATGAAGAAAGAATTGTCAAAGATATAAAAAGTTTTTTCATTTATTTGAACATTATCTGCTTTATTTTTATTTTTATTTTTATTTTTATTTTTATTTTTATTTTTATTTTTATTTTTATTTTTATTTTTATTTTTATTTTTATTTTTATTTTTATTTTTATTTTTATTTTTATATTTAAATTAGTTTTAGTTTTAGTTTTGTTTTTGCTTTTATTCTTGTTTATGGAGTTGACTACAATATATGGCAATATGATCAGTCTTTTGACAAATAAAACATTTTTTTTTCTTCTTTTATTTATTTTTCTATTAAAGTTTTTGTTTATTGTATTTCGTTTGAATACTATATGTAGCATTATTTTTATTTCTTATTGTTTTATTTTTTTTAAATTCTTTCAGGTATATTAAATGAGGAATGGTGGTTTTAAAATGTTCCATCGTTGCATTCCATTTTCCATGATAATTGATCATATTTAATTCATCAATTAAATAGTCTAGAAGGTTAGCATACTGGTAATTGTATTTTTTCTCATCCGAGATTTTAAATTTCTCAATTCCTCATATATCATTTCGATCTACTTCTGATATAAATAGGCATATATCCTTTTCTCAAGAATATTCATACCTTTCCATTTATCCTCGAGCTTTTATATTTTTCTTTTGTTACTTTTAATGTTCATGCTTTTGATAAGAATAATTCTTTGAAAAGTATTTAGTAATTGAATATTTATTTTAACTTTCATATATTTCATATCATCTAATACTCTGTTATGAAGATAATATTTGGCTTTATTATCAGCCTATACTATCTCCATAGTAACACTCATATCATAAAAATTTTTTTCTTTTTTTTTTTTTTTACTTTTGTGTAGTTACTAATATTTTCCTTTTTTATTTTACTTTTATCTATAGATCTTATTTTCTCTTTATATATGAAATCATCTACACCATTTACAGACAGAAGTAAATCTATCTCTTCTAACCAAAATTTGTAATTGTCTTTTGTTAATAAATCTTTTGTTTCGACTTTCTCAGGGCTACCAACCATTTTGTTATATATATATATATTAATTATTTATTATTCAATGTTATATAATTAATATTTCATTAGTTCTTGAGTCACTGAGACTCTTAATCATTATTTTTTAATTTTATTTATTTTTATTTTTATTAATTAAAGATGGCATTTTATTGATAATACATAAATTATGAATTCTATATTCTAGGCTAATACATTATGTATATGATATTATGTACATTATAAGTAAGTCACGAATTTACTACATGTTCGGAGTCTTTAACAAGATAATAACATAATAATAACATAAAAAGATATTTAATTTTAATAAATTAAATTTTAATCTTGGTACCTTTTTAATAGAAATTTAATTTCAATTAATTAGACTTATATTAACTTTGAAAATTTACAATTGGAACAAAATGAATAGATAAATCAAAATAAAAAAAGAATTTTCTTTTTAGGTCTTAACCTAGCTTTTTCCTTATATATGTATATGTATTTTTTTTTTTTTTATTTTATTTTATTTTATTTTTTATTTTTACACTCAATCCTAAAATTTAAAAGTTAAATTTAATCAAATAAGTTATATATATAATGTGTACAATTAACGTATTATGTATTAAATTTTTGTTGTATTTTTATTAATAATACTATTAAATTAATTTTTTTAAAAAATATATATATATTTTTTATATAAATAAAAAAATTAATAAATAAATTGTTAATTAACCTTTGATCTGAAATAAGAATTTTTAAAACCAGTAAATATATATATTTATATTTTTTCTATTTTGTCTTCTTTTACTTTTTTTTTATTTTTTTTTATTATTTATAAAGAACTTTTTATTTAGTCATGAGTTTTTTTTTTTTTTTTTTTTTTTTTTTTTTTTTTAAATAAATATTAAAATAAACAAATATTATTAAATACTTTTAATAATATTTATAAATAATAATTAAATTAGGAGTTTTTAAAAAAGATGTACACATTAAAATTTGTATTAAGTATACTTCGATATATTTATATGAATATATATTGTAATAATGAAGAGTAATGAATGAATAATACATTATACTCATTATGTTTAATTATATATACATAGTATTAATTAGTATTTCTTGATAATTTATATTTCAATAGATTTAACCCTAATTTTGATATCCTATTACTACATTATTTACTATATTACATCCATAGAGTCCAATAAATGTTTCAACTTGTGTGGGAATTTCTGCTAGTACTTCTGCTGCTAATTTGATCATGTCAACTGTACCGTCTGTTTTACATTCATTGAATTTTACAAATTGGACAATATCTCTTATGGTTGAAGCTCCATCTACAGTAAGAGGTATTCCATCAGCATCGAATTTACTCAAATTAGCAAAACTACTATTTCCAACTCCTATTAAGACTATACTTACAGGTAATGAACTGGCTCTAACTAATGCTCTTATTGTTCCATCCATGTCAAATCCATCACCATCAATAACAAAGAATATTATATAATAGTCAGAAGGTAATTGGTGTGATCCTGGAGGAAATTTGGTCATCATATCATTTTCAGCTTTGTCTGATATAGCATTAATAATTTGATAGAAATCATCACAATAATATTTTCCATTATTAGCTCTCCAATCCATATCTCCTCCCTTGGCAGTTCCCATATCACCCATTTTAATCATATCTCTTGTCCGAGCATAGGTCTCCAATATTCCTTGAACTCCACCATCAACTTGTTCAGTTTCCCCTACTGTGAAATAAGGAGGAAATTCACCATTTTTATGACCGCCATATCCTAAAAATGAAAATTTTTTATCATGGTCATAGGGTTCTAATACTTGACCCACAGCTGATAATGCTGTTTGATATGGATTCATGGTATGAGCAACAACATCATGCATAGATCCATTAGATGAGGTGTAGTCCACTGCACATATAACATTTAGTTTCATTCCCATTTTCATTGCATCAATAAAAGAAACAGTTGATTGTAAATTAGGATATGCTTTCAAATTCTTCGCAAATGTATAATTTGAAATAACCTTATAGGAATTAACGGTTTCTTCTTTTATACTTACTGTATGGGTTATATTCAACACTATTTCACCTCTTTTTTTATATTTATTCTTTCTTGACTTATCTGTTAATTCTCCTCTAAATTCCTGTCCATCAGGAGAAATTTCATAGAATAAATCTTCTAATTCCACTTCTCCAATTAGATCATCAGAACCATATTTATCATAATCATAAACCTCTATCCAATATCTCTGTCCTCGACCAAAACAATTTGTATCCAAATTTTCGGTATAAATCTCAGTTGTCTTCCATATTGGATTAAGATTACTCTTAATAATCTCCGATTTATATATTAATATTTTATTCCCTCCGATTAATCTATATATATAATAATAAGGATCGGATTTGCCAATCATGTCTTTTTTCTCAAGATCAATTCCTTTTGCATTGATTATGAATTTGTCAACAACTGTTTTATATGATGAACCTTCTTTTACTTCTTGAGTCACAAGGCCATTATCTAAAGCAACATAATCTGAAGTGAGAGTTTTCCTTATGCTAGGAATTATTTCTTCAAAAGTCATGGTTACTGTTCCTTTTCCATTGTTCACTGGAAGAGTAAAAGCTGTTCCTGGTTCCTGAGAAACTAATTCACCAAGAGTGGTCTTTACATTTCCAAGATTATCGTTCGTGCTATTGTTTTCATTATCAACGTCAATTATTTTAATTGTCAAATTCTGTAGTTTCTCAAAATTGTAAGTTACCTTAATTGGTGTACTAAAAGAAGGATTTAAATTATTTTTAACTTTTTCAGTTCTTCCTATGAATGTATCATTCATGTATAATTCTATCATTGGATCACTCTTTGAAAGAATGTCTTTATTCCCTAAATTTTTACAGGAAAAAAAGATATTTAAATAAATTTCTTTTAACGACATCTTTATTTCAATAATTTTATACTTTTAAAATTTATTTTTATTGTTAAAATTTAATGGAAATTAGATATTGTTTAACAAAAAAATTCTTTAAATATAGATTTATATTAAAAATTTTGTTCTCTTTTTTTTCCACAAAAATATTTTTTTTAAAGAATTTTTTCGCATTTAATTGTTATATAAATACATATATATATATATATATTGGTGAGTATTATTAATTTGTAAAATCCTTTATTATCATTATTATAAAAAAAATAATGTTTAATAAAATAATATATATATATTAGAAAAAAAACTAACAATACAATAATTAATAATAATAATAGTAAAAATATTAATAATAATAAATAATAATAATAATTAAAAATAATAATAATAATAATATAAATTTACAAGTCAAATATTTAAAATGACAATTTAAAAAAAAATTTTTTTTCCTTATTAATTAAATGAAAATAAATATATTTTAAACTTTTTTTTTATTTTATTTATAATATATATTTATAATTATATTTATTTATATATTTATATATATTAATATTTAAATTTATATTTATATTTATATTTAAATTTATATTTATTATTGTCACTGTCATAGAATATTATTTCTTAATAATAAGAAATAATTAATATCAATATAATATGTAAATTAACACTGTTAAAATAACAAAGAATTATCTAATACAGAAAATAAATTAATGAAAAAGTAAATAAAAATATATCAAACTTTATAAAGCCGTTAAAAAAAAAAAAAAAAAAAAAAAAAACTTTATAAAATATAATTTCTATAATTTCTTTTAAATAATATAATTAAAGTTATTTCTAATATTTTTAATAATTGTATTGATATAGAATGAAACTTTAAATAATAATAAATTAAAATAAATATATTAAAGTTATATAGATTATAAGTATAAAATTATTAAATAGTTTAATAGTAAAAAATTTATATTAATAAAATTATAAAAATAACTTGTAAATGTAATTGTTTAGAAATGTTAAATACTTTAGTAAAAATTATTGTTTATAAAGATTACTTTAATTTAGATAACAAATATAAATGGGAATATAAAATATTTATTTAACAAAATGTTACTAATTGTCCAGTAAAATTAGATAATAATAAAAAGAATGTTTAAAGGTTACTAATTAGCCTGTAAAATTAGATAAGTTTAGTAGAGGTTTACTAATTACCTTAAGAATTAGTATTATAAGTTTTTATAATAAATAATTAATAACATAAAAGGTTATAAAATAAATTTATTTCTATTGAATGAATTTAATTATTTTCTTATAAATAATTTTATTTAGTATATTAGATAAAGATGGGAAACAAGATATATACCATACTTTATCAGTATTTTATGAAAATTTCTTGATAAAGTATTATAAAATAAATTATAAATATTGGTTCGTTGTAATACTTTAGGGAGACAGATGAATATAATTTTTTAATATCTTTATTATAAAATATACTTTTTTAAAAAAATTTTATATTTTTAATTTCATATTGCTATTAATCATTAAACAACATTTATTTCTTTATTTATTAATATAATAAAAATAAATGTTGAAAAAGGAAAAGAATGAAAATAAAGACTTCTTTATACACTTTAATTATAAATTATTTTAAAATAAAAAGAATTGATTATTTAGTTTAATTTAAAAAAAAGTATAATATAAATAATAGAAGATTCAAAATGACTATAATTATAACATATAAAAATATTTAAAAATATAATAAAATTAAATAATTAAAATATAATAAAATTAAATAATTTAAATATAATGTAATTTCAAAAATTAAAAAAAAAATTTTTTATTTGATTGAAAATAATTTATTTTGAAATGAAAATAATATATTAAAAAGTGAAAAGTTTATTGAACTTTTTTTTTTTTTGAATAGATAGTAATTCTCTTAAATGTTGGAATTGTACTTTTTAAATTTAGACATTTGAAAATGACCACTTTAACAATAGAATAATTCATATTTATTCAGTTATAAACAATAAAGTTATCATTATTAAATTGACAATTATTTATATTTTAAATATTTTAAATTTTAAATTTTAAATTTTAAATTTCAAAATTAAAAATTAAAAATTAAAAATTTCTTAATAAATTAGTTAAAATTTTAAATATTTAAATATTACAATATTTTATAATATTATACAAACCTATGAAACTATTTTTTTATATGAAAATTTCTTAAAATTTTGAAATAAAAAAAAACCTCAATAAAATATAAAAATTATACATTATACTTCTTGTTATATTATTAAGTAATTCAATAAATTTTTAAATACAATATATAATTTTCTTCAAATTTTAATTTTATGTCATAAATAATTATTATTTCAAATTATTAAAGGAATTATGGATAATTCACACTTAAAATTAAGAATTATCTAGTAGAAAGAATATTTTAACTAAGCTTAAACATAGTAATTTTAACTAATTAATAATTATTTAATATCGAATAATAATTATTTAAGTAATCTTTCTGTCAATAATAATTTTTATAATATATTTTTAAAATATTTTTTTTTTATATTATATTTATATATATTTTTAAATTATATAAAATATTATTCTTTTTATATTTAACTTTAACTTAAATATCCATATTTTGTTTTAAAGTGTTAAGAGTCAGGAATTTATGGTTAATAGTTATGTCAACTTTATTAATATATTTTTGAGTTACTAGCATTTACTTATAATTAAATACTTTTATACTATTATTATATTATTACATTACAATATATTCTAACATAAAGTTTATATTGTAAATGAATATATATTTATACTATTATTATATTATTACATTACAATATATTCTAACATAAAGTTTATATTGTAAATGAATATATATTTAACTTAATATTGCAATATAAAGTAAATATTATTAATATTATTATTATTATTATATTTATATTATAATCTTATATATTTTATTTTATATGTTTTACCTTTAATTAAGTATCTTTTTAAACAATAATTTTATATGCTATACCTTAAAAATAATTATTCCTTGTGTAAATAATTAGAATAGTAGTTAATTTTTTTATACTTTAGGATAAAAGATATATTAATATTAATAAAATAATGATACCATTAAAAAAAAAATATTGCTTATAAAAATCTCATATATCACTATTCTTTTTTTTTTTTTTTTTTTTTTTTTTTTTTTTAATAAAATAAATAATATTAATATATTGGATAATAATTAATAAATACTAATTATCTTTCGTTAGATTTAACCCTAATTTTGATATCCCGTTCAAACATTATTTACTATATTACATCCATAGAGTCCAATAAATGTTTCAACTTGTGTGGGAATTTCTGCTAGTACTTCTGCTGCTAATTTGATTATGTCAACTGTACCGTCTGTTTTACATTCATTGAATTTTACAAATTGAACAATATCTCTTATAGTTGAAACTTCATCAACAGTAAGAGGCATTCCATCAGCATCAAATTTACTTAAATTAGCAAAACTACCATCTCCAACTCCAATTAAGACTATACTTACAGGTAATGAACTGGCTCTAACTAATGCTCTTATTGTTCCATCCATGTCAAATCCATCACCATCAATAACAAAGAATATTATATAATAGTCAGAAGGTAATTGGTGTGATCCTGGAGGAAATTTGGTCATCATATCATTTTCAGCTTTGTCTGATATAGCATTAATAATTTGATAGAAATCATCACAATAATATTTTCCATTATTAGCTCTCCAATCCATATCTCCTCCCTTGGCAGTTCCCATATCACCCATTTTAATCATATCTCTTGTCCGAGCATAGGTATCCAATATTCCTTGAACTCCACCATCAACTTGTTCAGTTTCCCCTACTGTGAAATAAGGAGGAAATTCACCATTTTTATGACCGCCATATCCTAAAAATGAAAATTTTTTATCATGGTCATAGGGTTCTAATACCTGACCCACAGCTGACAATGCTGTTTGATATGGATTCATGGTATGATCAACAACATCATGCATAGATCCATTAGATGAGGTGTAGTCCACTGCACATATAACATTTAGTTTCATTCCCATTTTCATTGCATCAATAAAAGAAACAGTTGATTGTAAATTAGGATATGCTTTCAAATTCTTCGCAAATGTATAATTTGAAATAACCTTATAGGAATTAACGGTTTCTTCTTTTATATTTACTGTATGAGTTATATTTAACACTATTTCACCTCTTTTTTTATATTTATTCTTTCTTGACTTATCTGTTAATTCTCCTCTAAATTCCTGTCCATCAGGAGAAATTTCATAGAATAAATCTTCTAATTCCACTTCTCCAATTAGATCATCAGAACCATATTTATCATAATCATAAACCTCTATCCAATATTTCTGTCCCTGACTAAAACAATTTGTATCCAAATTTTCGGTATAAATCTCAGTTGTCTTCCATATTGGATTAAGATTACTCTTAATAATCTCCGATTTATATATTAATATTTTATTCCCTCCGATTAATCTATATATATAATAATAAGGATCGGATTTTCCGAATAGATCTTTTTTCTCAAGATCAATTCCTTTTGCATTGATTATGAATTTATCAACAACTATTTTATATGATGAACCTTTTTTTACTTCTTGAGTCACAAGGCCATTACCTAAAGCAACATAATCTGAAGTGAGAGTTTTCCTTATGCTAGGAATTATTTCTTCATAAGTCATGGTTACTGTTCCTTTTCCATCGTTCACTGGAAGAGTAAAAGCTGTTCCTGGTTCCTGAGAAACTAATTCACCAAGAGTGGTCTTTACATTTCCAAGATTATCTCCTGTGTTATTGTTATCATTATCAACGTCAATTATTTTAATTGTCAAATTCTGTAGTTTCTCAAAATTGTAAGTTACCTTAATTGGCGTACTAAAAGAAGGATTTAAATTATTTTTAACTTTTTCAGTTCTTCCTATGAATGTATCATTCATGTATAATTCTATCATTGGATCACTCTTTGAAAGAATGTCTTTGTTCGCTAAATTTTTACAGGAAAAAAAGATATTCAAAAGAATTTCGTATGGTAGCATTTTTGCTTTTATTTTTCCTTTATTTCGTATTTTCTTTTTTGCTCTTAAATTTTATTTTATATTTTATTTTATATTTTATTTTATATTTTATTTTATATTTTATTTTATATTTTATTTTATATTTTATTTTATATTTTATTTTATATTTTATATTTTATTTTATATTTTATTTTATATTTTATTTTATATTTTATTTTATATTTTATTTTATATTTTATTTTATATTTTATTTTATATTTTATTTTATATTTTATTTTATATTTTATTTTATGTTTTTATTTTAATAATTTAATAAAAAAAAATTTTTTTTTTATTATGAAAATATAATAAAAATTAGATATTTTTAATAAAAATATTCTATATATTGATTTATGTTAATAATATTTTTTTGTTTTGTTTTGTTTTTCCATAAAAACTGTTTTTCCATATAATTTATTTATACTTGTATGTTATATGAACCCACATATATATAATATAGTGAATATTATTTTTTAAATAATATTTTTTCTTTTTTGTTTTTTTTGTTTTTTTCCTCAAAATTTTTTTTCCATAAAATTTATTTATATTTATATAAACATATTATACGGTGAATATTCTTTGTAAAAATAATTTTTTAAAGGTCTTTGTTGTCATTATAATAAAAAAAATAAAAAATAAATAAAAAAATAAAATAAAATCGATATATATATTTTAAATAAAAGTGAACTATTAATACAATAATTTATAATAATAATAATAATAATAATAATAATAATAATAATAATAATAATAATAATAATAATAATAATAATAATAATAATAATATAAATTCTCAAATCAAAAATTTGAAATGTTAAAATATTTACCTTAATTTTTGAAAATGAATATACTTATATATATATATATATATATGTAAAAAAAAAATAATAATAATAAAAGAATTTGAGTATTATTTCTTTTAAATAATTAAAAGTATTTTTAATTTATGAAAAATTTAATGAATAATTATTATAAAATAATTTTAAATAAAAATTTATTAAAACATTAAAAAATTACAATAATTTTATTATTTATTGAAATTATATATTTAAAGGTTCAAATACTAATATATAGTGGTAAAATAATAAAATTAAATAAATAAATAAATAAATAAAAATTGTAAATTATTTAATTTTTTTTTTTTTTAAACGATTATTAAATCTTTTTTTTTTTTAAAGTTTAATTTTGAAATTGTAAATTTAAACTCAAAAAAAAAAAAAAAAAAAAAAAAGACGTTAAAGAGGTCTGGTATAAACCTTTTTATTAGTATCTTTTCATTGTTTTCAGACATAAAAAATTGAATTTTTAAATTAGTTTATTAATGTTTTTTTTTTTTTTTTTTTTTTTTTTTTTTTTTTGCTAAATCTAATGATGAATTCAATAATTAATTATTTTTATTATTTTAATATTGCAAAAGCCATTAAAAAGAAAAAGAATCTAAATAAAAATTAATATTTATATAATTAATTATTATTTATATTTGCCTAGGTATGTAATAATTTACATATAAATTAATTTCCATCTGAAAATGAAAACCTTAGTAGATTATTAGTAGGAAAAACTTATAGATCACGTGATAAATTGATAAATTATACAAGACTTTTATATGCTACTAATTCTTAATAGTATTGTTATATTTAATTAACCTTTATTAATATTTTTTAATTTAAAAACCCAATTAACCAAGGGTCTTCTTTACAGGTAAAGAAGAGTAGTTATTAGAAATATTTATAATAATAAATATTAATAATAATAAATATACATTTAAAATATATCGAAGTATAGTATAATATATAATAAATATATATTAGAAATAATAAATATAATAAATATAACTATATAATTCTTAAAAATGAAAATAAGAATAATAAAGTTTAATATATAAGAATATAATTATATAATAAATATGAATATAATAAATAATATCAACTATATATATATTTAATTATAATTAAAATAACTATATCTATTTCATTATATTATAATACATAGAAGTATTATGTATTTTTAATATAAACTTTAAAATAAATAAGAATATTTAAGTTATATATATAATAATATTTTTATTATATATATTTAGAAGAAATTAATTATTTAATAAAATATATTTAATATTTTAATGAATAATATATATATGAATATTGAATTATTTATGAATAAGAAATTATTATTATTGACAAAAGAGATATAAATTTAATATTTAATAATTATTATTAAATATACAAATATGTTGTTACACATATTTGTTTTATATCATATAGGTATATCAAGTTTCTTTTGATATAATATTTCTTATGAAATTTCTTTTCATTATTGTTATCTGAGCCATTTTTACTAATAATATATATGATTGAATAATATATCTTTTAAAATTTGATAAAGGAATAAGACCAGTATATTGGTTAAGAAACTGGAGAAGGAGTATAAAGATTTCTGAACTTTAGACTCCATAAAGGCAATCATAGGTTTGAGTGAAAGATCGTTACTGAAAGGGATAACCTAAATAGGTATAAGTAGATTATTTGAGGATGAAATTCATCCCATGATAAAACGAAGAATCTTCGTAATTATGGTAATTTACAAAATTTAAGGGCTTAATAACCATGGTTGTACATTTATTGATACTGAAAGACATTTCATTTTTTATTGGCCCAGTTAAATACATGACGAAGGAGAGCCTTCATGTTAATTTCAGTCGGGGCAATTAGTACAATATCATCTGCAAAGAGACCATCACAACATTTTTTATTTTCAATATTACCATATTTAACACAATTATCGAAAATATCATTTATAAACAAATTAAATAATATTAGAGATAGTGGACAACTTTGTTTAACTCCTCAATTAATAGGGAATTCATCAGATGTCATATTTAGGTAATGAGTTCTTGATTTGGAAGTAAGATAAAGTTTTGAAATAGAATTGAAACATTTATCATGCATACCAAGATGAAATAATTTAGTGAAAATGTTGTAGATGGAAACAGAGTGGTATGCCTTTTTTAAGATCAAGAAAGGCTATATAAGTGAATTTACTTTTAGATTTTCTTCTTGGACAAATTTCTGTTATGGAAATATAAAGGCTAATACACTCTTCATGACTGCGAAAACAGAATTATTCAGATCTAATAAAATTATGTGCATTAAAGCATATTTTGAAATTCTGTAATTATTTTAGTTTTGATTTTAAGAGCTACTACGATAAGAGAAATACTTTTATAATTACTACCATTGGAAAGATCAGCTTTCTTTGGAATAGACACAATTGAAGCAGAGTTCCAGTTATTTGGAAACGATCCTTCCCAGAATTTGTTGAAAATAATTTTAAGGTATTTACCCGCATCAGGGAATCTTTCTTCCAATTCTTTGTTTAAATAATAAAATTTATAAATAACTATGGTTAATATTTAACTCTAAATATTACTATTCTTAATTATTAATAAAAGTAATCATTGAACAATACTTTTTTTTTTAATATAATTATTAATTTTTATTAGTATTAATTATAAAAATATTAAAAATTTTGGAAAGAAGGAATTTACTTTGAAAAGAACTTTGACCATAAAGCAATTTCAAATATTAGAAAATTTTAATTTATAGGATTGAAATTAATTTATTTTTGACTAAAAAAAAAAAATAAAATAAAATAAAATAATAGTTATACTAATTATAATAAATGT
This sequence comes from Neocallimastix lanati (nom. inval.), assembly GCA_016946835.1. Classification (NCBI taxonomy): domain Eukaryota; kingdom Fungi; phylum Neocallimastigomycota; class Neocallimastigomycetes; order Neocallimastigales; family Neocallimastigaceae; genus Neocallimastix; species Neocallimastix lanati (nom. inval.). The sequence goes on along the minus strand of JACVTC010000072.1, from coordinate 39,995 downwards.
CACATTATTTATTTTTAACATTAAAATATTTTTTTTATAATTTTGTTATATCATAATTTTAAAAGAATTTTACGTCCAAGATTGTATTTAAAATGGTAAAACATTATGACAATTTAAACAATAGAGAACTACTGTGGGCCTTTCATAATAATAAAAATATTTTGGAGTGAACATATGAAATATTTTACCATCACTCTCTGTACCACAAGAATTAAGACAGTCTTCCCTTAATGAACCTCATTAGAAGGTGATACGTCTCTGAGAGGAATACATATGTATAAAAAATAAAAAAAATTAAAAATAAAAAATATATATATATAAATTTAATAATAAAATTTTTAACATTTATAAATGATATATTAAATAAATAAATTAATAAATTATACAAAAAAAATTTAATACAAAATTTATATACTTATTAAATAATAATAATACACACATATATATATATATTCCAATTTAATAATGAATACACTTTAAAAAGTTTCAACAATAATAAACTTATTAACTTTTTTTTTTTTTAATTCTATTTATTTATTTTTATTTGCATTAATGTATTAATATATACTTTTAATATTCTATTTTGAGTTAATAATTTGTATACGATTACATAGAGTTCTTTTAAATAAAAAACGATTGGTATTAAGTTATTTTTTTTTTACAATATAAAATAAAAAAGAAAAAGAAATATTTTCATTTTTATAAAAAAAAATCATTAAAGAAATATATATATAATAATATATTATATATAAAAAATCAAATATTATTATTATTTTCTACTATTCATTAGCATTTATTCTTTCAAATGAACTAGTATTCTTCTTATATACTTAATTATTCATAATTTGTCTTTTCGTTAAACTTTCTTTTTAAAAAATATATATATTGCTTCTTCTTAATTTTTTCTTAATAAAACATATATATGATTACTAATTTTTTCTTAAAATGTTAATTATAATATATATATATATATTTTAATTAAAAAAAAAAGAAAAAGAAAAAAATAAATGTAATTAAAAATATTAATTATTTAATATTAAAACATATTTCCTTTTCTTTTTTTTTATGCTTTCATAATTGATTAGAAAAGTGAATTGAAAATATATATATATATATTTAAGAAATATTTGATTAAATTATTATTTAAGCACGAATGGAAGCTAACTTCTTGGCAATAGCATCCATGAATTCTTCAGTGTTAACGTAGTGTTCACGCTTAAGGTTCTTACCATGAATGGCAAGAGCTAAATCCTTGGTCATAACACCATCATCATCAATGACACTGATACAAGCTTGTTCAACATCATCACAGAATTTCTTAAGATCATCGAGGTCATCTAACTTAGCACGGTGAGCTAAACCACGAGTCCAAGCGAAGATACTAGCAATTGGATTAGTACTGGTTTCTTCACCTTGTTGGTATCTACGGTAGTGACGAGTAACAGTACCGTGAGCAGCTTCACTTTCGACAGTCTTACCATCTGGAGTAACTAAGATGGAAGTCATAAGACCGAGGGAACCGAAACCTTGAGCAAGAATATCAGATTGAACATCACCATCGTAGTTCTTAGTGGCCCAAACGAAACCACCTTCTGATTTAATGGTTTGAGCAACCATATCATCAATAAGTCTGTGTTCATACCAGATACCAAGCTTTTCGAATTCAGCCTTGTATTCCTTTTCGTAAATTTCAGCAAAGATATCCTTGAATCTACCATCATAAGCCTTTAAGATAGTATTTTTGGTGGAAAGGTAAAGTGGTTGTTTCTTGGAAAGAGCCATTTGGAAACAAGATTGAGCGAAACCTCTAATAGATTCATCAGTATTGTACATACCCATACCAACACCAGTACCCTTGTAGTCGAAGACATCATAGGTAATTGGCTTACTACCATCATCTGGAGTGAAGACAATTTGGAATTTTCCTGGACCTGGGGTAACGAAATCAGTGGCACGATATTGGTCACCAAAAGCATGACGACCGATAGTAATTGGCTTTGTCCAACCTGGAACAAGACGTGGAACTCTCTTAAGAACAATTGGAGCTCTAAAGACAGTACCACCGAGAATGTTACGAATAGTACCATTTGGAGATTTCCACATTTTCTTGAGGTTGAATTCTATTATTTAATAAAATAGTATTATATAGAATAAATTTATAAAACGTTATGTATATATATATAATTTATATTTAGTTAGTATAATATAATTAATGACTTCTTACAAACTAAATTTTTTTTTTTTTTAAATTATTATTATATATTTAAAATATATATCTATATATATAAATAGATATACATATATTATAATTATATATACCCTTAACACGAGCTTCATCTGGAGTGATAGTAGCACACTTAATGGCAACACCACACTTCTTAGTAGCTTCAGCAGAATCAATAGTGATTTGATCGTTAGTCTATAATAAAATAGTAATAATTTAAAATTATAAATATTAATATATATTATCTTTTTTATACAATCAATTTTTTTTATTACTGCTATTTATATATATTACTAAAAACATAATTTTATTTGAAATTAATATTTACTTCATCACGTTTTTGAATACTAAGATCGAAGTATTGGATGTTTAAGTCAACGTATGGGAAGATTAACTTTTTTTTTTAATTTTTTCAATAATATAAATATATATATATATATATATAAACATTATTATTTTATTTACTTCGGTATATTTATATAAATATTTTTTTTATACTCCAAAAAAATTATGCTTACTTGTTCCTTAATCCTGGTTTCGTCAAATATTAAATAAAATTCAATAAGAAAAAAAATAAAATAAAATAATTGAATATAAATATTATTAAAAATTATATATATTTTATTTCAATTTATTAATGTTTTTATTATTTTAAATTAGTATTTACATCTTCCAGATAATTCTGGTCATTTCATCACCATCCATTTCAACAACTGGGTTTTCAACCTTAATCTTTCCTATTGGATAAAACATGTTATATATATTTTATTATATTATTTATTAATATAAATTATTAATTCTCCATTATTTTAGAAATAATATATAAATATATATATATATATATATGATTTAATATTTATTATATTTGTTATTATTATCTATTATCCCAATATACTCTTTCATCAATATTATATTCTTTTTTCCATATTTTTTTTTTTTTTTAAAAAAAATAACAATATTATCTTTTATTATTATTTCTATATATTTTTAAAAGTATTGGTATTAAAAGAGTTTTTCCCACGTTATTGATAATACTTTTTCCTAATTAATAATACTCATTCCTTTCAATATTAATTTATATATATTCTATTAAATATAAAATATAAATATATAAAAACAACAGTTTCTATATATAAATATTGGTATTCCACATTTCATAGTGCATAAACGGTTTAAGTGTATATTTTGGAAACAAATAATAATGACAATAATAAATTTTATGAAAAAAAACAAATTTATTATTAATATATCCAATCCTTAATTAATTATTTACCGGCCATTTTGATTTTTCTTTTTAGTTCTGTTTTATTAAATTATTAAATAAATAGTAATTAAAATTAAAATTAAAATAATTTTAAAGTACAGAAAAAAAAAATTTTTTTTTTGGTCTTTTTCCGTCATTTTTATACTCATCAGAAAAAATAAAAATTAAAAAAAAAAATAAAAAAAAAAATAAATAAATAAAAAATATAATATAGAATGAAAGTTAAATCAATTTCCAATTATGTCAACAATAAATATCAAAAAAAATTGATAAAAAAGAAAATATAATATATGAAATGTATAAATATAATAAATAAATAAATAAATAATTATAATAATAAATAAATTAATAAATAGGATAATACATAATAAATATATAAATATATAAAATAAATAAATAAATAAATAAATTTTGATAAACAGACCAATAGCCATATCAGTTTGATTTGAAAAATCTATCCAATCGTTTATTGGCCAGTTCATAAAGAGAGATTTAATATTTAATATTTAAAAAAATATTTGTAATAAAATAAATAAACTAAATACACTTTTTTTAAAATTTGGTTTTTTTTATTTTATTTTGTTTTAAGTAATAAAATCATTAAAGTCATATTTATTTATTATATAAAATAAATTTTTATATTTATTGTTATTATTATTTTTTTTATCACCTTTATCTTTACATTAATTTTTATATTTATATTTATATTTATTTGTATACAATAAATTTATTAATTTAAATATTATATTTTTTATTAAATTTTTTTTCTTTTTTTTAATTTTTTCTTCATATTCCTCTTTATTTATTTTAATTAGAAGGTCTTCATCAGCATTTTAATTTTATTTTATTTTATTTTATTTTATTTTATTTTTTTACATTTTTAATAAAATAATGTATTAAATTCAATTTTATTTCATTTTAATAAATATCATATATTTTAATTATATTTATAATTAATCAAGAGTTTCTTTTTCTTTTTTTTTTTTTTTTTGATTTTAAATTTTTTTCCTCACTCAAAAATATATAAAGTATTATAAAGGAAATTAAAAAGTAATTTAATAAAAATAAAATAAAAAAAGTCCTTTATAGAAGAGTTTGATAACATAATAAGAATAGATAATTAGTATGAAAGGTTTATTTTCATAACTTTATTCCTTTTAAAATAAAAATATAAATATATATTAAATAATTATGATTAATAAATTTTATTTTTTTTTGATAAAAAGAATTTTTTTTTATTCATTTCATTTTCTGTTAATTTGATTTATTACTATAAAATCAATAATCAATATATATATTCTATTATATCCCTTTTTATAATACATCATTATTATCTACTAAATACAAAAAATATTATTATTAAAATCAATTTTATTTTTTTTTTTTTTAAATTCTAAAAAAGAAAACATTATCAATCAATTTATTAATCCTTAACTATATTCATAATATCTTTTGGATTAATTAATACCTAATCGTATATGTTCTCCTTTTTAAATTCATATTACTTTTTATTATTATTATATTTATTTAATATTAAATAGTAATTAATTATTAATGATAAAGTATTAATTATCTTTTATTTTTTATTATTATTATTTTCTTTAATAATATTATTTATCTTTTTATTATTATTTTTTTTAATAGTTAATTATTAACTTATATATTAAATATTATTATTATTAATTTTTTTTTATTATTTTAATTATTATAAATGATATTAATTATAGATTGTAATAATTATTTTATTTTTCTAAAAATGATCAATTTCATTCCGTTCATTAAATTTATATATTTATTTAATTTATTATGATTTATTTATTAATTTAATAATTTATTTATTTATTTCTTAATGTTTTATTTATTTATTTTTTATCAAACTCTTTTTTTTTTCCTGTTTCCTATCTAATTTCCTTTTTTTTTTTCGAAAAACTTTATAAATATATCTAATCTATTCAATTATAATTAATCTGCTTTTAATAAAAATAAATTAAAAAAAAAATATTTTATTATCAATTAAAGTTTGGTTTCAATTTTTAAATTTTTTTTTAAAAATAATTAAATAAATTAATATAAAGATAAAATAGAATATATTAATAATTAAATCTTTATTTTATAATAAACTAGATTATATTTTATTATATATTTATTTTTTATTTATTTAATATACATTTATTTATTTATTTATAAATATTTAATAGACATTTATTTAATATATTCATTTATTTTTTTACATATTTATTTGATGTAAAAAAAAATTAAGATCATTCAAAATAAGATTTCCGATTGGTGAATTAAAGTTTATGGAAATAAAATCCATTTATAAGTATACATATAATTATAATGTAATGAAATTATATGAACAGTATATAAATAATTAATAAAACTTTATAATTTTAGATAATCTAAAAATTATTTTTTTTTTTTAAATTTTATTTAGTTATTTATTTATTTTATTAACATATATGGAAAGTGGTTAGTAAATTTATATTAAATAATTCCAAATTTTAAATTTTAAATTTATTTACTTTGTAATAATTTATTAAAAAAAAAAAAAAAAAAGTTTGATAGTAATAATAAACCAAAGATATTTACTATATTTTTTTTATGGTAAGAAGTAGGCAAATTTTAAAAATCTATAAAGAAAAAGGTGTATTGTTGTGAGAATAAATGAATCGATAACAATTATTTTTAAACTTTACGGACAGAGTTATGTTAAAATAATTAAATTTATATCAATAAGTAATATTTAATAAATATTATTTGTATTATAATGGAATTATAACAATATAAATACATATATAAAAAGATATCCTTTTATATATATTTTTAATATTATTGATATTAATGACATATATCTATTTAAAAGATAGATAAAATATATCGCATATTATTATTATTAGTTCTTTATTATTATTAAATAAGAGATTTTTTTTTGAATTATATTATAAAGAGAGATATATTTTAATAATTAATATTTAAAAAATTTTTTTTACAGACTTTAAATTAAATATTCAATACTATTTATATATTACAAACCATTAAAAATGTTTTTTTTTTAAACAGATAAACATTAATATATAATTCATTCAAAATCATATAATCATATTTATAATTTGTTGATTAATAATCGATTTATTGATTATCCAATCCATATTTTAATTGATAAGAAATATACACATACAAAAAAAAAAAAAAAAAAGTAATAATAATAAAATAAAAGAAAAATTAAAAATATATATATATTATTAATAATAATCATAATAAATATTATTTAACTAATAATTATTAAAATATTAATATAATAAAATACAATCTTAAACTTTAAATATTTGATATAATATTCATTATATATCATATTTTAAAAATTAAAACATATAAATCTTATTATTTTTATAGATAAACCAATTTCGTACAACTATTTTATTAATATAAATCAAACAAAAGTACCTTCAATTATATTATTAAAACTTATTTTAATATTAAATAGGATGTAAATACTTTTTTCATTAATTTATACATTATTATTATTTATTTTAATAATAATCATTAACAAAAAAAAAAATAATTAATAAAAAATATTTATTATCAATAATATATATATCAGTGAGAATTTGTCCTCAAATTTTTTTTTTTGGAAGTCTAACAAATAATATGCGTACATCATTTAATTATATCATTGATAATAATATTTTTCATTTAATAATAATAATATAATAACATTATAATTTAAATTTTAAATTTATAAATATTTTTATTATTATTTTTATTCTTTTTTTTTTTTTTTAGAAATTATTTTTAATTCAATTTAAATATTATTAATTTTCTGATAAATAAATAAATATATTAGGCATAAATATTAATGATTTAATATTTTTTTTGTCCTTCTAAAATATAGTCATAATAAATATTTCTTTATTTCTTTGTTTTTTCATTAAATACTTTATATTCTACAATTTTTTTTTTTTTTCTAAATTTATATAAGCTTGAGAAATAAAATTTTGGATGGATTTCACTTTCTTTTATATTTTTACATAAATTTTAAGAGCGAATCAAAATTCATAAATATTATAGCCACAATCTACAATAATAAAATGTATTGTATTACATTTACAATTTGAAATGTATTTTTATAAAAATATACTCTATGAATAATATATTTATATAAAAATATTAAATTATTACCATTAGGTAATGTTAATGTTCTTTATATTTAAACATTCCCCCCATATATTTAATGATATTAAATCTTATATAATAAAATATTTTTGAATTGATTAGTTAAAGACCCATTGCTAAATATAGTAAACATCCAACAGCTTGCATATAGTATATATTTTTGATTAAATTATCTTTTTCTTAATTCGTCATTCATAATGAATATCATATTATTAATTTTGTGATATTTATTAATACTAAATTTTTCTTAAAATATTATTTATATATTGATGTTGATGTATCCATCATCATACTTAATGAACCCCTATTATGAAATCCACAAGACCAATATCGCTTAACTTCAATTTTTCTTTATTATTATTCTTTATTTTGTTAATTGTTTTATACTTATCAACTCCGTCTGCTTGTTTTAAACCATAAATAATTTTCTTTAAGCTCCAATAAGTCTTTTTTTTTTTCTGTATACTTCACTGCCATTAAAAAAAACTCATCCGACTAGTCTAGCTTTATATTTAGTTAATCTACCTTCATCATTCCATTTACATGTGGAAACCCACCTGTAAGGTATAACAATTTTATCCTTTGGTACATCTTTTCTAATGTTCCGGCCTATCGTGTCAAACTCTCCCATTACAGTAATCTAGTTTGGTTGGATTTTTCACATATTCTTGAGGCTTAGTTAACAGTAAACATAACATCTGATCTTAATTTTACTACTATATAAAGTAAATGCACCTTCAAACAGTAAATTGTCTTCTTAAATGACCAAAAAATTTATTGTTTTCATAATTTTTAGTTTCTATAAGGATTTTTTTTTTTTGTAGATTCTTTCATTTAAATCGGTATTTAAATAGGCAGCTTTAATACTTAATTGCTTTAATACCTAATCATTTTTAGAGGTAACAACATAATCTCAAACTACCAACTTAAACTACTGATAAACATGTTTCCAGGTATTTGCTGGCATCCAAGAGCTACTAATCTTGACATTTTCTTGCCATTTTTCTTTTTGGGCAAAAACTCATTTTATTCCAATTTATTTTAATTTCATTGGTTTAGATTCTTTATTGTTGGATTTCGTAAAAATGGTTTTTTTTTTTTTTTAATTTTTTTAGTTTACATTTGATGACAAATTTTTATATGAGATTTAATATTTTTATTATAGAAGTACCCTAAACGTACTGACGTAAACTAATGTCAAAGTTTAATACAAAATTTTTAGCAAATAAATTTTCATTATTTGTAAAATATTTTTGCTATTAATTTATTTTTTTTTGTATATCTGTAAGTGATCTTTATTATTAACAAAGATTCATTATTATTTAACATCTTTCATTGAGAATGGAATGAGTTGAAATTAAATTATTTTTAATATTGGACTAGTAATATATATTAAATAAAATAAAATCATTATTTTTATATTTACAATTGTTTACACCTACATTTTCAACTAAATCTAAATCACCGTTTGGATAAAAAATACTTTTATTATTATTTACTTTATTGATATTTTTTTTTTTTTTGATTATTTATATTATTTGTTAAATTAATTCGTGTTATTGTCAATAATCCAATAGGTGAAATTATTATTATCTTTAAATTTTAACTTAATAAAATTATGAATAACTAAAATACTTCCTATAAAGTCAATGTATGTTTCATCTTCATTATCATCACTATTTTCTTTTTCTTTTTATTATAGTTTTTATAAGTATTATTTCCATTTTCTTTATTTATATTACTGAAGTTATAATTATTTTTAATATAACCTTTAAATTTTTATTTTTTTGTTATCAATGTTTTTATAATTTTTTTATACTCTTTAAATTGTCATTTTCTTTAATTAAAAGATTATGTTTACAATAATCCATAGAATGGTCTTTAGTTTTGCTTATGTATCAGTAATATTCGTTATTTATTATATTATTAACATTTTTAATAAAAACATTATTATTATATATATGTATATAGTTTTATTTATATTTAAATTATTGACCTTTAAATCATTTATGACAGTATTTTTTGACCTTAGGATTTCTGCTCTTTCAAAAAAGGCATGTCTTTTATTCAATTCATTTATTAAATCTTTAAAAACTTTTATGGCTATAAATTTTGGGTGAGTTAATACCAAAATTTCCCAATTCATATAAAAGTCTTCATCAAGAGGACTTCTTTTTAACTTATTACATTTAAATTTTTTGTTATTCAAATAAAAATTATTTAAATCATTAACATATTGAATGTATATACATTAATTTTAAGTTAATTATTATATATTCTAAAATATTTAAGGCCGAATCGAGGGAAACGATTTTTTTTAATCTATCAATAATACTATAAGCAATCTTACCATCATCTTCATAAATATTCCTGATTTGATTGTTCTAAACTATTTATTATGATAAACTGAACAGCACTGTCAGATTTTATTTGACTTTTCATGTCTGAAAATTTAGCAATCTATTTCAATATAATTCTCTAGATCATTGGGCTATTAAATGCCTTTTTTAATGGTTCATACTAATCGAAGAAAATTTTCTTTATATAATATAAAATTTATTAATTTCGAAAGACGGATTTTGATATGTGACCATGATATTTATTAATGATGGTCACTCTTATCATTAGATTCATCATTATAAGAAGAGATTAGTTCATCGTCTTTATTTTCAGTTGGAGTTTTTTTTTTTTTTTTTTTTTTTTTTTTTTTTTTTAGTTATTCTATGAAACATCAAATAAAATTATTTAATAAGCTAAAAGTTAAGCGTATATTATTATGTTTTAATATTATATAAATTAATAAAATAAGTCTTTTTTGTTTGAGACTCTTAATCTGTTAAGGAGTCAAACTCTAAAGTGATAAACACACAATCGAAAAAAGAAATTTTTATGTTAATAATAATTTATTCAATATTATTCTTTTATTTAAATAATAATATCTTAACAAAAAAATTTAAAAGCTCTTTTGTTTTTAAATTTATATTATAAAATTTCTTTTATACTTTTGCATGCAAATTATTACATAATAAAACATTATAAAATATTTATAATACTTTAATGAACAAAGTTTAATTTTAGCTTAATCTTTAATTAATTAATCAATCTATTTTTTCTTATAAATCCATTCACTTTTTTTTTTTTTTTTTTTTTTTTTTTTTTTTTTTTTTTTTTTACTTCTGTAAACAATTTATTTAAATTTTGCCATATGATGAATTAGATAAGAAATCAGTATAATACATTATATCCAGAACTATGGACAAAAAAAAGTTTTTAAAAAATATTAATCATTGAATGACTAATAATAAAATTTAAAATTAATGCATCTAATGTAATAAATGTAATAAAATAAAATAAAAAATATAAAAAATATATTATTACAAATATATATATTATAGGAATAAATTTTATTAAAATTTTATTTTTTTTTTTTATTTTCTTTTTTATTTTTATTTTTATTTTTATTATATTTTTATTTCTAATTTTGGTTTATTAGTATATACTATATAAACAATTTTTATTTAAAAAAGCTTTTATTAGTAGAATTATTATTTGTTATTTAATATTTTATTTTTATTAAATAAATATTTTTATTGAATATAAAAATATAATTATATTATATTAGAAAATTTGGAAATTTTCTAATATAAATAAATAAATATTATAGCATCTTTAATTGAACTCTGTATAAAAATTTATATATATATATATATATATACAAAGAATAATCTACGAGATTAAGAAGTTATATAGATAGTTATTATTTATATTTTTTATTATTTTTTTAAAAAAAGAATAAAAGATATTATGGTTAAAGCAAATAAGCAAAGATAAACTATTTAAAAGAAAAATATTAACTATAAATTGATGATGAAATTAATAAAAGAATATTTAAATAAAAAAAAAAAAACTTTATCAAATGCAATAAGACTTTGTTTCAATAATAATAATTTATTTTATCTATAAATTATTATATAATTTATTTTTGATATTAAATTATTAATAAATACTCTTTTTATTATTATTTATTATTTATTAATAAATAACTCTTTTTATTATTATTTATTATTTATTATTTATTATTTATTATTTATATATTCATTAAATACTCTTTTTATTATTATTTATTATTTATTAATAAATACTCTTTTTATTATTTATTATTTATTATTTATATATTCATTAAATACTCTTTTTATTATTATTTATTATTTATTAATAAATACTCTTTTTATTATTTATTATTTATTATTTATTAATAAATACTCTTTTTATTATTTATTATTTATTATTTATTAATAGATACTCTTTTTATTATTTATTATTTATTATTTATTAATAGATACTCTTTTTATTATTATTTATTATTTATTTGGCTTTTTTTTTTATCATTAATGATTTGAAATGTTGGGTATTTTTTTATAATAAGTTGTTATAATTAATTAATTAATTAATTAATATATAAATTATATAAAATATATATAAAATATTAAAAAATAAAAAAAAACAAAATTTTTGGGTTGATTTATAAAATTAATTTATTAAATTATTAAATCTTAAATTTTAAATATTTCAATTCTTTAATTTATTTATTCCTTCTTTTGTTTTTTCTCTTAAATAAAAATAAAATTATATAGAATTTAGTACTTAATTATCATCATATATTTAATATTTATGTTTATTTATATATATTGAATATATTTATGCATAGTTATACTTGATATTTGTATATAAATATTTACATATGTAGATATTAATTTATTATGAATATTATTTTATATTTCGTTTTTCTCTTCATTATAATTTGAATAAAATCTTATAATTCTTTTAAATTTTTTCCCTATTTCCTCATTGGATGTTTCTTATACTTAATTTAACTTATATCCTCTCTCCTCCCCAGAAAACCTTTTGAGTTATATTATGGCTCTTTTTTTCCCTTTGTATATAAAGTAAATAGAGAATTGGATAATTAATGGTTTTTTTCTTTTTTATTTTTTTTTCTTTAATTTCTTTTTTTTTTTTTAATATATCCTATTAGGAAATTTTATTTCAATTTAATTCGATTTTTATTTTAATATATGTCTTATCCTGTATTTAAATTAAAACTGAATAAATTAATTTATTTTAATATAAATATTTTATTGCTAAAATTGTTATTATATTAATCAATTTCTTATATAAAATTAAATATTTAATATTTATTATTTACTATTTACTATTTACTATTTACTATTTATTATTTATTATTTATTATTTATTTTTTATTAATAAATACTCTTTTATATTTATAAATTATTATTTATAAACTATTTATTATTTATTTAATATTTAATATTTAATATTTAATATTTAATATTTAATATACATTAAATCCTAATCATTTATTTAAAATTAATATTAAAATTATTAAAATTATTTTTAAATGAATAAAATATTAAAATAAAATTCTTTTTTTTTCTTAATTTTTTTTATAATATAATAATACTGTTTCTTTTTGATATTTAATGTTTTTTTAAAAGAAAAATTTTACAAAATAAAAGTTAATTTAGTATTATTGTTATTATTTAATTTTATTAAATCTTATTAATAAAACGTTATTAAAATAAACATTTAAAAGTATATATTTAAAGGATTAATGGAAGCTTAAAATACCATACAATACAAAGTAAATACTTTTGAAAAATAATTAATATTTATAAGAAATATGTATATTTATAGATGTATATTTTTTAATATTTAAAGTGTAAGAACTTAAAAGGTCACTTAGTAAAATAAAAAAAAATATAAAATAAAAGTAAATTTCAATAATAAAAACAATAATGAAAAAATGGTTAAATCAATTTGTTGTACATAAAAAATCTATTTTAAATAATAATAATAATAACTAACATTTTATATATATTATTTTATTCTTTTGCTTATTGCTCTATATATATAATAAATAAATATAAAATAAATACACCTATTAAATAAATTGATAAAAAAGTTCATAATAATAATAATAATAACAACAAAATATAATCAAACTCTCAACATAAATAATAATAATAAAGGAAACTTAAAAAATTTATAAAGGTAATATATAACAAAATAAATAGAAGCACAAAAGCAATATAAATATATTATTTCATCAAAGTTTTAATATTAATATAGAAATCATACGCATTACACTGTAAGGAAATCAAAAATATTTTTTATAGTAAATATTTTCATGGATGGACTTGATATAGTTGGGAATTAAATTTCAATAATAGTTCTAGTTTAACAATTAAAGTTTAAAGAAAAGTAGTTCGATCTAAATCACATTTCTAATCAATAATAGTTATCTTTTTTTTTTTCTTTGTAATTTATTAATAATAAATAAATAACCAAAAATTATAAAGTTTTTTTTTTTTACTACCAAACTTCAAAAATCACCACCCACACTATGTCATATAATTTTTTATTTTATACAATATATATTTAATAAATATAAAAAATTTAAAATAATTTAAAAAGATGATGAAAATAATAATTTTTTTATTAAATTAATTTATTCTTAAATTTTTTCATTTAAATAAAAACAAAAAGTCACAACAATAGGAATATATTTCAATATAATATAATAAATGCATCCAATTGAATTTGATATATAAAAATAAAAAAATGAAAAATACATCAAAAATCTTAAAATTAAATTCCTAAAAATTAAACTAAATTTTTAATATTAATTTAAATTCAACAAAAAAAAATTTTTTTTTATTACCCCAAAAAAAGTTTTCAATTTTTTAATTAGAAAATATATTTAAATTAAATTAATTCTATATATTACTGTTAATTGCAAATTAAATTAAAATTGACAAACTATTAGTTTTAATACTTTAAAGTTTAAAATCAAAATTCAGAAATGGTTAAGTCTTTGAATTTCATTCTACAAAATAAATGTTAACAATTGTATACATTATTTAAATAATGTATGAAATGGCAGTTGAAATTATTAGGAAAATAGTTAAAAATCTCTCAATCAAATATATATTACTACTACTATATATATTATTTAAAATATGAAATATACAATATAAAAAATATATGTATTATATATATATGTATTTAGTGAAAAAATGCCATACTTTCAGTTTTTTTTACTGTGTAATGAAAAATGAATAATTGATTATAAGGAGAGGAACATTGGAATAAAATTCATTAATATTTTAATAATTGTTAATATTAAAGCATAAGAAAATAATTATACAGATAAATATCAATATTAATATAAATAATAGAATAGAGTGGATAATTAAAAATAATAATTAAGGATGATAATATTAAATATAACAAAAAATAATAGAATAAATAATACTAATAATAATTATAATAATTATAAATAATAGTAATGATAGTAAGTAAGCAATAATAATAAGTAATAATAATAATAATAAAAAGTAATAATTATAATAATAATAATAATAAATATGAATCTATATAATATCCATTATCCTCATAATTTAATAATAATATTTAATAATAGTACAAATCAATAATATTAAAAATAGTTTATATATATTAATTATTTTAAAAGTTAATTATGATTCAATCCAGAAGTTCATTATTCTAATATATAAAATTATTCTAAAATATTTTGATAATAAATAAATCAACCGCAAAAATTGTATATATATATATAATTAAAAAAAAGAATCAAAAATATTTATTTATTTATTATTTAATTATTTATTTCTTGGGTGGAGATTAAATCATATGAATAAATCTTATTTATTATTAAAAAATAAAAAATTTTTTTTATTTGAATTTCAACACTTTTGAAAAAAAAAAACCATAAAATGGGAATTTAAATATTAATATAAATATTCTATAATTTAATATAAATTACTATTTAATGTCAATTTAAATAATATATGAATCTAATATATTTTAACAATATAAATAGAATAAACTATAAATAATTGTGAAATTATTAAAAATAATTAAATAATAAATAATTAAATAATAAATAATAAATAATAAATAATTGAATAATAAATAATTGAATAATAAATAATTGAATAATAAATAATCAATAATCAATAATCAATAATCAATAATCAATAATAAATAATTAACCATAATCAATAATTCATAATATGTATAATTAAGTAATAACAATATATAAATAATATTATAATAAATACAATTCATAAAAAAAATTTTTTTTTTAAAAAAAAAATAAAAATTTCATATGCTTTTTTTATTGTTCAAAGTTAATAAATAATAATAATAATAAAGAATTATATATAATAATATAATTAATTTTAATATATAACAATATATTAATAATAACCCATACAGTTGTAATGATTCAGTAAGTCCATACTAAAGTATCTTAAGAAAATAATATATAAAATTAAAATAATTATAATAACAAATATACAACAATAGCTTAAAAAATATTAAAATATTAATAAAAATGTATAAAAAAAATTATCCTTAAACATAAAAAAGAAAATTCAGACAAAGAACACTCATCAAATCAATTTAGAAAAAGAAAAGAAAAAAAAATAAAATACAAAAATAAAAAAAATCAATATGAAAATATAGTAAAATATATTATAATAGATAATATAAAACTTATTAAATATATTTATTAATATTAAAAGGTTTATATTAATATACAATAAATGATATCATAATTATATTAAATTATTGTTGAGTTCAAAAAAATATATTTACTAATAATAATATTTCATTATAAAAACAATTTGATGAAATAATATTTAATCTTATATCCGAAAAAAAATTTTTTTAATAAAATTTAAATAATATTTAATCTTTCTAATATCTATTTTTTTAATACTTTTTTTTTTATTTAATTTGAAAAATTTTAGTAATAAAATATCTTTTTTTTTCATATAGAATTAAAAATTAAAAAAAAAAAAAAAATGGATATTCAAAGTAATATATCAAAAAGTATAAACTATTGTAAAAAATGTCATAAGAGGTAAATAAATTTGGGTAAAAAATAATAATTATAAATATATGTTAAATATTTTATTTAAAATTGTTTCAATATAATTAAAATAAAAAGCTTCAAAAAATAAAAAAAATAAAAAAAAATAAATAAAAATATTTATTAATAAATTATAATATATTTTATATTATATATTTTATTGGTATGAAATAATAGTCAAAGAAATACTTATACATATTATTTTGATATTTATGAAAAAGCAATGAGAAATGAGCATATAAAGGCAATTAACCATTATTCTTATACTTCACCTGTAAAGGCCAAAGTTTTAAATTTATATAATAATAAAAAATCAACCTCCAATAAAAATGAAAAGGTTTCAATTGAGACTCCAAAGGAGGAAAATAGTTTAATAAATAAAGAAAATTCTTCATTTCAAATACATCAATTAATACCAAATACTGGTCCAGCTCATGGTGGAATTCAAGTGACTATTCATGGTCAAGGATTTTATGGTAATTATTAAAAAAAAAAAAAATAAAAAAAAAAAAAGTTTTTAAATTAAGAATAAGAATTATTATTGTTATTGTTATTACTATATTTTATTCATATTCTATATAATATTTAAAATCATTTTTATTATTCATATATTTTATTCATATGTTATATTTATATTCTATATATAATATTTAAATTTTTTAATTTATTATTTATTTTATTTATTATTTTACAATATTTAATATTATCATTAATTATTATTTATTATTATTGTTTTTTTTTATTATTATTATACATATTTTAAATAATATATAAAATTATTATAATATTTATTTTTTGTTTTTATTTTTTAATATATTCATTTCTTTATATAATATTTAAAATTAATTTACATTACATTATATATATAATTAATTAATGTTTAATATATATATTTTTATAATTCTTTAAATCAAAATTAATTTTCCATGGAAATCTATTTATTATTTATAATATTACATACAAAAAAAAAAAAAAAAAAAAAAAAAAAGATGGATTATATGTTGTTTATGGAAATTGTATTATTGAAACTGAATTTATTGATTCCAATAATTTAACATTTTATTTGCCACCTAACCCAAAATGTTTTCATTATAATGGTAGAAAAACAGTAAAGGAAGATTTATTTGTTGTAGATTTATATAAATCATTGATTGCTCATACAGAATTTAATACAAATATTTCAGGTAATTTTTTTTTTTCTAAACATATTATCATCTTTAAAATTTTATATTATTTCATTTTTTTTTATTTTATTTTACCTTTTTTTTTTTTTTTTTTTTTTTTTAATTATTATAAATATATATAAATATGAAAATTATATATAATATTTGTTATTTTAATATAGAAATTGTTAATATAATCACTTTCATTAATTTATATTTATCATTATTTTATAATTTTTATTTATAATATATATGTGTATTGTTTTATTATTTATGAAATAATAATAAAAAAAAAAAAAAAAAAGATTCTTTTAATATAATGATAGAAATTATTATGAAAATCATTATGTCAAGAGTGGGTATTAATTTAAATGATTTATCATTTAAAAAACTTGGAAATACAAATTTTTCTCAATTAATTAACAAAAATTGTGCAGAATTAAAACAGCAAATATCATTTGGTAACAATAATTCAAATATATTTAATATTGAAAATAATTATATTGTAAATTCTTTAAAATCAATTCAAAATTCAATTTCTTGTTCTTTCACTCAACAAGAAAAAGCTTTTTGTTCATTATTAAATAAAACAAAAGAATTTATTCCATCATTTCCTTCATTCCCATCATTTCCAACATTTTATATTCCTAATAGTCGTAACTCTATCAATAGTAATCCATCAACAATTATAACTAACAATATTAATTCTTCCATATCACCCGTAATTACTCCAGTGATAAGAATTAATCTCAATCCTTCTATTTCTTTATATCAACCATCTAATAATTTATTTTCACCTTTATCACATGCTCAAGCTATTTCATTTGCTAATTCAAATCTTAATTTAAATTCAAATTCAATTACTAACCCTAATTTATCCTCATCTTTACCTGTAAATCAATATAAACAACAACAACAACAATCAATAAATCCGATGAAAACAATAAATAATAATTGTAATTCAACAATAAATTTAAATCTAAATTCAAATTCAAATATAAATAATATAAATAATATAAATAATATAAATAATATAAATAATATAAATAATAATAATAATATAAATGATAAAAATATAGATACAAATAATGTAACAACCATATTAGAAAAGATAAAGCCTTCAAGTAATCAATCTTTACCAACGATTAATAAAGTTTGTTCAAATAAAAAATTATTATCTAATACCATTACGACGACGACTACTACTTCGACTTTTAATTTAAATCAAGAAATTGAAGATATGGCCGTTGAAGGTGATGATGAAATGGATGAAGATAAAAAAGACTTTAAATGTTCATGTCATCTTCATAATGAAAATATAAATGTAGGAATAATACCAAAATCTTCTACACTTCATTCCTACAAAAAATCTTTTAGAGAACGTCGTCAAGAAATAAAACGTCAAGAAGAAACAAAAAAAAGAGAACATCAAAAAAATTATCTTGAAGGTAAAAAAATAGAAAAATTATTAGAAGATTGTGTTAGGAAATCAAATGAAGCTAAACCTATTGAACCCAATGAATTAATTTATTCATCTACAACTACAACTACTACTACTACTATTAATACTACTACTAATACTACTACTCCAACTTCAACCACATCCTCTACCTCAAATTCAAATGAAAAGAAACCATCCTCTTTCAGTAATCACTCATCTTCAACTTCTACTTCTTCTTCATCATCATCAAAACCTTCTATTACCGTTAAAATTACTTTAATTCATTTAGGTATTATTTTATGTATGACAAGACTTATTTATTATATTTTAAAATATTGTAAATTATGTTCAAGAGTTCAACAATGTGCTTCTGAAGCATCAACAAAACTTTATGATATAAGAGATAATATTAAAAAAGATGGTACTTGCTATTTCTTTTCAAAAAGAAATTCTAATAATAAAAATGAAAATAATAATAATAATGATAATAATTCATCATCAGTGATGAATTCTTCTATTAAAAATGATTATGAATATGATGATGAAAATGTAAATGATGATGATGATGATGATAGTGATGATAATGAAGAAAATGAAAGTGAATATGAATATGAATATGATTATGAAAATGAAAATGAAAATGATGATAAAACTAATTCTAATTCATTCTATCATAAAGGTGGAATGACTCATGGACAAGAAATGAATTTATTAGAAATTAATTCATCTAATTCTAAACTTAATCCTTCATCCTCTTCACCACTATCTTCTCCCGCCTTTTCACCATCAAATATTTTAACTCCATCTTCGTCCTCTAATGATAATTTACCTGATCATGTACCAAGTAATGATACCCAATATACCGTAAAATCGGTTAAAACAAAGAAAAGAGCAACCTATTTAAAAATTATTGATCAAGGGGATACCATTGGTAATACTCCACTTCATTATGCTACAATTGCTCATTCTCCTTCACTTTTTAAAATGCTTATTGAAGCAGGTGCCAATATTAATAAAGAAAATATTTATGGTCAAACCGTACTAGATTTGGCTTATTCCATTGGTGATGAAACTATGGTAGCATTAATAGAAGATCTTATGAATAATGGTAATGAATCAAGAGAAGAAGAAGAAGAAGAAGAAGGACCATTATCACCTAATACATTAGTAGATTCAGGATTTTCATCAGGAATGAATGAGGGTTTAATTTAATTTATAATAATAATATTTTTTATATACATATATATATACAAATATTATTAAATATTTTAAGAGATTTAAAAAAAAAAAAAAATCAGCAATCAACAATCAACAATTAACAATTTACAATCCACAACAATAACAATATCAATATCAATAACAATATCAAAATCAAAATCAAAATCAATAATAATAATTTTTCATTTTCATTTTCATTTTTCATTTTTTATTATAATTATTTAATCAATTAGAAAATAAAAGAAAGGAGAAAAAAAATAAAATAAAAAAAAAAAAAAAAATAAACTAAACAAATGTTAAAAGTAATTATTAAACAAAAACAAAAGAAAAACTAAAACAAAAAAAAATTATCTGAATTTAATTAATTTATTAAATTAACAATATATATATATAAATTAAAAAAAAAAAAAAAAAAAAAGTTCCTTTTTCTGTTCTTTTTTATTATTTTTTTTTTTTTTTTATTATTATTTTTAAAAAATTATATTCTTAGTCACTGTTTATATATATATATTTATGAATTATATAATAGAAATTATTAATTATAGAAATTAATATAAATTAATTAAATATTATAAAGAGGTATAATTTTTTTTTTTTTTAAAAAAAAAAAAAAGAAAGAAAAGAAAGTAAGAATAATAAGAAGATGAAAATGAAAATAAAAAAAAAAATTTTTTTTAAGCTTTCAAGAAACAAAAAAGAAAAAAAATAAAAAATAAAAAAAAATAAAAATAAAAATAAAAATAAAAGTAATAATAATTAATTATACATATGAAAAATTAAAGAAAAAAGAAAAAATATTATATATATTTTCATATAATATATATAATATATATTATTTTTAAAATCAATTTAATTATGAAACAGTTTTATTAATACAAAATATATATATATAAAGTAAAAATATCTAAAAAATAATCAAAATAAAAAAAAAAATGAGAAAATAAAAAATGAAATAAAGAAGAAAAAAAAAAAAAAAAATTAAAAGAAACATATAGAAAACATATAGATGAAATAAAAAGAAATAAAAATAGATATATCCTATTTATTTATTTTAAATAATAAACATAATAAATATATAGCTTCAATTAAAAATATTTTATCTATATTTCTATACATCTTTTTTTTTTTTTTTTTTTTTTTTTTTTTTTTTTTTTAAAAAAAAAAAATATTATTTTCTCTTATATATTAAATTATTTATGAATATTTATTATAAGAATAAATAAAATAAATAAATAATAAAAATATAGAATAAAAATAAAAAATTAAAAAATTAAAAAAAAAAAAAAAGTTTTATTTCAATTTTTATATATATGGTTTTTATCTTATTCGAACATTTTTATATTTTAAATTTTATTTTTATATTTTAAATTTTATTTTTATATTTTAAATTTTATTTTTATATTTTAAATTTTATTTTTATATGTGTTTATCATCATTATTTCCTTAAAAAATAATTAAATAACCATATATGAATATATAAATATAAATTTTTTTAAAATGAGCATGTTTAAAATTTATTCTTAAAAAAAAGAGTAATAAAAAAAAAAAATAATAATAATAATATAAATTTTAATAAACAAAATGTATATATATTTTTATATTTTATTTTATATAATATATATATTATTCTATATGTTATTATATATTATTATATTTTCTAATAATTATTTCCTTTTTTTTTTTTTTTTTTTTTTTAATTGAAAAAGGAGGGACTTTTAATTTAATTTATTTTATATTATATATATTTTATAATATATATAAATAATTTTTTTTTAATTATTATTTATTTATATATTATTATTAAATTATTTATATATAATATATAATATATATTTATGTATACATACACATATTTATTTTTTAAAAAAAAAAAAAAAAAATTTAATATAATTTTTAATTTTTATATTAAAATCGAAAATTAAAAATTAAAAGTTAAAAAAAAAAAAAAAATAAAAAAATAAAAAAATAAAAAAATAAAAAAATAAAAAAATAAAAAAAAGAAAATAGAATATTAAAAAATCTATTTAATATTCCATTTATTATTATTATTATTATTATCAAAAGAAAAAAAAAAATTATTCTATTGATATTAGGAAATTTTTTTTTTTTTTTGATTTACCTAATCATCTTATTATATATATATATAAGTATATCATTGTTAAGGATATCTTTGAAAAATATCCTTAATAATTATAATGGTTTCTTTTATCCATTTATATAACAACAAAAAAAAAATTATTTCATATAAAAATATAAAAATTTATATATATATTTATTTAATATATATATATTATTAAGAAAATAATAAATTAATAATAATAATAATAAGCAGAATGAAAAGAAGAAAAAAAAAATACTTCAAATCAGAAAAATATTATAAAAAAAGATTAAAAGCAATTGTTTAAATAAAAAAGTAAAAAAAAAAAAAAAAAAAAAAAAAAAAATAAAAGTTTATAATAATATTTCTATTTCTATTTCAATTTTTTTTATTTTTATTTTATTGTATTGTATTTTGTTTAATAAATATATATATATATATATACGTATTTTTTTTTTCTTTTTTGTGAAGTAATATTTATTTATAAAAATAATTTTTATTAAAATTAAATTATATATATATATAAAATTATATCTGTTAAAGTAATTTAATTATGTAAAATTAAATATAATTAAATATAATTAAATATAATTAAATTACTTTAAATAATTTATAAAAATATTGTAAAGGTTATAATCTTAAATTTTATTTGAAAAAGATATATATGTATATTTTAAAATGCTTTTAGGCTATATTGCTCTAAAGTAGGATGTAGGACTGCTTGTATGCCAAATATATTTAATTATGGTCAAAATAGTATGTTAGTATAAAGTACAGATTGAATATAATTAAAATAAAAATAAATAGTAGATATGTTAATTTATAGATTGAATAATATAAAATAAAATAAAGTAAAAAAATATAAATATTAGAAATAAAATAATAATCATATGATATTTATCTATTTTATTTAATTAATAATAGAATGTAAATTATTATTAATTAAAATTATCATATAAATACAAATACAAACACGTGTTTAACATGGATTACTACACATGATACTCTTGAGTCATATATTTAATATATAAATATATTAATAAATTTAATTAATTATTGAAAAATGTGGCAAATATAAATTTTTACAATTATTATTATTATTTATTATATTAATCTGAGGTTTAATATATTCAATTTATACAATTATTAAAATTATTTGATAAAAATTAAAATATAAATATAAATATAATTTTTTCAAAGAAAATTATATATATATATATATATATATATTTTTTTTTAACTTGGTAATAAATAACAATATGATTAAGTAAATATATATATATTTATATATATTTTGTATGTATATGACCAATTATTTTTGAAGTAATATTAACATTTTTTATGTATTCCAAAAAATCCTCTAAAAATTTCAATGTACCTATTATTCATAATTAAATATTGATGTTACTATAGTTTTATTGATTATTAAATATATATATTTTTTTCTATAAATTTAAAATTTACTTTTAATTGACTTCATTTTAAGTAAAACTCTGGAAAGTTACATTTTTGTCTTTATTAATTACATAATTGATATTATAACTTAATCCAGAATAATAATCATTATTGCATATATTATATATCAGTATATGTAATTATGCTATTATTAACTAATTATATTATTTATTTATTTAAAATATAAAATGATTTTAGTTAGTTGATAGTTGAACTGGTTAGCATATAAAAATTTGAAGTTGAAAAGGTATTTTTGTCAATACTTTCTTTATAACAAAAATCATAAATTTGATTTTATTTCTTCTATCGATTTTTTTTTTTTTTTTTGATTTGGAATCTTCATTTTCATAAAAAAGAATTTTGTTTTAAATATTATTTTTCTCTTTTAACTTTTTTTTTTTTTTTTTTTTTTTTTTTTTTTTTTTTTTTTCTACACCAATAAATTATTGATTCACATTTATTATCGGTATATTTATAAAGACAATTATCTGCAATTGGTAGATTAACTATAATATTTGTTTTTATAAAAGAATAAAATAAAAAAAAGGAAAAATAAGTATAAATCAAATGAAAATTTTATTTAAATATAAAAAGAATTGAAGATAGAAACAATAATCAAAAATTAATTTAGTACGGAAGGACAATATATCTTTAGTAAAAGAGGAAAAAAAAATTATATAATAAAATAACAAAATTAATAATAACTTTAATGTTTTCTATGATTATTTATTTATTTATTTATTTATTTATTAGTAGATTTTATTCAATGAAGTAATTATTATTTTGTATATAGGTGTCAAGTACTTTAAGTACTTGACATTTAAAGTTTTATTAAATGAATAATATCAATTAATTATATATTTTATATTTTCAACATATACATTCATATTGAACCATTTACAAAAAAAAAAAAAAAAAAAAAAAAAAAAAAATAATATTCTCTTAAATGAAATATTATCTTATAAATATTCAATATAAAAAATAGTTGTTTAAAAAAAAAAATATTTATTTTTTTAAACAACTAGACTTGATTTAGAAATAAATTTTTTTTAAACTTTATATTTTTTTTTTTTATATATTTTTATTATATATATTTATATAATAATTTTTTTAAAAAAAAAAAAAATACGAAACACTCACGGCGGGACTTGAACCCGCAATCTTCAGATTAGAAGTCTGACGCCCTATCCGATTAGGCTACGCGAGCTTCCTGAATTGAATCGCTCCTAGGTGGGCTTGAACCACCAACCTCTCGGTTAACAGCCGAACGCGCTAGCCAATTGCGCCATAAGAGCTTCTTATTATGGTTAATGATAAAGAATAGAATAATAATGATATTTTTAATTAAATTTTTAATAATTTATTATATAAAAATATATTATTATATTCTTTACTATTAATAATTTTCTTATATTCTATATTAATAATTTTTATATTAATTATATTTTATTATTTTAAATATTAAATTTATGTAATTAATTAATTTATATGATTGGTTTTAATAATGTAATTAAATAATATAAAATATGTATTATCCATATTATTTTATGAAGGGGGCCTTTCTGAGGAAAGAAATAGTAAAAATAGTAGTGATAATAGGAATAATAATTGAAAGGTTTCCCATATTGTTATAATAATAAATATTAATATTAATAAAGTTATTTTTAACAATAAAATAATTATATAATTTATAAATAATAAATATTTTTAATAATAGTTCTTTAAATAAAATTTATAATGTGTAATGATAAATTCTTTTAGTGTAATTTAATAGTTATTTAATTTATCTATTTATTTAATGTTCACACTCCTTTTCTAATATGAACCTCAACATAAAAATTGGTGGAGATATCGGGGAGTGTGAAAACATTGATGAAAAGATAAGAAAAATAATAGAATAAAATATAATGTAAAAATAAATGATCATAATAGTAATACAAAGAAATTATAATTTTAATTATAAAATTTTAGTAATAATTTAAGTAAAAATAATATATATATAAATTTAAAATTAAATTGTTAAAAAAATGAATTATTTTAAAATGAATTCAATATAATAATTATTTTTTTTAGTTAGGTGGTCGAAGAGTATTTCGAGCCTAACAAATAAATTTTTAATTTTTAAATAAAATCCTTAGGTGGTCAGCCAGAGAGTGCTGAGCCTGAAGGTAAGTATAATAATTTTTTTTTAATCCTTAAGTGTCGGACAGAGAGTACCGAACTTGAAGGAATAAATAAATAAAAATTATTTAAAAACTTTCTTGGGTGTCAAAAAAGGATTTTCGAACTTGAAGAAAGTTAACAATATATTGGTTTACTGCGGTAGTTCCAATATAATAAACATTGAATAATTTTAAAATTTTAATTTAAAATAATTTATATTTAGTTTATAATATAAAATTAATACTTAAAATATTACAAATTTTGAAGAAGTTATAAAAAAAAATAATAATAATAATAATTTACTATATATTTTAAAGAAATAGTAATATTTATTATATTAATTATTGTTAAAATAATTACATTATTTGAAAATTATTAGAACATAATAAATTTAATTATTTTTTTATGATCAATAATAAAATTCCAATTGAGGAATTTAATAAATTATATAATTACATTAATCCTTCACAGAATTAATTCAAAATAAGAGAAGACCAAATACCTTAAATGAAGAATTATTAAGTAAATCCTAAAAAAAAAAAATATGAGATCCTACTATGTAATGGTCTTTAAATTGCTTTAACTAGACTTGAAATTCAAGATAAAAATTTATGTGAAGTCGATATACAATTAAAATTAAATTTGGAACAGCAAATTACTTTAATAAAATAAGTGGATTAAAGAAAAATATTTTTTTTGAAGAAGAAGATAATATTATTATTCAAATTATAAAAAAAAAAGAATATATTAGTATGAAAAATCTCTATGAAGATACTATAAATATTCTCAATTTAGAAAGAGAGCAATTCAATCATTGGAAAGAAAATATTATAAAAGAAAATATTATAAAAGAAAATGAATTGAACAGTTCTTCACAGTCCAAGAAAATTAATAAATTAAATTGTGAAATTGAATCTTTGAAACTTGGTAAAAGTAGTAATTTAAAATAAAATAAAAATAAAATATAAATTAGTGATATATCAAATGGAAAATTCATTTAGTTTCATAAATTGAATTATTAAAGTTTAAACATAATGTTAAAATCACTGATTTAGAGAATTCATTATAACCTTCAAAATATGTTATATAATAATTTTAAATTAATGGAATAAGAAATTATTATATGAATAAATAAAAAAAAAAAAAAAAAAAAAATTAAAAAGGATTAGTATCTAAATGAAAGAAGAAAAAGAAGTTTCAAAGTTCATTGTTGAAGTAACACGCGAAGATATAGAATCTAACAAAGAATATAACAAGAATTGAAAGAAAGAATATGACAAAAAAAAAAAAAAAAAAAAAAAAAAAAAATTTTTTTTGGTACAATCCAAGTTGATCCTGAAATTTTTGGAACTTTTAAAAATTATTATGAAAAATTTTTAATATATGGTAATATATAAATTAAATTATTTAATTTAAATATTTCAATTAATACATATATTAAAATATATTTTAAAATATACAAAAATTTTTAAATTTAAGAAATAATGATAATATTATATATATATAAAAAAAAAAAAAAAAAAAATTATATTTTTATTTAGTTATATAGTTAATTAAAAAAAAAAAAAAAAAAAAAGTATTTAGTTAATAATATAAGAAAATTTGCCTTTGCTATAGTATAGCAAAAGTTTTAGCGGGGGCATCATGATAAAGAATAGAATAATAATGATATTTTTAATTAAATTTTTAATAATTTATTATATAAAAATATATTATTATATTCTTTACTATTAATAATTTTCTTATATTCTATATTAATAATTTTTATATTAATTATATTTTATTATTTTAAATATTAAATTTATGTAATTAATTAATTTATATGATTGGTTTTAATAATGTAATTAAATAATATAAAATATGTATTATCCATATTATTTTATGAAGGGGGCCTTTCTGAGGAAAGAAATAGTAAAAATAGTAGTGATAATAGGAATAATAATTGAAAGGTTTCCCATATTGTTATAATAATAAATATTAATATTAATAAAGTTATTTTTAAC
The DNA here is from genome assembly GCA_016946835.1 of Neocallimastix lanati (nom. inval.). NCBI lineage: Eukaryota > Fungi > Neocallimastigomycota > Neocallimastigomycetes > Neocallimastigales > Neocallimastigaceae > Neocallimastix > Neocallimastix lanati (nom. inval.). The sequence continues at coordinate 11,810 of JACVTC010000072.1, read as the reverse complement.
AATAAAATAATTATATAATTTATAAATAATAAATATTTTTAATAATAGTTCTTTAAATAAAATTTATAATGTGTAATGATAAATTCTTTTAGTGTAATTTAATAGTTATTTAATTTATCTATTTATTTAATGTTCACACTCCTTTTCTAATATGAACCTCAACATTAATAATACAGAATGAACAAATAATACTAATTGTGCTAGAATAATTTAAATTATTCTAACCTTATAGATTATTCTATTCTATATAATTGGAACTTTCCAATATTCTTCAAATATTACTAAATAGAAATCTTAAGTTAATAAATCACTAATTAACTTATAATTCCTTTTTGAATTATCGATCCGATTCCATTATAATGTATTAAAAATCTTTAGCCAAGAATATTGTCCTTGCCCACTTAATATATTAATATTATATTTCTTTTGTATTATGTTATATTGAAAATAATCAAATCTATTTAATTAGTTATTAAAATTTTCGTTATCAATTTAAATTTATTTTTAATTACTAAATTTAACTAAACCACAATAAAATATTCTGTATAATCTCTTTATTTTTATTTTATATATATTAGTATTAAACTATTATTAAATAATTAATAATTCAATAATATATAACTACTATTTATAACAATAATATTATTAACTAAAATAATAATTCAATTTCAATTTAAATGTTTTATTTATAAAAATAATTAGTAATTAGTTTATTAAAAAAATAGTTAGGCTTTACAAATTTTAATTTGATAAAAAAATATAAATACATGTAATTTTAGTGAAATAAAATATAATCAATAACTTTCTTTTTATTAAATAAATAATTATATTATTATTTTTCTTTTATAAATTTAAATAAATAAATATTGATTTTAAAACAAATTATTTTTTTTTTTTTTTATTGTAATTTTATTATTTGTGTTAATTATTATTATATTCCTAAAACTATATGAACCATACCATGAAAAATTGGTGGAGATATCGGGGAATATAATAATAAATTAATACATTGGGGATAAAATTATAATATTAATAAATAATTTTTCTAATAAAACAAATATTTTTTTAAAAAAGAAAACAATTTTTATATTTTTAACTAATTATTATTAATTGTTAAAAATATTAATTAATATTAAATTAAACTAATATTCGTGCATAGATTTCCGGGTTAAGTTTATCCTACATAGTAATTGGGCTAGTAGGCTCTGGACTGCTATTTTTTTATATTGAAAATAGTAACCGTGGCACACGCGTGGCATGACACCTTTCAAGAGGTAAGCTGCACGTCAGACAGTGTGTACTATCAGATTGCACGATTATTATAATTTAATAAGTGATTAATAATAATAAATAATTAATAATTTTATTAGTTAAAAAGATTTATTTTTTTTAATTTTTTTTTTATTTTTACTTTTTATAACAATTTATACATTACGAGGTTTAGCATTCTATAGATACAATAAATTTTATTTAATGAGAACATCCAGTACTTCCAGTACTCCAACAGAGAGTACTCCAGAAAGTAAGCTTAGCTTCCGAGAATTAAAGAAAGAATTAAAAGATTTTGAAAAGCTTTCTAAACAAAACCTAGACATCAATTCCTGGGCAAACGAGTTAAAGGCATGGATAAAATACCAACATATCAAGGATCCTGAAACTATTTTTACTGCTTGTATATTAACGGCTTCTGGAGAACCAAGAGAAATTATCCAAGAACTAGAAGATGGAAATGACCTTACTGAAGATGAAGATTCTGATTTCGATAGCGATAGTGAAGGAGAAGATGATGAAGAAAGTGAATCTACTAGCACCTACCCAAGCCTTGATGAAATCATAAATCATCTGAAGACTTTCTATGGACTTAAAGAAGATCAAACCAATTTGTTACGAGAATTACGTTCCATGAAAATAAAGAAGAACGAGAAAGTTAAAGATTTTAATGTCCGTTATAGATCTTTGTACCATAAATTGGATAAAAAGAGAAGAAGAAAAATTAGTGTTTTAGATTATGCAGATTCCTTAACCAATAATCCTGACGCATGGAGAAAGGTTATGCTTAAAGACCATATTTCTATTACCAAAGCGTTCGCTATAGCCGAAAAAGTTGATCGTTTATCTATTAAAAATAGTACTGAATATTATGATAAGACTCATTACAATCTCCTTAACTCTAAAAGTAATTTTAATAAGAACATTTCAAATGATTTTAACAAACAAAAACCCACAAAAATGTATCTATAGAAAATCTCACTAACAAGATGAAAGAAATGAAAATTAGTACTTGCTGGTTTTGTAGCAATGAAGGACATACCAAACGAAACTGTCCTAAATTAAATTCTATATTGGAAAATAACCGCAAGAAGTTTTATGAAAATCATTTAAACCACTAAAAGGGAGTAGAAGCACTCCCATCGTCAAAAAAATTGCTTCAGTCTGCCATCGTCCCAAAATAGTTGACTTAAAAGAAGATGATGATTATGAAGAAACTGCTGATTTCCAAGAAGGTACTACTACGGATTATTACGAAGATTTTGATGATAAGTCGGATGGTTCCAAAGAATTGAATTACTTAGTAAACGTTATAAAGAGAAAGGCAAATCATAAAGATGAAGAGACTAGTGACCAAAGAGAAAAGAGGGTTCACCGTAGTCTAAGAGATGATCCTAAGCCAATAGTTACTCCAAGTTTACGAAAACAAAAAGAAAATCAATTAAGGGGAACATCGCGACCAGTCAAAAAGCCAACAACTCAATTACATCCTTCGATTATGGTTCAACCTAGAATAGAAAAAGAAAAGAGAATTGAGAAAGAGCTAAGAGATAAGGAAAGAGCTAGTACTAGTACTTCTGTGGAAAATAATAATAATAATAGTAATGTTAATGTTATTAATGAAGAAACTTCTCAGGAAGAAAATAATTCTAAACAAACTTTAAATAAATTAATTCAAGAAAAATCATCAGAAAAGTCAACTGAAATTATGCCAACTAGAATTCCAAGAAGAATACAAATGCAAACTGATTGTGATAGTTATGACGTGATCAAAGATTTAAACTCCAGTAATTGCAATATTACATTTGGACAATTATTGGACGTTGCTCCAAAGATACGGTCTCAAGTATCACAAGGACTTAAATTAGAAAAGAATAATACTAAAATTTCAGGTGCAGTGGATAATATGTGTGCTACTACAATAATAACGAACAATATAGATCATACATATAAAAGTAAACATCATGAACCACAAGAAGATGATATTGCTATGGTTGATGTAATAGTAGATGAAGTTCGTGGTAAGGCTTTAATAGATTCATGTAGCAACTTAAGTATTATCACAAAGCAATTTTTAGATAAATTACCTTATCAGTATGAACCTATAGGAGTTAGTGCAGGACGAATACGTTTAGCAACGATGAATGATGATTACTCAGAAGATGTGTTAATCAAAGTTTCCGTAAAAATTAATGAACTAGAACTACTTGTTACGTGTAGAATTATAGACAAGGAGGATCCATTCTATGATATATTAATCAACCTCAAAACTCAAATTGATAACCAGTTATTTATACATCCAATTAGATATAGTCTTTGTCGATTTAATGATCAAGGTTTAATTGAAGAAATTGCACCTATTAATAATGAATATGATGACGAAGAAAAATTATTATGTGTAATCAAAGCATTGAATCACCAAGAAGCTAAGCAACAATTGAAAACGATTGAAGGATTACCACCCATAAAATATATATATGACACAGTTTTTCAAAGTACAATTAATTCAAATTATAGAGAAGCTATTACTAAATTACTTGAAGAATATATTGATATAATTGCAACTTCTTCTGAAGAATTAACACCTTCAGATTTATCACCACACAAAATTATTCTTAAGGAAGGAGTTAAACCTATTAAACAAAAATTTTATCGACTTAGTAAATTAAAAACAGATATCTTAAAAGAAGAATTAACCAAACTCATATATAAACGATTAATTGAACCTTCATGTTCAGAATGGTCATCACCAGTAGTACTTGTGCCTAAAAAGAACGGTAAATGGCGCCTGTGTATTGACTATAGGAAAGTAAATGAAGCAACTAAGAAGGATTCTTATTCTTTACCAAATATTGAGGAAATTTTTGATAGCTTAGATGGAGCAAAAATCTTCTCAACATTAGATCTTTATTCCGGTTATCATCAAATATTAATGGATGATGATAGTGTTGAAATCACTACCTTTACAACTAAGTTCGGAAACTACCAATTCAAGGTAATGCCCTTCGGTTTAACAGGTGCTCCAGCTACATTCCAAAGAGAAATGAACCGTATACTATTTCCCTTAATAGGAAAATGCGTCTATAACTTTATAGATGATATTTTAATCTACTCAAGAACTGAAGAAGAACACCTAGAACATCTTAAACAAGTCTTAGAAATATTCAAGGAACATAAGTTAAAAATCAATATCGAAAAGTGTTCTTTCATGCAAACTGAAGTAGAAGTACTTGGACATAAAGTATCCTCAGAAGGTTTAAGTCCATTGGAAAACAAAGTTGAAGCTATTAAAGAATGGAAGGCTCCCTCTAACATTCATGAACTTCGATCATTTTTAGGAGCCATTGGATATTATAGAAATTTTATTAAGGACTTTGCAAAAGTTACTGCTCCTCTCTGCACTCTATTAAGAAAAGGTATTAAGTTTGAATGGAAAAAGGAACAAGAAGAAAGTTTTAAAATTCTTAAGGAAAGATTAATCAATGCCCCAATATTAAGATTTCCTAGATTTGATAGAGAATTTATTATAAGAACAGATGCTTCCTATGATGGAATAGGCGGTGTGCTTTTACAAAAGGATGATGAAACTGGAAAGGAGCATCCGGTTCATTATATTAGTAGAAGTTTATCTAAATCGGAAAAGAATTATGGAATTACGGATCTAGAAGGTGCCGCTCTAATTTACTGTATTAATAAATTAAAATCTTATATTATGGGAAATCCTAAGCAAACTATAGTATATACAGACCATAGACCCTTAATCGGATTACTTAAAAATAAGGAACCACAAAACTCTCGCCATACAAGATGGTGTTTGACTGTCAGTATGTTAGGAATTGATTTACGATATGAAGCTGGGAAGAATAATGTTGTTGCAGACGCTTTATCAAGAATGAAAAATGAAAAAGAAAAAGTTATCTTAACAACACAAATTATCAAAGAACAAGATGAAAACCTGCTTTCAAGAACCATTAAGGAATTTATTGAAGAAAAATTTACGACAATTGATGGTGTGGACTACTTTGTTGATGGCAATAATTATAGAAAATTAGTTACAGATACAAAAGAAAAACTTCAATTAATTTTTCAAGCGCACAGTATAGGACACGAAGGCTATTACAAGACATATCAACGTTTGAAAAAGAGCTACTATTGGAACAATATGGTTAATGACATTAAGCGAATTATAGGTAAATGTGAAAAATGTCAATTAAATAAATCTCAACCATACCCTGAACCAACAGAAGATAAACCAACTGAAGTGGAAGGACCATTTACACACTTAGGATTGGACATTATAGGGCCTCTAAGTAAAACCAGAAATAATAATCAATATATAATCGTTGTGGTTGATTATTTTACTAAATGGGTTGAGGCAGAGCCCACTGAAAATGTTACTTCTCAGGATGTGATAAAATTTTTAATTAATGTATTTGCTCGACACGGTGTACCTCAAATTATCACTACTGATAATGGAACACAATTTACATCAGATATGACAAAAATCTTCCTTGATTTATATGATGTATATGTTAAATTTATCACTCCATATCATCCTGAAAGCAATGGTTTAGTTGAGAATCGTAATAAAGAAATTGGAAAATTATTACGATTACTAGGACAACAACACAAAGAATGGGATGAAATTTTACCTTCTGCACTTTGGGCTTTAAGAACTACTAAAATCTCAATCACCAACCATTCAAGTTTTGAATTAGTTTATGGAAGGGAGGACCAACAACCTTTTGACATTGCTGCCAGACCAACTAAGGGTATAAATAAGTCTTCTGACGAAATTCTACTGGAAAAATTTGTATCACACTACCAATGGGTAATGGAGGCCGCATCTAATATCAAAAATGCTTCGAAGTATTGGGCTACTAGGAGAGAAGAAAAGACCAGTATGAATCAAGCTAAAAGAATAAAACCAGGTGATTTAGTACTAGTAAGAAACTTTAATCGAACTAAATTAGAACCTTACTTTGTTGGACCTATGAAAGTGGTAAAGAAACAATTCAATACAGTCACTTTAGCTGATCCTGCTACTAATATACAAATGAATCGTAATGTTCATTTGAAAAATATTGTCAAGTTTAACTCAGCTTCTACCTAGCTTGAGTCTTAGCGGGGGCATCTTAATACAGAATGAACAAATAATACTAATTGTGCTAGAATAATATAAATTATTCTAACCTTATAGATTATTCTATTCTATATAATTGGAACTTTCCAATATTCTTCAAATATTACTAAATAGAAATCTTAAGTTAATAAATCACCAATTAACTTATAATTCCTTTTTGAATTATCGATCCGATTCCATTATAATGTATTAAAAATCTTTAGCCAAGAATATTGTCCTTGCCCACTTAATATATTAATATTATATTTCTTTTGTATTATGTTATATTGAAAATAATCAAATCTATTTAATTAGTTATTAAAATTTTCGTTATCAATTTAAATTTATTTTTAATTACTAAATTTAACTAAACCACAATAAAATATTCTGTATAATCTCTTTATTTTTATTTTATATATATTAGTATTAAACTATTATTAAATAATTAATAATTCAATAATATATAACTACTATTTATAACAATAATATTATTAACTAAAATAATAATTCAATTTCAATTTAAATGTTTTATTTATAAAAATAATTAGTAATTAGTTTATTAAAAAAATAGTTAGGCTTTACAAATTTTAATTTGATAAAAAAATATAAATACATGTAATTTTAGTGAAATAAAATATAATCAATAACTTTCTTTTTATTAAATAAATAATTATATTATTATTTTTCTTTTATAAATTTAAATAAATAAATATTGATTTTAAAACAAATTATTTTTTTTATTGTAATTTTATTATTTGTGTTAATTATTATTATATTCCTAAAATTATATGAACCATACCAGTTAATACAGTGGTAAAGAATGAATTAATAACCTTTATTTTATTATTAATAATTCTTTACTAAATTGTACTTTCCTATATTCTTGATAACCTAAACTTAATAATAAAATTTAATTTATTTTGATATAAATTAATTTTAACTTGTAAATAATGTAAATAAATTTTAATTAATTATTTTATTGTTATATTATTAAATATATGTATATATTAAAATACAATTGTAAATATTAAAATTATACTTTTAAAATACTAAATTATTAAAACTATTAATTAAATATTATTATAAAAATTATTATAAAATTATTAAAATTATTAATTAAATATTATTCTAAAAATTATTATAAATTATTAATATTATAAAATTATTAAAATTATTAAATATTATTATAAAAATTTATATATTATAACTATTAAATATTATTATAAAATTATTAAGATTATTAATTAAATTTATTATTAAAAATTATTATTAAAAATTTTTACTTATTATAAAAATTATTATTTAAATATTATCAAATTTATTAATTAAATATTATAAAAATTTTATTTTATTTTGAAAATAATTACAAGTATTATTTAAAATAATTAAAGATTATTAAATTTATTATATTAATCTTTAAAAACAATTTATTTAACTTAAAAATATCAAAGAAAATAGTAAAAACTATTTTCTGTATATTTATTTTATAATTATTTTTAATTAAATTATATTTGAATATTATATTATTATATTTATAAAAATTAAAACAAAAATGAATTATTGATATAAAATTAATTCAATAATTCTATAAAATTACTTAAATTATAAACAACTAATTATACTTTAAATTTATAAAAAAATATAAATATTGTAACAATTTCTTAAAAATTAAATATGTGTACTTTAAATAATAAAATTTTATATTAATAAAAAAAAATAAATAACTTTTAATAAAGAATTATTTTTTTTTTATTTAAAATCAAAGCAGGGTAATACCCGTCCCCCCTGCTTGATTTTAAATATCTAAGTGTCAACCCCGAGTCTACCAAAATTGGTGGAGATATCGGGGAAGAAGAAGAAGAAGAAGAAGAAGTAGAAGAAGAAGAAGAAGAAGAAGAAGAAGTAGACCAAGTGGAAGAAGACCAAGAAGAAGAAGAAGAAGTAGACCAAGTGGAAGAAGACCAAGAAAAAGAAGACCAAGAAGTAGACCAAGTGGAAGAAGACCAAAAAAAAGAAGACCAAGAAGAAAACCAAGAAGAAAACCAAGAAGAAGACCAAGAAGAAGACCAAGAAGAAAACCAAGAAGAAAACCAAGAAGAAAACCAAGAAGAAGACCAAGAAGAAAACCAAGAAGAAGACCAAGAAGAAGACCAAGAAGAAGACCAAGAAGAAGAGACCAAGAAGGAGAAGACCAAGAAGAAGAAGACCAAGAAGAAGACCAAGAAGAAGAGACCAAGAAGGAGAAGACCAAGAAGGAGAAGACCAAGAAGGAAATTGGAACTACTAGGACTTATTTTTTTTTTGGAATTATGAGAATAATTTTTTTTTTAAATTAAATTTAATAGAATTAAATTAAATTAAATTAAAAACATAAAAAAAAAAAAAAAAAAAAAAAAAAAAAAAAAAAAAAAAAATTTTCACACTTTTACAATCATCATCATCAAATTTTTTTATTGTTATCGGTTTTTGTGTTGTTGTTGTGGTTGGTGTTGTTGTTGTGATTGTTGTTGTCGTGGTAGTAATAAAAATTAACATCGGTTTTATTTGGTCTTCGAGTGCTCCAAATAAAACTATATACTGAGTTTACTGCGTACTAAGCAGTTATAGATAATTCTATAATTGCGAGTGGTTTAATCAGGTGTTTGGAGAGGGGCCGGTTACGAACTAATCGAACCCCGATTAGATATAGCGGTAAATACTGTTGGGAAGCAGAAATTACCCTATAGATCACCCATTATACGTTCAACACGGTTTGGGTGCTCCTCCACTTGACTCAGGCAAATTCACTTAGTATACCGAAATACTAAGGTCCCTCTGCGTGGTCGGCAGTTGTAATAGATAGCGGTTTTTCAAGTTGTATTAGGTTTGTTAATTTACCTTGTTTTTAATTAAGTTTATTTGTTTTTTTTAAGTTGTAATTATATAAACTTAATAATAATAATTGTAATTGTAATTGTAATTGTAAATATTGTAATAATAACTGATAACAAATAAATAAATAAATAAATAAAAAAAATAATATTAATTTTTGTGTTTTTAAATATTTTTAATTGCTATATTAAAAAAAAATTTTTTTTTTTTTGTAAATAATTGTATATATTTTTTTTTTTAAGTAAAGATAAACGAAAGGGGTTATTAGCTTGAAAGAATAGTGAACACTCCAACTAGTTTATTAATTTATATTTATTCTAGTGTCCAGGAGGGGGAGTACGGGTGTATATAGCAAAATTAAATATACACTAGCCGGAAACGTCTCACTAGAGATATAAATTACTTAAATATATAATTTTAATTGTAAATAAATAAATAAATAAATAAAAATATAGCAATTAAATAATTAAGAAAACAATTTTTTTTTTTATTTTATTTTTTTTAAAAGTGTGTTTTTTTTTTTAAAATGAGTACAATTAATTTTAAAGATTTAAAAAAGGAACTTAAGGATATTGAAAAAATATCCAAAGAAAATTTAGATGTTAAAACTTGGAAGTCTGATTTAGAGCTTTGGATAAAGCTTGAACATGTTGAAGACTCCAAGATTATATTTTATGCCTGTGTTTTAACCTCAATTGGTGAAACCAGGAAAGTCATCCAAGAATTAATGGATGATAATAATAAAGATGATGATAGTGATGATGATGATGATGATGATGATGATGATGATAATGATGATAATTATAAGGATATTAATGATGAAGATGAGGATGATGATAATGAAGAAGATAAAGAAATTGATAAAAAGAATAAGGCTTATCCTTCCCTTAATAGAATTGTAAAAGCTATAGAAGAATTTTATGGCATTAGGGAGGATCAAAATAATTTATTAAGAGAGTTACGTGCTCTCAGAATTAAGAGAAATGAAAGAATCAAAGATTTTAATATTAAGTATAAAACTTTATATTTAAAATTAAATAAAAGAAAAGAAGTCAGATAAGTGTTTTAGATTACACAGACTCCATTGAAAACAATGTTGAAGCCTGGAAACGTCTAACCTTATTTGATAACATTTCTCTGTCAAAAGCCTTTAAAATTGCTGAAAAAGCAGATAGGTTAAATTATATGGGTAGTAATCAAAGAAGACATCCTTCTACCCCTTCACCTTCTGCAAATATATCTTCTTTTAATAATAGAGTTAATTTTCATCCTCCTATTAAAAATAAATTAGAACAAAAAGTTAATATTAAACCTAAAGAAGATAATGACATAGAGGAATTAACAAGAAAAATGAGAAGTTTAACAATAAAGGCTTGTTATTTCTGTAAAGAACCAGGTCATTATCAAAACAATTGCCCAAAGTTGAGAGCAATTGTTGAGAAAAATAGGAAGGAAATTAGAAACAATAAACGTTTAAATTGAGTAATGGGATAAGAAGCTCTCCCATACTTAATAAAGCAGCTTCAATTAATATCAAAAAGAAATTAAAAATTCTCGTCTTTCTAATATTGAAGAAATTCCTGCTAATAAAAGGGTGGTTAATAAAAAGAAAGTTGATTATTTAGTAGGAGCATCTAAACGTAAAATTTATGATATTAATAATGATGAAGGTAGTGCGGAGAAAAGGATTCATAAGTCGTTGAAAGAGAATCCTAAACCTATAATAACTCCTGCATTACGGAAACAGAAAGAACGAGAAATAAAAGAAAATAATATAAGTAATAAAATTGTTAAACAAATTAAACCATCTATTCTAGCTCAACCACGAATTGAAAAAGAAAAAGAGATTGAAAGACAAATTCGTGATAATGAAAGAGCTAGTAATAGTAATACTAATTATAGTAATAATCATAGTAATGATAATAGTAATGATAATATTAATAATAATTCATTAGTGAATGATGAAGTTATTATAAATAATGTAAATAATGATAAAAGAAAGAATAAAAATTTAATGAAAGAAAATAATGATAATAATAAAAGTATTGTGAAGGAGAATAATAAAGTAATTGATTTAACAAAGGTGTTAATTAGTAAAGATAAAGATACTCAAAAAGAAAATAAAAGTTCTAGAGTATCTAGGAAAATTAAGATGCAATCGGGGGAAGAAGAATATGATATTCTTAAAGATTTAAATTCTGCCCATTGCAATATTACTTTTGGACAGTTATTGGATGCTGCTCCAAAATTAAGATATAAGGTGTCACAGGGTATTAAATTGGATAGGGACCAATCTAATATCTCTGGGGTGTTGGATAATGTGTCAGCCACGACTGTGGTCGTTAATAACATAGACCACACTTATAAAAGTAAAGGTAACGAACCATGTGAAGAGGATATTGCCATGGTTGATGTTACAGTTGAAGGTGTTTCGGGGAAGGCTTTAATTGATTCATGTAGTAATTTAAGTATAATTACTCAACAATTTTTAGATAAGCTTCCGTCCGAATATGAACCTATTGATATTAGTCGTGGCAGAATTAGGTTG
>JACVTC010000719.1:7500-10998 GCA_016946835.1 Neocallimastix lanati (nom. inval.) | reverse complement strand
TTAATATCTAAGTAATATCTAATTTTACTAATGAATGGTAGATTAATTATCACTTTTGTTTAGTAGAAAAAATACCTCTTATATAATTATTTTTATAACAATCCTTTTATTTCTTATCCTTGTTTATATTTTTTATATTTTAAACTTAATTTTTTTTTTTTTGTTATGATATAATTTATAAATTTTATTCATTATAATAATAATTAAATTTATTTATTATAAGAATATTTATATTTGTTTCAATTTTTTTAAAAAAAAAAAAAAAAAAGAAAAAAAAAAAGAAGGCCGCTATTATTAGTTTTTATATTTTTTTAAATTGAAATTCGAAAGAATTAAAATTTATTAAAATTTATTGGAATATATTAAATCTAATGTGAATTATATTAAATTTGTTATTTAATTAAAATATTATATTATATTAATATATGAATTAAGTATAATATAATATTTTCTCAATATATTAACAATATATTGTAATATAAATTTCTTTTTTTTTTTGAAAGCTTTAATTAAAAAACAAAAAAAAAAAATTTTTTTTTTTTGAATCACAAAAATTCGTTCCTTTTTTTTTTTTTTTATATATATATATATTTAAATTTAACTTTTGAGCATAAAAAAAAAAAAAAAAATAGATATATATTTATTTATTATAATATATTATTATATATATTATATATATTATTTTAATATTTAATAAAATTAACATATATTTTAAAGAAAACTAAAAAAAAAAAATAAATAAATAAATCAAATTGTATTATTTCAATAATATTTAAAATAATTATAAAATTAGGGGAAAAAAAAAAATGGAGATTTTGATATTTACTGAATAGCTTTAAAATCAAAATTTTTATTTATTAATATATTTATTTTATATAAACATTATAGTATATTATATTTTATAAACCATTTAATAAAAAAAAATAAAGAAAATCATTAAATAAATAAAAAGTTGATTTACTAATAATTAATAAATATATATACAAAAATAAAATAGAAAAATCGAAAAAAAAAAATAATAAATTTTATTTATTATGTATTAGAATTTATTATTTATTTTTTTATTATATTTATAATTCATTAAATAATTTACCCTTATAATATTTATTATATTAATAATGTATTATAATTTTTATAATATTTATTATATTTGTAATATTTATTATATTTGTAATATTTATTATATTTGTAATATTTATTATATTAATAATGTATTATAATTTTTATAATATTTATTATATTAATAAGGTATTATAATTTTTATAATATTTATTATATTTGTAATATTATTATATTAATACTGTATTATTATATTTGTAATATTTATTATAATTCTTTTCTATTTTAAAAATTAATTAAAAAAAAGCATTGCTAACTTTAATTTTAATTAAATGTTTATATAAAATTAATATTCTAAAAGTCTTTTAAATTATTTCATTTGAATTATTATTTAGAAAGAAAGGATGAATTAGAAATAAAAACTTTTAAAAAAAAAATATTCTAAATAAAAAGATATTATTGGTATTACTATTAAAAAGTAATTTCTTATCATTATAAATTCATTTCTTTTAATATTATTATATTTTATAACCATTTTAACCATTAAATACAAAAAAAAAAAGTCTTTAAAAATATGATTTATTATTTAAAGAATCTATGTTTTTATATACATAGTGTCACGTGGTTAAATAATACTATATTAACACTATATTAACATATATTACTAATTTCGAAATATTATTGTGGCACATTAAATCATTGATAAAATCAAGTGATACATTTAATAGATAAATTATAAAAAACATATATTTATTAATATTTTTACAGATTTTCAGTATTAAATTAAATTATTATTTTTATTGGTAAATGTTTAGTTAAAAAAGGAGGCTTTAAAAAATTTAATCATTAAAAAAAAATAATTCAAATAAACTTTTATTTTGACATTTCCATTTAATATATTAATAATGATTTTTTGGTACAAACATAACTTTATTAAATAATAAATAAATTGTGACTACATTAAAAATAAAAATTATATGTAAGAATACAGACACACTTTACTAATACTAAATAAACAATTCTATTATAAAGTATTCATATTTCTTTTTTTTTTTCTTCTTTTTTTCTTTTTTTCTTTTTTTTATATATATATATATATTTTAATTTTCTTTTATAATTATTTATTTATTGCTTATATTCATGATAAAAGGTTTTTGAAGCAAATCTTTATTTTTTTTATTAATTATTTATAAAATTATTTAAATTAGAATTAAAGGAATTTCTAAAAAAAAAAAAAAAAAATTCTATGAAAAATGTTTTTTTTTTTCTTTTCTTTTTTTTTTTTTTTTAGATATGAATTATTGAGGACAATAGGAACTCCAATCTCACCCTTAAATGTATCAGACGCTCATTAGATTTTTTATCATATCATTTTGGTGTCAACGCGAACCTCTCTCTAACCATGGCTAATATGAAAGACATTCCCTATATTTCGTTTTTATACAACGCGCTTCTTTTCAGTGATTTCTTTAACCATCATCGAGAGAGGAACAATTATACTAATTCTCACATAAATTAAGTGCTCTCTATATTTTTTTTTTTTTTTTTTTTTTTAACGACCGTAGCAGGATTTCTCCCCAGCTGTACATCTTGTAGACACACAATGGTTTATAACTAGAGCCCTTATCTAACTTCCTACTTTAGTAGGTGGTCCCGTCCCTGCTGGACTGCCTTACAGTTACTCTGCATTGGCGCTCCTTACCCAAGTATAATTACTGCTTGTCATTGTACGATAATCTTACAATTGGGTCTTGCAGCCACAATCTCCGGGATCACGTGACAACCGCTCCATAACATACCTATAAGTAAGGATAAGTAAATTTTCATATGTCACCATATGTTGGGTATCTCCTCTTAAGAAACTTTGCCATACACACTCAACCCTCTCAGGCTTGCAAGAAGTGTAAATCGATGAAAGTTGAATTAGAGATATAGGGGTATCAAATGGGTATAATACTTACCTGAAAACCCTAACCACCTAATAACGAAAAAACCAGTGGAAAAAACGCTATAGGCATAGGGAGGGGTCGAACCAGGAACCTTATGCTCTCAAAGCTTACGCCTTAACAGCCAGGATAAAACCTGGAACGGCAAGTGCTCTCTATACTAACCATTATATAATCTTGCTACAGGAATATTTACCATGGTAAGCGAAACATCTAACTTCATTTATAGGGGAAAATACCCCTTGAGGATGAACAATGCCCCTTATAAATTCAGGAAGTAATTGTAGAAACCTTATGTACATTAATCCAGAGTACTAACCACCAAAAATAAGCACTGGAAAGACTTACAAATATTATAATAGAAATATAAGTAATCAATTAAAATAAATAATATTTTTTAAAATTTAAACCCAAATATATTTAAAATAAAGTAAATATCAACTACTTATATTAACATGAATATAAAAAAAAAAAAAAAAAGGAATTAAACAGG
>JACVTC010000719.1:0-2500 GCA_016946835.1 Neocallimastix lanati (nom. inval.) | reverse complement strand
TAGTCTAAAAAAAAAACTATTATTTTTTTTTTTTTACTTTTATACCATTCAATTTTTGCTAACATTGTTGTTTCTTTTATTTGTAAACTTTTTGTTACCACTGAAGATGGCTATATGATTTACTCAGTACTAGTTTTATTTTCATATATCTTTTATATATATATTTTGTATATATATATATATATATTTTAATTATTATATTTTTAGGCTTATAAGGTTAAGTATTTATTATATGTATTTCAGGTATAAGTATATTTTATTTTCCTTTCTTCATATATATATATATATTTACTTTTATTTTTTATTTTTTTTTCTAAATCTTTTTTTGTTATCTTTTATTATTTATATTATTTTTAATTTGTTCTCTCTCTCTTTTTTTTTTTTTTTTTTTTTTTTTTTTTTTTTTTTTTTTTTTTTTTTTAGTTATGAGGTTTATAAATACTTTATTTTATTAGTAATAAAATTGACTATTTTATAAAATAAAATAAAAAACAAATTAAATTTTTAAATATATATATATGTCTATATGTTGTAATTATTTTCTTTGTTCCATTCGTTATTTTTTCTACTTTGTCTCTATAAATTATTAATATGGTTGGTGTAGCCTTAAGAAACTGGCTAAACCTTCATATTCCTCTGCTCCTTCTTTTATTATCAAATCTAAGGAAGAGTTGAGTATTACTTCATTTAAAGATCTTATAAAAAATATTCCTACTGTTCATAAATATTTTTGGGCAAGAGAATCGCTTACTCTATGTAGAAAAATCCTAATAAAAAATATCAAAAAAGTTTAGTGACGCTATTGAAGTATATTGGTCTGATATTGATACAAAACAAGGTATTTAAGGAACTAACTATGATAAATCAAAATTTATTCACACATGAACTATAACTATATTCAATCTTAGATGTAGATACACTAAGTTTAGTTTAGAATTTAATTGGATATTATGTTTAAGATGTGAATATAAGCATAATACTACCATTGCTTTCAGAAGTGATAAAATTACAGAAAATTTGTCCAAAATGTAGTCCATGATATGGTAGAGGTGTTCTAAAGGATCGATAGACCACATTTTCATGGTTTGTATTCACATTGAAAATCAAAAAATCAAGTTCATTTTTACCCCCTTTTGTTCTATTGGAGATTTATGTTCTTCATGAATTCCTCTTAGAACTCCAGCGTTATTTTTTTTTAATAGATGTGCTGCCCAAACCAAAACTCCCCACTAGATAATGTCTTCAAAAGTGGATCAGTTCGTAAGGAACCTTAAACCCTAGAAAGTGAAACGTGTAAGATGTACTCGGAGGAATAGTAATAATAGGTTATTTGCCATATCGATTCAAAGTTGACTTTCTTGGTTGGGAGGGGTTTTTGCTTTTTTTTTTTATTTTTATTTTATTTCATCAATCTTTAGATTGTGAAATATAAATTTATGAATTTATTTATATAGTCCTTTTTAGTAGAACTGTTGCTTTAGATGAACTAAATTTTACTTCATATTGTTGAACAATGATATTTTAGAAGTGAACTTAAATTTCACTTCAATATTGCGGAATAAAGATATTTAAAAATGAACTTTACTTAAAGAATTTTGAGCCTAATATTTAGTGTATGTATATAGTTATATTTTTTGTGTTATCAAATCAGTATTCAACCACTCATTAGTATATTCTTTTTGGATTATATTTTGAATGATCTAATAAGAAGTCATCTTAAGCCATCCACATTTAAAGGGAGAATCAAATGTCAAATACAATACAGACGAAATTATTTTACTAGTTCAATTATATATTCATAGAATTTTTTCATTTGAAATGAATCAATATATATTTACATTTAATAAAAAAATTAATAAAGTAATAAAAATATATTCGCTTTATAGTATATATAAATTTAAATAAAATATATATATATATATATATATAAAATAGCAAAATTTTAATAACTAAATATATAAAATTAGACAAAATATTTTATTACTTATTATTAGATATAATTTAAAAAAAAAAGAGTGAAATAAAATGAAATAACAATTAAAAAAAAAAAAAAAAAAGGAATAAAATGGATATATTTATTAATTATTTTAAAAGAACAATCTTAATAAAATTTTGATAATATTCTATAGTTTTTTTTTTTTTGTGTATATTTGTTTTTAAATTTTAAATTGGAGATATTCATTAATCATAGAAAAATGTCTAAAAAATTAATTATAGAATATATTATCAGGACTTTATTAAAGTCTTTATCATAAATTCTACAATTAATTTTTTCCAATATCACAAACGTAAAATTGCTGTGAAGTTTTATAAATGTTTATATTCATTATTATATTATAATAATAATATATAATAATATCTTGATAATATTCTATATTTTTTTTTCTTACATTATATACATATATTCGTTATAAAATTCTAAATTGGTGATATTATTAATAATTGTAAAATATCTAAAACAGTCTTGTTAATATTCTATGATTATTTTTCTCTTTTATCA
>JACVTC010000718.1:0-10999 GCA_016946835.1 Neocallimastix lanati (nom. inval.) | reverse complement strand
ATTGATAACCTTGAAAAGTCAATTCTTCAAATTCAAAGTATGTTAGAAAGAGTTTCACACTACGTTAAACAAGTTGTTAGTGGTCAAAAGGAAGGTAACAATGTTATTGGTCGTTACTTATTAGATACTATGTCATTTATACCAAATATCAATGCTGCTGACTTTGAAAAGATGTTCAACAAGCACCTTCAAGTAAAATATAAAAATATAATAATATTTCTATATAATTAAATAATAATAATAATAATAAATAATAAATAATAATAGTAATAGTAATAATAATAATAATAATAATAAATACTAACACAATTTTTTTTTTTTTTTTTTTACTTAAATAGGATTTACTTGTTGTTGTATACTTAGCTAACTTAACTAGATCTCAACTTGCTATTGCTGAAAGGCTTCAAAACATTGTTTAAATCTATTAATTTAAATGATTCATAAATAATACCTTTTTTTTTTAAATTTTTTTAAATTTTTTTATTTTTTTTTTTCTTTTAATTATTATTTTATATATAAATATAAATATAAATATAAATATATATATATATATATATATATATTTTTTAAAAAAAAAAAAGAAAAATAAAATAAATTAGATAAAAATAATAAAATAGAAGAGAAAAAAATTAAAAAAAAAAAAAAAAAAAAAAAAAAGGAAGTAAAAATTTAAATAAAAACCAATAAATATAATATCAATATAATATTATTATTAAAGGTATTATTATGTAATTTTTACAATTTAAAAGATCAACTCTATTAATACATGTATAATTTTTGAAATTATTTCCTCCTTCATATCTAAAATAATAATAATTATCAATAAAAAATTATTTATTATATTTTAATAAAAATTAATAAAAAATTCTATTTACTGTTTATTAATATGATAATTAATAATAATAATAATAATAATAATAATGATAATAAAAGAAAAAAATTATTAATAATATTTTTTAAAATGCAAAATCCTTTTTAATTATTAACTGATGTCAATAACTGTTTTTTAAATTTATTTATTTATTTAATTTTTTATTAATTATTAATATATATATATATAATAGTTATTAATATTATTATATATTTTATTTATTTATTTATGTATTTATTTTGAATTCATTTGTTTTGACAAACTACAACAAATGAGTTTTTATAGAATAATTAAATCCTTTTATTCATTGATTTAATTCTTAACATTTATAAATATTACTGATATAAAAATATTAATGTTTTTTTTTTTTTTTTTTTTTTTTTTTTTTTTTTTTTTTTTGATTTTATATAGTATTACCCTTTACCTTATTGATTTTTATATATATATATATATATAATATTACTCATATACAATTATAAATATTTATTTTTATTTACTTTATTTTTATTTTCTTTTTTTAATATCATAAAAAATTTACATTTCTTCTTAATAATTGAAAAGTAAATCTAAGAGGTATATAAAGTAATTTAAAAAAAAAAAAAATACAGAAATTCTATTATATTTTAAATAGAATTTTAAGTTTGAAATTAAATATTTAAATCGTTTATAATATCTAAATTTCATATTTTATTATAACATTTTAAAAAAAAATTTTTTTTTATTGGTATATTATTATATTATTATTATTATAGAGATATATATTTTTTATTAATTTTTTTTCTAATAATTTTTAATATTTTAAAATAAAATTGAAATATTTAATAATATAATGAAAACATATCAATATATAAATACTCTTATTTTATTTTATTTTTTTTTAAAAAAAAAACAGTTAATTCGGTATAAAATTAAATTATTTATATTTATATTTTATGTAAAATTATTTTATATTTCCAGCTTAATTTAATTTACGCTTAATAATTCTTTAATTTTGGGTTCCATTTCTTCTGGTTTAATAGTAGGTGAATATCTTCCAATAACTTTTCCTTCTTTATCAACTAAAAATTTAGTAAAATTCCATTTAATATCGCCTGGCTTTTACACGTGGTACTAAGAACTTCAACTCCTTTCATCGCTAATTTATTTTTAGTTCCATTAATTTCATCATTTTGAATTTGTCCTTTCAAATATTGATACAATGGTGAAGCATGTTCTCCATTAACATCAATCTTTTTGAATTGATCAAAAGTAGTATTATATTTGAGAGTACAGAATTGATGAATTTCATCATCATTACCTGGTGCTTCATGACCAAATTGATTACAAGGGAAATCTAAAATTTCTAATCCTTTATCATGATACTTTTTATATAATTCTTCTAAACCTTCATATTGAGGAGTAAAACCACAACCGGTAGCAGTATTAACAATGATTAATACTTTATCCTTTAACTCAGCTAAAGCGAAATCTTCACCTTTTCTGTTTTGAACTTTAAAATCGTAAATACTCATTTTTTATCTTGTTATAATTTCTCGTTTCAAAAAATATATTTATTTTTTATAACTATTTATTTTCTTTTTATATAATAATATTATTAAAATCTTTTATTAACAACGACAATCTAAAGAGTAAAATCCTTAGTATTTATATTGTTTTTTTTAAAAATATATTTAAATAAAATTTTTATATTTATTTAAAAATTATTATATTTTAATTTAAATACTAATTATTAATTTCATTATTTAAAGTATTGATATTAAATTTGAATAAATTAAAAATATCAAATATATTATTAATAAAAAAAAAATTGAATAAAATAAAAATCTTTTAAATATTTTTATTAATAATGAATATATATAATAAATTTTACTAAAAATCATGATTTTATTTAATAATTAAATATTTGTAATTTTTAATAATATTAACTTCTAAAAATAATTATTACAGGAAAAATTATGGTTATATGTTATTATAATATATATAAAAATTATTTATAATTGTTTATATTAATTTTCATAAATAAATTTAACGTTACACAAATAAAAACAACCTTTAAAATTTTAAAATGAAAATTTTTATAATTTTTTTTGTTCATTATAATAAAGAAATACAAATAAATAAATAAACCTTTATTATTATTATTATTATTTTATAATGTTAAATGATCAAAGTATTTTTATTCCGATATTTGTCCGAAATGTTATTTTACATGTTAAATAATAGATATAATTTTAATTTCATTATTATTTTTAATTATTATATTTCATTATAATATACATATCATATTTTAATAATTGTTATTTTTAATAACAATATTAATAATAAATGTTTTGTATTGAAATAACAAATTTCTTATAAATTTTTTATATATATAATTTTTCATATATAATATATATTATAAAAATTTATTTAAATAAATGTTAATAATTTTTTATTAATAATAAGCAGATTGTTTAAAACATTTATTTTAAATATTACTAATTTAATTATTATAAGAATCATTAAAAATTAAAATATAAATAAAAAATAATTATATTTTATATTTAATATATTTTGTTTTTGCAATTCAAAAAATAATGAAAATTATGAAAAAAATTTTTTTATTTTATTAAATAAAATTTTGTATTTGGTTTTTAATTATGTTTTCTTCAACAAATCCGTTTTTTTATTAGTAATTAAAAATTAAATTGACAAACAGAAAAAAAATATTAAAATTAATAATGAAATAATGGATAAATGGAAAAATTAAAATATTAAAAAATAATCTATTTTTATTATTTAAAATTTTTAATTTATTTTAAGATTATTTTTAAAATATTAATAATAAATATTCTAAAATAAGTATATAATTTATAAAATAAATTTTTGAAATAATAAATAAAATTTTAAAAATGAGATTTATACTATTACAATTATTATTTATTGATTTTAAAAAGGTATAAATATCAAGTTATTTTTCCTTTTATTTTATAATTTTTTTTTAATTATTTAATAATAATACAAAAAAGAAAAAAAAATAAATAGGAAAAAAAAAAAAAAAAAACTAAATCAATAAAATAAATAATATATATATATATATTATAATTTTTATTAAATAGTTTGTTTAGAATATTGAAAATGAGTATATACAATTTTAAAGTTCAAAACAGAAAAGGTGAAGATTTCGCTTTAGTTGAGTTGAAGGATAAAGTATTAATCATTGTTAATACTGCTACCGGTTGTGGATTTACTCCTCAATATGAAGGTTTAGAAGAATTATATAAAAAGTATCATGATAAAGGATTAGAAATTTTGGATTTCCCTTGTAATCAATTTGGTCATGAAGCTCCAGGCAATGATGATGAAATTCATCAATTCTGTACTCTCAAATATAATACTACTTTTGATCAATTCAAAAAGATTGATGTTAATGGAGAACATGCTTCATCATTATATCAATATTTGAAAGAACAAATTCAAAATGATGAAATTAATGGAACTAAAAATAAATTAGCGATGAAAGGAGTTGAAGTTCTTAGTACCACGTGTAAAAAGCCAGGCGATATTAAATGGAATTTCACTAAATTTTTAATTGATAAAGAAGGAAAAGTTATTGGAAGATATTCACCCACTGTTAAACCAGAAGAAATGGAACCTAAAATTAAAGAATTATTAAGCATAAATTAAATTAAATTAAATATAAAATGAAAATTAAAATTTATAATATGAATAATTACAACTATATACAATATAAACTATATATATTCTTTATAGAAATAATTTTAGTATATTTATAAGATAAATGTAAAATTTTAAAATTAAAATTTTTATAAAAATAATTATATAAAATTTTAAAAAAAGTTTATCAATAATTTATGTTTTAAATATTAAAACATTAAAAAATAAACCACTTTTTGTATTATTTAAAATTTAAAGAAGTAAAGATAATTTTAAAATTAAATATTAAAGGTTGTATTTCTTCTATACTTATAAGATAATAATAATAAAAAGTTGAAAATTAAATATTAAAGGTTATATTTCATTTATACTTATAAGATAATAATAATAAAAAGTTGAAAATTAAATATTAAAGGTTGTATTTCATATATTCTTAAAAAATAATAATAACAATAAAAAAATTAATAAATATTGAATTATAAATATTTTAATATATATTTAGAAGATATTACATTATATTATGATTTTTTTATAAAAAGTATGTTTAAGATTGTAGGTCATTTATCTTTAAAAGATAGTAATAAAAATAAATAATAATAAATAAATAAAAATTAAATTTTAAATATTTTAATATATATATTTAGAAGTTATTACATTATATTATGATTTTTTTATAAAAAGTATGTTTAAGATTGTAGGTCATTTATCTTTAAAAGATAGTAATAAAAATAAATAATAATAAATAAATAAAAATTAAATTTTAAATATTTTAATATATATATTTAGAAGTTATTACATTATATTATGATTTTTTTATAAAAAGTATGTTTAAGATTGTAGGTCATTTATCTTTAAAAGATAGTAATAAAAATAAATAATAATAAATAAATAAAAATTAAATTTTAAATATTTTAATATATATATTTAGAAGTTATTACATTATATAATGATTTTTTTATAAAAAGTATGTTTAAGATTGTAGGTCATTTATCTTTAAAAGATAATAATAATAATACATAATAATAAATAAATAAAAATTATAATTTAAACGAATTATATTATTTATAAAAGTTAATACACTAAATTATGATTATTTTTATAGAAAATATTTTATATAAATAGGATGCTAAAATAAGTAATTATGAAATTATAAATAAAATAATAATGAATAAAAAATGTAATAATAATGAAAATATTTATAATATATTAATTATAAAATATTAAAATTATAAAAATCTTTCAATAACGATAAAAATTACATTAATCTTCATTATTTTATTAACACTAACAAATCTTTTAAAATTAAATTAATTGTTTTATTTTCTATTTTACACTATATTTTATAAAAAAAAATATTACATTCATTATTGATGTTTTTGATGGATAATGGTAAAATTTAAAATGAAAATCAATAAAAAAAAATAATAATATTTATTAGAAATAAATTGAAATAAATTTTATACATATAAGAATACGACAATGATATTTGTTTTTTAATTTGTTTAATTTTCTAATTTTTTAATTATATATATATTATTATTATTGAAAAATTATTTATTACATGTTTTTATTATATATATAAAAATTATTTGTAATTTTTTTGTTTATATTAATTTTCATAAATAAATTTAAAGTTACACAAAAAAAAAAAACAACCTGTAAATTTTTAAAATGAAAAATTTTATAATTATTTTTATTTATAAAATTCTGATAGTAACAGACAGATATACTAATTTTAAATTTCGGAATTGGAAAATAAAATAAAATAAAAAAAAAAAGTTATTTAATCATTCATTAATAAATATTAAAAAAACATAAAATAAATAATATCAAAAAAAAAATAAATAAAAATAAATAAATTAAATTTAATTATATCTATTTTTATTATTACGTTGTATTCATATCAATTAAGTAAAAAAAAAACTATAATTTAAAAATTACTTTAATTATTAATTATTATATAATTATATTTTTTCTTCGTAATTATTTGAATGTTTATAATTTTTTTTTTTAATTTTATTAGATATTATTATTACTTTTTATAATAAGTAATTCTTAATGATCGGATTATTAATAATATTAAATTCATATATATATGTAATTTATTTAAATTATCATGAAAAAATTTATTATTAATTAAATATTAATTTTATTAGATATTATTATTACTTTTTATAATAAGTAATTCTTAATGATCGGATTATTAATAATATTAAATTCATATATATATGTAATTTATTTAAATTATCATGAAAAAATTTATTATTAATTAAATATTAACTTGGTTTTTCAGTAAAGTTCGTATATAATTCTTTTAAAAAAGGTCATATGTGTATAAAACTTATTTCAATTTATTTCTATTAATTATTGATTTTTTTTTTTTTTTTTTTTTTTTTTGATTTTTATTGTAAGTTTCACCTTTATCCATAAAAAATATCAATAATGGAGGTATTATTTTTTTTTTTAAAAAAAATATAATTAAAAATAGAAAATAAAACAATTATTTTAATTTTAACAGATTTGTTGGAGTTAATAAAATAATGAAGATTAAAGTAATTTATATCTTTATTGAAAGATTTTCTTTTGATTTTAGTATTATATTATTAATATATTTTAAATATTTTCAAGATTATTTCATTATTTATCTATTATTATTATTTTATTTATATTGTCATAATTTTTTATTTTAGCATTCTATTTATATAAAATACTTCCTATAAAAAAAATCACAATTCAATGCATTGTCTTTTATAAAAAATAAAATTCGTTTAAACAATTTTATTTATTTATTATCATATATTATTATTGTTATCTTTTATGGATAAATGACCTATAATCTTACACATACATTTTATAAAACAATCATTATATAATGAAATAATTTCTAAATATATATTAAAATATTTAAAATTTACTTTTTTTAAAAAAATCACTATATAATGTAAAAACTTCTAAATATATATTAAATTATTTAAAATTTAATTTTTATTAATTTATTATTATTATTATTATTTTTTTTAAGAATGTATGAATTATAGCCTATAATATTTAATTTTTCAAATTATCTTTAATTATAAAAATTTTAAAAAAATACAAAAAATGGTATATTTTTTAATGTTTAAAGATTTAAAATATAAAATATTGAAAAATTTTTTTATAATTTTATATAATAATTATTTAAAAATTTTAATATTAAAAATTATACTTTAATATTTAAAATATATTAAACTTTATTTCTATAAAGAAAATTTATAGTTTTTATGGTATATAGTTGTAATTATTCATCTTTTATATTTTATTTTTCATTTTATATTTAATTTAATTTATGCTTAATAATTCTTTAATTTTGGGTTCCATTTCTTCTGGTTTAATAGTGGGTGAATATCTTCCAATAACTTTTCCTTCTTTATCAACTAAAAATTTAGTGAAATTCCATTTAATATCGCCTGGCTTTTTACACGTGGTACTAAGAACTTCAACTCCTTTCATCGCTAATTTATTTTTAGTTCCATTAATTTCATCATTTTGAATTTGTTCTTTCAAATATTGATATAATGGTGAAGCATTTTCTCCATTAACATCAATCTTTTTGAATTGATCAAAAGTAGTATTATATTTGAGAGTACAGAATTGATGAATTTCATCATCATTACCTGGTGCTTCATGACCAAATTGATTACAAGGGAAATCTAAAATTTCTAATCCTTTATCATGATACTTCTTATATAATTCTTCTAAACCTTCATATTGAGGAGTGAAACCACAACCGGTAGCAGTATTAACAATGATTAATACTTATCCTTTAACTCAGCTAAAGCGAAATCTTCACCTTTTCTGTTTTGAACTTTAAAATCGTAAATACTCATTTTTTATCTTGTTATAATTTCTCGTTTCAAAAAATATATTTATTTTTTATAACTATTTATTTTCTTTTTATATAATAATATTATTAAAATCTTTTATTAACAACGATAATTTAAAGAGTAAAATCCTTAGTATTTATATTGTTTTTTTAAAAATAAATTTAAATAAAAATTTTATAATTACTTAAATTTTTATATTTTAATGCTATTACTAATTATTAATTTCATTATTTAAAGTATTGATATTAAATTTGAATAAATTAAAAATATATATTATTAATAAAAAAAAAAATTGAATAAAATAAAAATCTATTAAATATTTTATTAATAATGAATATATATATTTCTACCAGTAAATTAAAAATTTATATTTTAAAAATGTTTTTTTTTTTTTTTTTTTTTTTTTTTTTTAATCAATTTGGTCATAATTAAAATTTCTATATATGGAAACTGAAAAATCTACAAATTGAATTTTCATTTTTTTTAATGGATTCTTTGAATTTTTTTTTTTTTTTTTTTTTTTTTTCATTTCATTTCATTTCATTTCATATTATATTATATTATATTATTTTATTTCATTTATTATTTTATTTCATTTATTATTTTATTTTATTTTATTTTATTTCATTTATTATTCATTTTATTTCATTAAATTTAGTTGATAATAAATTATTTTTATTTAATTCTGATTTTTTTTTTCTTCTATTTTCTTTTTTTTTTTTTTTTTTTTTTTTATTTTTTTTTTTTTTTCTAAAGATATTGATAGATATCAAATTAATAATGATATGACTAAATATTTAAATAAAAAGTATACTATTAACTGTGTATGTATGTGTTAAATTTTTTTTTTTTATAAATGATTTTTTTATTGCATTGATTTTTCTTTAAATATTTACTATCTTTAATTATCGTCATATTTATGAATATTTTACAATATTAATAATATAATTTCTAATTCTATTATTATTTGTGATTTAGTTTTTGATTATTTACATAAATAGAAAAGTAAATAAATAAATTATATAAAGAAAACGAAAATTATAAAAATTTAAATAAATAAAATTATTTTGGATAATAATGAAAATTAAATAACCATAATAATTATAATAATTAAAATAATAATAGTCTTAATACTAATCATAATAATATTTAATCATCATCATAATAATTAATCATAATAATAATAATTATAATAATAAAAAATAATCATAATATCATAATAAAAATATAAATAATTATAGAATTAATCATATTAATAAATAATTATATAAATAATAATAATAATAATAATCATATTAATAATAATAACCATAATTAGTAATGACAATAATAATATTTATCATAAAAAATGAAAAAATAATTATAGGCTTAATAATAATAATTAATCATAAAAATAATAATCATAAATAAATATATAAATAATAACAGTAATAATTATTATTAATAATAATCATATTTATAATAATAAGAAAATGAAAAACTTTAAATCCTAGTAAATAAAAAGATTTTGATAATAGCAATAATAATAATAATAATAATAATAATAATAATAAAATAATAATAATAATAATAATAATCCTTTAATAATCATAACCATAATAATATTAACAATAATTATAATGGTAATAATAATCGTCATATTAATTTATTGCTATATGTGTATATTTCAAAAATTAAAAAATCCATGTATATTAAAATAATTAAGATTTATTGCTATTTAAATTAATAACAATATTTTCTATTCATTAAATATTTGATCAAATGCAATTATTAATAATATATATATATATTTAATAATATATATATATATATTTTGTAATAATTGTTAATATTGTATAAAATATTTTAATTAAAATGGATTTAAATTTATATTTAATGGCAAAATATTTTTAATTATCTTTTTTTTTTTTTTTTTTTTTTTTTTTTTTTTTTTTTTTAATTTTTTTACTTTTCATTTATCTTATTATTATTATATATAACAAAATCTCATTTTTGATGTAAAATAAATAAATATATATAATTAATGACATATAAATATATATATTAATTTAATTATAAATACATATTTTTATTAATTTATAAGAAAAATAAGAGGGAGATATATATTTTTTATTTTTTATAATATCTTGTAGAGAATAGAGATTATTACACTGGTTTAACAAAAAAAGTTATAAATTTTTAAATTAAAATTGCATTCAATATAATTTCATTATTCATTTAAATTTTTTTTTTTATCTTCTATTGAGAATAAAAAGTATATTTATATTTTAAATTTAATAATCATAATTATTATTATTATTATTATTATTTCTATTATTAATGTATTAATGTATTTAATTTTCTTTACATATATATAATTATATTTATTAATTATATCAAATAATATATAATAATATTAATAAAGAATAAAAATAATGAAAATCTCATTGTATGAAGCTTATTAATTATAAGCAATTACACTTTACAAAAACTAATAATTAAGATTCATATCATTAAATAAAATTAAAAAAGATAAAAAAAAAAAAAAAAAAAAAAGAATATAACAAAAAAAAAAAAAAAAAAAAAAAAAAAAAAATTTAAAAAAGTATAATTTATATGAACTTGAAAA
>JACVTC010000717.1:0-5000 GCA_016946835.1 Neocallimastix lanati (nom. inval.) | reverse complement strand
ATAATTAAAATATTTAAAGATAATCTTATCTATTAATTTTTTATTTAAAGTATTACACAATATTAAAATAATATTACAAACTTTTTTTTTATAATTTATAAAGTTTTAATATTTATTTTCTTCATTTTTATTAATTACTGTTTTTGTCAATGATTTCTATTGTTTAATTGTTTCAAATATAATATGCTAAATCGAAATATTTATTAAAATAAAATTATATAAAATTATACTTTATGTTTTTTATTATTTAAGCTTTATATGGAAATAATTAATTCTTTTCATTTTTCTTTTTTCTTTATTTGTTTACTTATTAATTAAATATTTTTTAAAAATAAAAATAATATAAAATAAAAAAAAATTAAATAATATGATTATTAATTAATTTATTTGTAAAATCATCCAATAATTTTATAGTTATTATTTATAAAATTTAATTTACTATTTTTTAATTAATATAAACTCTTGTTTGAATTATTAAATATTATTTTTATTCTTTTTTTTTTTTTTTTTTATTTATATATTTTTATTTATTTTATTTTATTTTATTATACTTTATTTTATAATATTTTATTTTATTTATATATTTTATATATTTTTAAAATAAAAAGAACTAGATTCGGTTTTTTTATTAATTTTTTTTTTTTTTAATTATATTTTTGTCTCATTTATTAAATAATTTTAAAATAATACTAATAAATATATTAATTAAAAATTCTTTAATAGAGATAGATTAAAATATACATAAAGTTATCCTTTGAAATTATTTGACCATGTTTTATATTTTTATTTGCATTATTGTTGTTTATATTAATAATATTTATTTAAATATTTTCATTTTATAAAAATAAAATTTATTTAATTTAGTAATTATATAGTAAATTTAGTATAACTATTTTTATTTATATATTAGATTTTAAATATATATATATTTTTTTTATTTATTTTTCCCTACATACGCATAATAATAATTTTAGTTTCGAGATTATTTTATATTAATAAATAATTAATAAATAATATAAAATAAAAATAGATATGAATTATGATTATTTAATTAATAAAGCATTGTTTTATCAAAGGTATTTCATTAATATTTTAAATACTATTTTATAATTTCTTTTTTTTTTTTTTTTTATTAATATTTATTTATATTCCGTTATACTGATTAAATAATTAATTTTTAAAATTTATATTTAATAAAAAATATATGAATTTTAATTTTAGTATTTTTCTTTTTTCTTTCTTAGTTTATATGTGTATATATTGAAAGCATGAAATATTGTTTATTTAATAATTATTAATAATTATAAATATTTGTTTATTAATAATAAATATAAATACATAAAAAAAAATAACTATATAATACAATCTTATTAACTCCATTCATAACTATATAATACAATCTTATTAACTCCATTCATAACTATATAATACAATCTTATTAACTCAAATCATTCAGAGGCTTTATAATAAAAATAAATCTATATAGTTTAATTTTCTAATTTAATTATAATATATATATATCCAAATTAATATGATTCAGATTTGCTTAATTTCTTTTATTAATCAATATCAATTTATTATGTAATTAAAAGAAATAAGTAAATATAAAATTATAAAATTATAAAAAAAAAAATTTTATTAATTTTTTATTAATATTTTTTTATAATATGAGAATTTAATTATTATATTTCAAGCATTTTTAATTAGTTTATTTTATTTCGATTATTTATTCCACCTCTTCCAGTATATTATGAGTTGAGAATAAATAAATATTTAATAAATATTTAATAAAAATGGATTGTTTTATTTTTGTTCTAGTTTTATAAAATTATTTTTAATGAAAAAAAAATAGATAATTAATTATTTTAATATATTTTACTCTTATATACAATATTAATATGATATATTAAAATTTTATTAGTATTAATGATCAAGTTCTTGGATTCATATTATTATTTTTAATTCTTCATTAATACAAAATATATGTATGTATATATATGTTATTATTAGTATAAGAAAAAAAAAATGAAATAAGTAATATTTCATCGTTAATCATTTTAATTATTCTATAATATATATGAAAAATATTTTATTTTTTGTTTTTGTTTTTGTTTTTATTTTTGTTTTTTTTTTTTTGCTTATTTATTTAGAATAACTATCGAAAAAACTAATATTATTTCTTGATTATCTTAATTCTTACTTTCTGTAAAATTTTGTTCTCGTTTTTTTTTGTTTTTTTTGTTTTTTTTAATATTTTTATTATAAAAATTAAATATATTGTTTGTTTTTGGTTTTTTTTTTTTTTTTTTTTTTTTTAATATTCTTTTCAACTATACAAATTTATTATTTACTATAATATTAATTAATATATTAATTATTTATTAAAAAAAAAGATAATTATCCAATTAGTACAATTCTACAGATAATGTGATATCCATATAAAATATATTCTTTAAATTATGTATAATAGAATTGAATAATTTTTTATATTATTTAATGATTAAATAAGATGTTTTTATTATTTACATAAAAGTCATATCCTAAATTAATTTTTTTATTTGAAATTGTTAATGAATATGCTTAATAAAATATATATGAAAAGATATGATAAAATAAAAATTAGCATCACTATCAAATAAAAAAATAAATAAATAAATAAAATTAATATTTTAATAATATCAATTAATAATTAAATTTTATTTTAATTTTTTCTCTTTTATTGTTTCGTTGTATTCACTATTCATAAACAGATATAATAATAATAATAACAAATAAATAATAATAATAAATAAAATAAATAATAATATTATAATATTAATATTATAATATTAATAATAAATTTTTTTCTTTTTTTTTTAAAAAAAAAAAAAATATTCATTTAAAAAAAAAAAAAAAAATTTTATATATTAATTTTTTGATAATTATTAAAAAAAAAATTATTCAATGTTTACAATTAAAAAAAAAGTTAAAAAATAAAAGTAAAATTTTGACAGAAAATAGTAATTTGTTGTTTGTTTTGGTTTTTTGTTTTTGTTTTTTTTTTCTTTCCTTAAAAAATTTAAATAAATATTATTGTTTTATGATAAGAAAATATTTAAATATTATTATTTTAATTGACTTTATTTTATTTTATTATTTATTTGTTACTTAAATAGAATAAAATAAAAGTATTTGTTTATATTATAATAATAATTATTAAAAACTAATTATAAAATTTATTTAATTAAATATAATAAATAATAAAATTTTCTATTATTTGTTATGGTTTAATGAATAAATTTTATATTTATTATATTTAAAAAATTTTATTGATTAAATATATATTTAAGTTTTTAAAAAACAATGGTTTTGATATCTACTACTATGACATGGTCCTTAAAGAAATAGAATATATACATATATATATTCTAATGATTTAATATATATATCTATATAAATTAAAAATTTTTATTATTTTGGTTATTAATAAATAATTTTATATGAATTTGTATAAATTTACTGCATTTTATTTTACTGCTAAATTGTAATACTCTTTAATTTATTTTTTCATTTTTTATTTTTTTTATTCATTTATTTAATCATTATTGAATATCGCATTAACTATTTTAATTTAATTTAATTTTTTATTTATTTTTATTTTATTTTTAATGAAATTATATCATAAGAAAAATATTAGAAAAGAAGAATATGCAAAGATAAAAAAATAAAACGTACCATAAAAAATATTTTTTTTTAAAACACAAAAGTAAGAGAAGTTATTCCCAGATTATATTTCATCATATTTTTATATCATAAATACAAATGTAAATATACATGTTTTTTTGTATATATAATGGATGTAATCATAATAACAACAATAATTTATATAATAATAATAATGATAATAGTAATAATAATAATAATAATAATAATAATAAGCCAAGGGAGTGAATAATTTATTATTTTTTCAATATATATTTTTCAAATATATTTTTAAATATTTTTAATTTTTAATAATTATATAGAATAAATATTTTAATATTAAATTTAACTTTTTTTTAATAATATATTATTAATCTTTTTACATATTTTTGATGTTAATTATAATTATAAATATATTAATAATATATACTTGAAATATTCAAATGACAGATATCCTTCCACAAATTTATATATATAAATAATATACAAAATATATAATGTCATATAATAATATATATCAAAAATATATTATAATGTATTATTCAATAAATATTATATAATTTATTATATTTATTAGTATATTTTATTTTATTCCATGATTTTTGAATTAAAAAACTTTATTAATATGAAAATTAAGTTATTTAAATAGAAAATGAAAAGGCACTTTTTTACATTAAAATTATAATATTTAAATTATAAAAAAAAAATTAAAAAAATACGTTGTTAATATATTATAAATTATTATCTAATATATTTTTATATATATTAAATTTATTAATTAATTATGGATTGAATTTATACATTTAAAGTAAATTAAAATTCTTTTATATTAGTATCCTTTTTTTTTAATAAATAAAATTTATATTATATAAAATGTAATATATAATATATTATTTTGTAATTTTAATTAAATATTTAATGATCTAATAAATTATAATATATGTAAGATTTACTAAAAAATTAGTAACATATATATAAAGAATTACATATTTACATTTATTGATTTTATATTATTATATATTATATAATTAATAAAAAGTAATAAAAAATATAGATTTAATATATTAATGTATATTATAAATGTATTGAATATACAAACTTAACTGATAGTAATTAAAGTTAATATTAATTAATATTAATTGGAATTTAAAATAATAACAAAATAAAAAAATAAATAGATTTTATTAAACTCTATTTAATTATATAATAATATTAATAATATATAGTGCAATATAATAGAATATATTATATAATACATTTATAAAATATTTTTATTAAAAATTTATATGCAATGTATATAATAATAATATATATATACT
>JACVTC010000716.1:0-11015 GCA_016946835.1 Neocallimastix lanati (nom. inval.) | reverse complement strand
GCGTAGTTACTGTTGAATTTACTGTGAATATTATTATTAGTAATGTTGATATTGTTAACGTTGGTGTTACTTTTATTTTTGTTATTTTTTAATAAATGTTGATTTAAAACATCTAAACAATCAG
This sequence comes from Neocallimastix lanati (nom. inval.), assembly GCA_016946835.1. Lineage (NCBI taxonomy): Eukaryota > Fungi > Neocallimastigomycota > Neocallimastigomycetes > Neocallimastigales > Neocallimastigaceae > Neocallimastix > Neocallimastix lanati (nom. inval.). The sequence goes on along the minus strand of JACVTC010000716.1, from coordinate 10,891 downwards.
AATCCAATTTACTAGAAATGTCAGTGACATTTTGAATTTTATATCCTTTTTTCAATATGAATTTAAAATATCTTTTTTTAAGAAATTATGATCATATAAATAATAAAATAGTTTTCCATTTAAATAGTTTATATCCGCTTGTTTTGATAATAAAAGTTTACTGACGGTAGTTCTATTCTTTGCTATTGATGAAAAAAGAGGAGCTTTAATTCCCCAATTTTCAACATTTATTGTATAGTTAAAATTATTGTAGTCACAATTAGAAATAACAAAGTCAATGATAGCATTGGATAAAGTTTTTTCAATTGAATAAATTAATACATCAAAATTAGAATTATTCAAGTCTTTGAATTTTATATTATTACGTTGAATATAATCTATTAACTCTTCTAAATTATTTTTTGTTAGAACCTTAAGAATTTTCTTTTTATCACTCATATTGTCAATTTTATATAAAAAAATTTTTACAAAATAATAAAAAATATACTTCTAAATAGTAACAGAAATTAAAAAAAAAAAAAATAAATAAATAAATAAAATTATTTATTTAGCACTATAATATTTAATTAATTAAAAAAGATTTTATTTATTTATTTATTTATTTATTTATTTATTTATTTATTTATTTATTTATTTATTTATTTATTTATTTATTTATTTATTTATTTATTTATTTATTTATTTATTTATTTATTTATTTATTTATTTATTTATTTATTTATTACATAATTAAAAAAAAAATTTTTTTTTTTTTTTATAATTAAAGTTTTAATGTTAAAACTCATTAAGGATAGTCTTAACGTAACCTAATAATAATAAAAATGAATTTTTTTAATTTAATTAAAAATATTTAAAAATTAAAAGTATTAAAAAAAAAAAAAAAAAAAAAAAAAAAAAATTAAAAAATTTATGGTAGTACAATATTAAAAAAAAATAAAAATAAAAATAAAAAAAAAATAAAAATAAAAAATAAAAAATAAATTATAACAATAATTAAAAAGATTTAATTTATATAATTATTTTAAAACTTTTACAAAATAAGTACAATAAAATAAAAAAAATAATAAATAAAAACACTCTACACTATTTTAATATTTACAACTTTATATAATTATTTAATATTATTTTAATTAATTCATTAATTAATTATTTATTTATTTATGTAGTTGAGTATTCATTTAATTGTAATATATATTATAAAAATGAAAAAAAAGAAATATAAAAACAAAATAATTATTAAATTAAAAATAATATTATTATTAATAAAAAAAAAAAAAAACTTAGTTGATATATTATTATATAATATATATAATAGTTTTTCATTTAAAAAAAATAATAATAATGATAATATAAAATAAAAATAAAAATAAAAATAAAAAGATGATTTAAAAAAAATAAAAAAAAAAAATTCTTTTAGGTAAAATAGTTATTAGAGATATGAATAAAATAATATATATATATAAATTAAAAATATTAATAACAATAAATAGAAATTGAAATTGAAATTGAATAATAGAATACAGAATAATTAGAAAAAATTAAAACAAAGATAAAAAAAATTATTTTAAAAATAAAATACAAATATATATAAAATCATAAAAAGATAAATTAATATATATATTAATTTATATTTTTATAATTATATATAATTATATATATAAATATAAGATAAATTAGCTTTTTGTTGATTAATTTTGATATTGTTGATATTTAGATTATTTTCTATTCAAAATATTGAAAAAAAAAAAAAAAAACTATTTAAAAGAAATTTCAGTTAAATTTAGTTTTTTCTTTTTTTTTTTTTTCTTTTCTTTTCTTTTCTTTCTTTCTTTTTCCTTATATATATATATATATAATTTTTTATTTTGTCTTTTAATCTGTTTTTTCAAAGTGGGGAGGAAAGTTTAGATATTTAATCTTCTTTAGAGGTATTAGGTGTTTGAGAAATTGATCGACGATAACGAGATTGATTTTGTAAGAGACCAATAGAATCTACAGAAGCACGATGCTTTACCCCTTTCACTTTGGTTGGCGTTGCATTTAGGTTAAGACTATTCCGATGGCCTAAACTTAGGCTAGCTCTTGAACTACTCATTCGAAGAGGAGTACCAGTAAGACGTAGATGTGAATGATTTTCATCATTTTCATCACCAGTAGCTGTCAGCCCTGAGGCCCGACGAGCAAGAGAATGAGATTTCTTTCTTAAAAAGGCAGCAGGTGGTAAAATTGTGGATGGATTAATAGTAATTGTTTTAGTACAATTGTGTGTTTTATAAATACCAATAAGTCGATCAGCTAATTCAAACATATTATTTCTTAAACTGATAATAATAAATTGTGCATTCTTTGTACGATCTTTAATATAATTGGCTACAATAGAAACATTTCTAAAATCGAGAGCAGCATCAATTTCATCCATAATATAAAGTGGTGTAGGTTTATAGTGATGAAGGGCAAAAACTAAGGCTAATGAACTTAACGTCTTCTCACCACCAGACAAATTTGAAATATTTTTCCAACTCTTTTTTGGAGGCATTACACTAAATATAATACCTTCAGAGAATGGATCTAAACTATCAACTAATTCTAATTCCGCATTACCACCTAAAGTAATCATCTATTTTAATATATAGTATAAATAATTTAATTTTTATTAAAAGTAATAATATATTAAAATTAAAATTTATCAAAAAAAAAAAAATAATAATAAAATAATAATAATAATAATATATATAAATAATAAATTATAAATAATAAATAATAAATAATAAATAATAAATAATAAATAATAAATAATGAATAATAAATAATAAATAATAAATAATAAATAATAAATAATAAATATGTTAATAAATATGATGATTTATTAATTGATACTTTACTTGATACATTTCTTTTAATTTTTGTGATATAGTAGTAAATCCTTTCATAAATTCATCTAAACGTCTTTTTTTAACTCATCATAGGAGGCTCTTGCTTCATTTTGTTTATTAGTAGTATTTTCTAATTCACTAACACGTTCTTTCCATTCATTTTCTCTTTGACGATATTCTGCCAGAACACCAAGATTTGGTTTTTGTTTACTTAATTTATCTTTATAATAAAAAAAAAAAAAAAACATTAATTATTATAATATTAAATAATAATGAAAATAAAATCATAATAATGATAATAATAATAATAATAATATATATATATATATATATATTAACCTTCCATAGTTGAAATTTTAGCCTTTAAATCATTAACATGATAAGTAGACAATTCATCTAATGAATATTGTTTTAATGGCTCTTCGTGGAAATCACTCAAACTATTTAATTATTAAATTCATTTAATTTTTTTTTTTTATATTTTATATAAATAAAATAATATAAATTTATTTATTAGATATTAAATTACAAAAATTAGATATTATAAAATATTAATTAATAATACAATCAAGCATAAAATAATATTTACCCAGTGTCTTGAATAACCAATTTAGAAATTTCTTTTTGCCAATATTTCTTCATACTTTTATATTTTTCTAAAGTAACTTGATAATCATCAATTTTTGCTTGTAATTCAATCTACATAAATAATGTATTAAAAAAATTATGTAAATATGATACTTTTATTAAAATAAAAATAATAATTATAATAATAATAATAATATTTCAATTAATTAATTACTTCTCCAGATCTATATTGATCGATAGCAGTTAATAATTTTGCTTGTTCCTTTTTATGTTGTTCATAAACTTTTTTCTTAGCGCTTGCTTCCTGTTAAATTATAATAAATAATTTAATATGAAATAATAATTAAATGAAATTTAATAAATAAGCATAATAAATATCATTTAAAAAAAAAAAAAAAATTAAATTAAATAAATAAATTAATTAAATAACAGTAATAATAATTATGATATAAATAAATACATATATATATATATATAACAATAATTTAAATAATATAAAATAAAATTAAAAAATAAAAAAAAAATAAAGTTTACATTTTGTAATTGAGAACATTCATCTTGAATATTTTTCAATTCTTCTGAATTAGATTTAATACGTTCATCTAATTCTTTTATATTTTTTTGTGCTTCGTCTAATTCTATATCATTCTTTTTTAATAAATTATTTGATTTTTCTAAACCGGTTTCACTTGTACGTATTAAAACTTCACTCTTTGTTAATTCAGAGTTATTCTCTTCAATTTGATCATTAATTCTATCAACAGCTTCTTTTTGATTTCTAAATTGATCACCCCCAGCTTCTAAAATTTTATTTTGTAATTTTTTAATCTTATCTTCAATTTTTGAAGCTGATTCCTGTAATTCTTCTAATTCTTCATTTAATTTATCAATATCAATTGAAAGTTCTTTCATATGTTCAACTTCTTTATCTGTTAATTTATTTGTTTCTCTATATTTATATTAATAATTTAATATTATTATAACATAATTTATTTAATATTAGATTGTAAATATATATATATATATTATTTAAATTATAATTCAAATACAAATATTATAGTTTGAAAAAAATAAAAATAAAAATAAATAAATTAAAAATAAAAATAAAAAAATAGAAATAAAAATAAAAAAATAAATATATTTATATATGATAATACTCATAATCATAAACTTACTGTAAGTTATTAAGTTGATTCTTCACATCTGGAATTTGTTTTTCAATAGATTTAATTCCCATATCATTTTTTTCAATATCAAATATAATGGTTGGTAAACTTTCTTTTAGACTATTTAATTCTCTTTCCCAATTGGACTGTTGATGCTTAAAATTATAATACTCACGCTCAGCATTTTTAGCTTCTTTTTCTAATTTTTCTACATCAGATGATTTATAACCAGTATTAACAAATTTTGAAGACATACCACCTCTTTCTACACGAGTACCACCACCAGACATTGAACCATTAATATCAACTACTTTACCATCTAATGTTACTACTCTCCATCTTTTTTTACCAAACGAAAGACGATTAGCTTGCTTCATATTATCAGCAACCAAAGTATCTCTCAATGCATGATAAAATACATTTGAAAATTTTGGATCACAATGAACTAAATCAAAAAGACGTGGAGCATTTTCTGGAGTAGGAATTTTATTAATATCATATCTTGGTATTTTATCTAAAGCAAAAATTACTGCTCTACCAACATTATATGTTCTTAATAAATCAAGACATTGTTGACCTGTACTAACAGTATCAACAACAATATGATTTAACGCTCTACAAGCTGTTGAAATAGCAACATCATATTTATCATCAATAATACCAAGATTACCTAGTCTTCCCTATAATATATTTATTAATTAAATAATAATAATAATATATTTATAATATTAATAAAAATATTAAATCAAAACAAACAAAAAAATAAATAAATAAATAAAATAAAATAAAATAAAATAAAATAAAATAAAATAAAATAAAATAAAAAAAAAAAAAAAAAAAAAAAAAAAAAAAAAAAAAAAAAAAAAAAAGAATCAATATATATATGGATAATTAATATTAATTTTAATATGTATAAATCAAAAATTGTTTTAAACTTACATAAATACCAGAAATGGCACCTTTATCTTGTTGATCCATTAGAAAACTCAAAACTTTATTATTTGATTTAAATGCCTGTAATGACATTTTTGCTTCTTCATATTTAGACTTAGTTTCTGTAAATACTTTCTTTAATTCTTTTTCTTCTTCAGAAGTCGATTTCAATTCTTCTTCAAGTTTTGATATTTTTGTTTCAACATCTTTTTTCTTTTTATTTGCTTTTTTCTTATATGATTTCTATATTTCATTATATATCATGTAAATTATTATTAATTTCATTAATTCCAAAAAAAAAAAAAAATAATAATAATAATAATAATAATATATATTTAAGTAATAAATTTGTTATATTTTTATCATTACTATTATTTTTCTGATTTAGAATTAACTATTACAAATATTAAAATTAATAATAATTTATATTAACCTTTTCATCTAATGAAAACTTTAATTCACCAAGAGTTTTCTGTGCTGAAGCAATAGACTGTTCTACCTTATCAGCTTTATCTCTTAAAATATTATATTCTGATTTTTTTAAATCAATAGTACTTTGCTTACTATTAATTTTTTCAAGCCATGGAGCTAATTCCTTCTGTCTTTTTTGAATTTGAACTTGAAATTCTGCTGTTTTTTCTTTTAAGCTATCACGAATTTGATCTAATTTCTTTTCTTCTTCTACTAAATTTTTCGATAATACTTCAATATCTTCTTTTAAATTTTTAATTTTATCTTTAGAATTATGAATATTACTCTCATATTCTTTAATTTTCTTTTTTTCATCTCTAGATAATTTTTTTAACTTTTTTATTTTTGAATTTAAATGTTTATTTTTTTCCTGTAATTCAATATCTTCACTTTCAAGACTTTCACGCTTTTTTATCTTTTTTTCACATTGTACATTAATTTGCTTTTATATTCAAAAAAAAAAAAAAAAAAAAAAATATATATATATATATATATATATATATTATTTTTAATTATTATTATTATTTTATTTTTATTTTCATTTAATAATAAATAAAATAATATTATATAAATTAATATGACTAATATATATATATATTTATACATATTTGTTTATTTCAAATAAAATTAAAGTTTAAAATGACAATATTTATATTTAATAATTACATTAAATTCATTTTCACTTTCTTTAATAACAGATGATAATTCTTCGACTTGTTTTTGAATATCGTTATATTTTGCTTTTTGCTCATCTAACTTAGCACTTGATTCAGCCTTTTCCAGTAAATTATATAATTTATTTTTTAAGAAAGAATAAATAATTACTTTTCTAATTATTTTATTACTTCTTATATTATATAAAATATTATATTTATAGATAAAATAGATTTAATAATAATATTATTATTAATAATAATTACAATTAATTCTGCTGTTTTTGTTATTTCTTTTGAGGAACTATTTATATTATATTGGTATAAAATATTTTTTGTTCTTGTTAATTCATTTTCAGATTTAATATATGATTCTGCTTCATTTTTTTGGACTATTAATTAGATAATTATATTAAATTATTTATATATTTTTAATTTATAATTTAAATAAATTATTTTAATTGTTGAATTATATTTTAATTTTCAAAACATACTTCTAAAGCTTCTTTTTCTTTTTCAACGATTTTTAATCTATTTAGGCGTTCTGTACGTTCTGTACCCATACTTTCCAAATCTGCTTCAGCTTTTTGAATTTGATTTTTATATGTTGATGTTCCTATAATATCCTCTAGATATTCTAACAAACCATCTTCGTGTTCATTAGAAGCCTTTGGTTTCATTTGAGCAATTGATTCAACTTCACCCTTTAAATATTTATCCATAAATATTAATATAAAAAAAACAAAAATAATTATTAATAATAATATTCCAAAAAATATTTATACTTATTTCAATATTTAAGATATTTATTTACATACTTGAAGAATAAGAAAACGTTTGTGTTCCAAATCTACACCTCTTTTTTTAAGCAATGATGTAACCTCCGTATAACTACTAACTTTATTATTTATGTAATATTTATTTGAATTATTTTGATATGCAGTTCTTGCAATGCATAATTCTGAATTTGGTACAACTTCATATTTATCGCTTTGCTTTTTAATAATATTTTGAAGTTAAAAATATTTTTATTATAAAAATAATTAAATTAAATTTTTAAAAATTAAAAATAACAAATGGAAAATGAAAATTATGTTTTCAATTTTAAAAATGAAATTTTAAATGATATCATAAGTTAAAAATATAATTTAATTAATTATAAAATAAAAATAAAAAAAATAAAAAAAAAAAAAAAAAAAAAAAAAAAAAAAAAAAGTCAATATTAAAATAAAAAAGGAAATTTTAATTAAATAAATTTTATTGTAACAATTATAAATTAATATATTATTTAATTATTTTTAACCTTTTCTTCAATAATTTCATGGAAGTAAACCTCAACTGAACAAAATTCAAATTTATTATTTCCACCAGAATTATGAATTAATTCTGAAAGCTTTCCCTGCCTCATTTTTTTTGCACGATAACCAAATACAAATAATAATGCATCAATTACATTTGATTTCCCTGATCCATTTGGACCAACAATAGATGAAAAAGACTTTTAATAAATAAATATTATTATTATATTATTATTATTATTAATAAATGTATATATTATATATATTTAAAAAAATTAATAAAATTAATTCCATTATTAATTTATATTACTATATTATTATCGAGAAATTTTATTTGATAAAAAAAACATCATTAAAGGTTTTAAATATTTTAATTTAAAATTTAATCCAATTACTAATAATTTCTTTTTGTTTCTTTTTATTTTTTTTATATTCAGTAATTATTATATTAAATATCTATTTATTAAAATATATATAAATTTATATATACATTAAAATAAAATTAAAAAAAAATAAAAAAAAAAAAAGAATACCTTATGAAATGGACCAATTTCAATTTTACCACAATAAGACTTGAAATTAATTAAAACCATCTTCGTCATTACAAGTCTTGGGGTTGGTTTTTCTTCCTCGTTAATTTCATTTTCTACATCATCGGAATTTAAGGATGTACTCTGTAATCCTGAATTTGGTGATTGAGTTAATTGCGATTCATTTACTATGTCTTTTTGACTACTTTCGATATTCTTATTTAAATTTTGATTTTATTAACAGTATCAGATTGATTTTCCTTATTAATTTCATTATTTTCTTCATCAATATCCATTGTGATTTGTAACTTATTTATTTAAGCAATGAAAAAAATATATATATATTATGGATTTGTATTACTAAAAACTTTAATTACATAAGTTAGCTTTATGAAATAATAAACTAACAAGATTTTATAACTTTTTAATATAAAAAATATATTATTATATCAATACATATAAAAAATATTTAAAATTTTAAATATTTTATAATTAAATTAAAATAATGGTATCAGTTATTATTGAAATTAAATTTATAATTTTTTTTTTTTTTTTTTTTTTTTTTTTTTTTTTATAATTATTATTATTATTATTTTATTTTATATTTCATTTAATATTTTTTCCTAAATTTCTATGTGGTTTTTTTTTTTATGATAATTTAAAGTACTGGCTCAATATGGGCCAAATAATATAAATTAGTTCATTATAATTACAAAGGTTAGAGTTAAAAATTATTAATAAAATAAAGTTTAAACTTTATTTTATTAAATATAAATTCAATAGCATTATTTATTAATAATGCTACTGAATTTTCATTTACCTAATGTCTGAAATTTTAAATGAATATAAATAAAAAATAAATATTCTAATACTCATAACTAGAGAGTTTTATTAATTATTTATAAAGAGAAATTATAAAAAAAAATTAATCCAAGTTAATTTCAATTTAAAATATGAATTTATTTATTTTTTAATTATTATTAATTCTTTTATATCATGGTAAATGGATTATTTCATTAATATATTTTTTATTTAATATTCTAAATTTTTGTATCTATAGTATAAATACAAAAATTTAGAATATTAAATAAAAAATATATTAAATATTAAGATTAGATGAAATGACTTTGTACGAGTATAAAAAAAAAAAAAAAAAAAAAAAAAAAGAAAGACCAAGTATTTTTAGTTAATTTAAAAACTGATTTATGTTTTAGTAGAAAAATTATAAATTATTTTTTTTCAATTAGTTATAATTATATTGTATGTAGTGTATATCAAGATAATTATTTTTAATTACACTAAAGGTATAATTTATATTGTAATATTATATTAGAATCTATAAAAAGAAGAATACTGATACATATTATAATTTCATTATGTTTATTATATATATATAATGATAATTAAAAAATAATCATAGCAGTTATGCTATGATCATTTTTTAAAATTTGACTTTATTTTTTTAATTTCAGTAATTTTAATTAAAATTAAAATTTATTTGTTGATACTATAGAAAAGTAATAATTTTAATTGTTATATTATTAGATTTAAATTATAAAATTTTTCGGCTTCTTTTATTGGTCAATGATCATATATATAAGTAGTTTTTATATTTTTATTATTTTTTTTTTTTTTGTTTTTTTTAACGGCAGCAAAACTTATTTCATCTTTATTAATTAAATATATGATAAAATACATGTAATAAAAAGAAAAAAAAGATAAAAAATAAACAAAAAAAAACACAAATAAAATAAAATAATGGTATAATATATTTTAGTTTCATTTAATTAATATCTGTAAGACTTCACAAGGGCATTATTATACTGTAGCATAATAATTAATTTTGACTTCACAATGTTAATCATAATTTTAAGATACAAAATTATGATCTTCATTGGTTGTGCTAACCCTGCTGGCCTGTCTTAATATTTCTTCAGCATTGACGCTCTTGGTAGTAGTAGTACGATTCGATTTGAACCTATTGAACAAAGACCATTGCTGACCAAATAGCAATAGGTATAATCGATTGAAGAAGAGCTACAGTAACCACCAAGAATGGAGTATCAGAATAAGCACCTGATTTCATCTGGCACTTAAATAGATCCTTCCATTCCCTTGTACTGTTATTAATACTTCTGACCTCCAAGAAGGAAATTAAACACTTTTTCACACACACTAGAATCAATATACACATTATTTTCAATACTAATTACTAACTATTACTAATAATACTATTTTTTTTTTTTTTTTTTTTTTTTTTTTTTATTATAGACAGGGAAGAGAATACACTTCCAAAACTTTATTAAATTTTATTTTAAAAAATACATGTAGGTGAAAAGTACATTTGAAATTAAAAATAAAAAATTTAAAAATAAAAAA
>JACVTC010000715.1:5000-11034 GCA_016946835.1 Neocallimastix lanati (nom. inval.) | reverse complement strand
CCACTATAAAAATGGTATTTAGGTAGATTCTTTAGGTTAAAGAAATACTTAAATATTATTGGTCAATAATAATTTTATAATAATATATATAATTTTAGAATAATAATTATTAAAGGGGAATTCATTTATTTATAAGCTTATACTTTTGATAAATTAATTCACATAAATAGCTATTTTTATATTTTATTTTAGTATAGTTAAAAGAGATATTATATATATATGAGATAATTAATTATAATATTTATATAAAAGAGTAATAATAATAATAATTGATGTAATAATTAATAATTAATAATAAATAAAGAGAACATTAAAAAGATATATTTATTACTTTATTTTGTATTATTGTATGTGTTATTTCTATTTAATATTAGAATATATTATTTTGTCATAATTCCTTATTGTCATTGCCCATAAATAAATATTAATTTAGATACATAAATAAAATATCGTATCAAAAAATTTTGTTTTGACATAGAAAAATAAAACTAAATATTTTTTATATAAAATTTAATGAAAGTATTATTTATGTAAATATTAAGTTAAAGGTCTAACAACTAAATTTAATTATATGTAATAATAATAAATATTAATATATTAATTATTTAAAATTTATAATTTATTTTGATCGTATTATATAAATATTCTATATGAGTAAAATATATATATTAATATTCAAATTACAATAATAATATGAATTACTGTGTTACTGTGTTAATGTGTTAATGTGTTAATGTGTATAAAAAAATTTAATATAATATATGGAGTAGAGTTTTTTTATTTAAAAAAATAAAAATAAAAATAAAAATGCCTATTGACGGAATCGAACCACCGACCTTCGCTTTACAAGAGCGACGCTCTACCACTAAGCCAAACAGGCACTTTGATGTTGAAAGTTTTTGTTTGTTGTAGAAAAATAAAATTTTGAGAAGCAATCAATTGAATAAAATTGAATTAAGTATATATTAGAATGTAAAGGGAATATATTTTGCAAGACACGAAAAAAAAAGGGAAAGGTATATATTAGAGTACAAGCGAATATATTGGAGAATTAAATGAGAGAGTCAAATGAATGGGGACATATATTGGACATATATTGGACATATATTGGAGTGTACAGCAAATATATAGCTGGAAGGTACGAAAAAGAGGAAAAATAAAGTTAGAAAGTATTTACGACAGTATTTATGACAGCATAATAAGTGACAGTATTTATGACAGCATAATAAGTGACAGTATTTATGACAGCATAATAAGTGACAGTATTTATGACAGTATGTGAATGGGAGTGAATGGAAGTGAATGAATGAATTAATGTATGAATGTGTGATGGGTTAGAGACTAGGAAAGAATGGATTATAGAATAGAATTATAAGAGAATAACAAATATAAGCATATAAGATAATAAGGAATATAAAATAAAATATATATAAAATAAAATATAAGGGAATAAAAATATATAAGCAAATAAAGAATAAAAAGTAAAAGTATAAGTAATAAAAATATATAAGAGAGACTAAAATAAATAATAAAATAAAAATATGAAAGAAAATAATGAATATAATATAAATAAGAGAATATCTAATAAATATAAGTAAGAGAATAAAAAATAAAAATATATAAGAGAATAAAAATATATAAGAGAATAAAAATATATAAGAGAATAAAAATATATAAGAGAATAAAAATATAATCATGATACAAAACTTTTATTTATATTAAATAGAAAAAGAAAAATGCCGGAAGCGAGATTCGAACTCGCGCTTCTTTCGAAACCGCATCTTGAGTGCGGCGCCTTAGACCAACTCGGCCATCCCGGCTTCTTGTTACCAAAAAATTTGTAGTGTATATCTTATAAATTTTAAAGGATATATGATAACTATTAACGTAAATACTATTAATATGATGATTATAACTATATTAATATAAATTATGTTAAGTCTATACAATATTTAATATTATTTAGTTCTTATTTTATGAACATTTAAGTTAATTATATAAAACAATACATTAAATAGCATTAAATTATCATATTATGTAAAATTTATGTATATTAATGTTTTTAAGTAAAAAATTGATATTAAAAGAAAGCAACTGACTGATATTACAAAAACTTTAAAATATGCTTTATAAAAAAAAAAATTAAAATATGATATATAAGAAAAAAAAAATTAAAATATGATATATAAGAAAAAAAAATTAAAATATGATATATAAGAAAAAAAAAATTAAAATATGATATATAAGAAAAAAAAAAAGAATTAAAATATGATATATAAAAAAAAAAAAATTAAAATACGATATATAAGAAAAAAAAAAAAAGAATTAAAATATGATATATAAGAAAAAAAAAATTAAAATATGATATATAAGAAAAAAAAAAAAATTAAAATATGATATATAAAAAAAAAAAAATTTGATTATGATATATAAAAAAAAAAAATTAAAATATGATATATAAAAAAAAAAAAATTTGATTATGATATATAAAAAAAAAAAAATTTAATTATGATATATAAAAAAAAAAAAAATTAATTTATGATATATAAAAAAAAAAAAAATTAAAATATGATATATAAGAAAAAAAAAAAAAATTAAAATATGATATATAAGAAAAAAAAAAATTAAAATATGATATATAAAAAAAAAAAAAATTTGATTATGATATAAAAAAAAAAAAAATTAAAATATGATATATAAAAAAAAAAAAAATTTGATTATGATATATAAAAAAAAAAAAAATTTAATTATGATATATAAAAAAAAAAAAATTAATTTATGATATATAAAAAAAAAAAAAAATTAAAATATGATATATAAGAAAAAAAAAAAAATTAAAATATGATATATAAGAAAAAAAAAAAAATTAAAATATGATATATAAAAAAAAAAAAAAATTTGATTATGATATATAAAAAAAAAAAAATTTAATTATGATATATAAAAAAAAAAAAAATTTAATTATGATATATAAAAAAAAAAAATTTAATTATGATATATAAAAAAAAAAAAAATTAAATTATAATATATAAAAAAAAAAAAAAATTAAATTATAATATATAAAAAAAAAAAAAATTAAAATATATGTAGTGTATAAGTATAAATTTTTTTTTAAATACATAGTATATAAATAGTATATTTATTTTGTATCATTATGGCTTGTAAATAATTTTTTTAATTTAATTTCTATATTTTATTTTGTATTTATGATGACTTGTAAATAATTTTTTTAATTTAATTTTTATATTTTATTTTGTATTTATGATGGCTTGTAAATAATTTTTTAATTTAATTTATATTTCATTTTGTATTCATTATGGCTTGTAAATAATTTTTTTAATTTAATTTTTATATTTTATTTTGTATTTATGATGGCTTGTAAATAATTTTTTAATTTAATTTATATTTCATTTTGTATTCATTATGGCTTATAAATAATTTTTTAATTTAGTTTTTATATTTTATTTTGTATTTATGATGGCTTGTAAATAATTTTTTAATTTAATTTATATTTCATTTTGTATTCATTATGGCTTGTAAATAATTTTTTAATTTAATTTATATAATTTATTTTGTATTTATGATGGCTTGTAAATAATTTTTTAATTTAATTTATATAATTTATTTTGTATTTATGATGGCTTGTAAATAATTTTTTAATGTAATTTATATAATTTATTTTGTATTTATGATGGCTTATAAATAATTTTTTTTAATTTTATTTTTATACTTTATTTTGTATTTATGATGGCTTGCATATTTTTTCTTAAATATTAAAATAAAATTAAATTAAAAAATATTGCGCAAGCCATAATAGATATAAAAATGAAATATAAATATGAAATTTATGTTAGTATTTATTAATTCTTGTTAATTTTGTATTTATTTATTATTTGAATATTATAATATCATTTTAATATAATTTAATTTTACATTTTTGCTTATACTATGGCTTGCATTAATTAAATTTATTTTTTTTTAATTTATTTTTCTTAATTATTTCTTCATTTTATTTTTAATTCTTAAAAATTCTTATTATTTATTATTTATTTTTATTATTTATTTTTATTATTTATTTTTATTATTTATTTTTATTATTTATTTTTATTATTTATTTTATTATTTATTTTTATTATTTATTTTTATTATTTATTTTTATTATTTATTTTTATTATTTATTTTTATTATTTATTTTTATTATTTATTTTTATTATTTATTTTTATTATTTATTTTTATTATTTATTTTTATTATTTATTTTTATTATTTATTTTTATTATTTATTTTTATTATTTATTTTTATTATTTATTTTTATTATTTATTTTTATTATTTATTTTTATTATTTATTTTTATTATTTATTTTTATTATTTATTTTTATTATTTATTTTTATTATTTATTTAGTTTTATTGTAGAACACTTTACTAATTTTTCAAAGTATTTCTGTACTTCATAATTAAAAAATTTTCTTCTTTAACATATAGCTAAATAATATTTGTAAATAAAATTTATTTGGTTTAATAATTTTAAAACAAGTAAATAAATACTTAAATAATAAATTTTAATATAATTTATTATCATTAAATCTATTGAAATCTATTTAAATACTTATTATAAAATTAATATAGTGTTTTTTTTTTTTGTTTATCAATTTTACATTTATATCAAAAAAAATATAAATACTATAAATAAATAGTTTTTAATTTTTAAAAAATATACAATAACATTTTTATATATATTAAGTCTAAAAAAAATATATATATATTAATTTTTTTAAAAAAAATATTTTATATATAAATAAAAGCTTTATTATAAAAAATAAAAATAAAAGTGGACTTTTTGATTTTAAGGGTTATGTAAAATTTAATTTATTTTTTATTTTTTTTAAATTATATAATTAATTATATAAATTAAACTGTTAGGTTAGGTTTTTTATAATTAAAATAAAATTTTTTATTCAAATTGAAATATATTATTACAAATTCGATATTATCTAACCCTCATGTCCATTATTATATTAATAAATTTAAATAAATACAATAAATAAATACAATAAATAATTAATAAATATAATAAATAAATACAATAAATAATTAATAAATACAATAAATAAATACAATAAATAATTAATAAATACAATAAATAATTAATAAATATAATAAATAAATACAATAAATAATTAATAAATACAATAAATAAATACAATAAATAATTAATAAATATAATAAATAAATACAATAAATAATAAATAAATACAATAAATAATAAATAAATACAATAAATAATTAATAAATACAATAAATACAATAAATAATTAATAAATACAATAAATAAATACAATAAATAATAAATAAATACAATAAATAATTAATAAATACAATAAATAAATACAATAAATAAATACAATAAATAATTAATAAATACAATAAATAATAAATAAATACAATAAATAAATACAATAAATAATAAATAAATACAATAAATAATTAATAAATACAATAAATAAATACAATAAATAATAAATAAATACAATAAATAATTAATAAATACAATAAATAAATACAATAAATAATAAATAAATACAATAATAATTAATAAATACAATAAATACAATAAATAATAAATAAATACAATAAATAATAATAAATACAATAAATAATAAATAAATAAAATAAATAAATACAATAAATAATAAATAAATACAATAAATAAATACAATAAATAGTAAATAAATACAATAAATAATTAATAAATAATAAATAAATACAATAAATAATTAATAAATACAATAAATAAATACAATAAGTAATTAATAAATACAATAATAAATACAATAAGTAATTAATAAATACAATAATAAATACAATAAGTAATTAATAAATACAATAATAAATACAATAAATAATTAATAAATACAAATAAATAAATACAATAAATAATTAATAAATATAATAAATAAATACAATAAATAATTATAAATATAATAAATAAATACAATAAATAATAAATAAATACAATAAATAATAAATAAATA
>JACVTC010000714.1:0-11039 GCA_016946835.1 Neocallimastix lanati (nom. inval.) | reverse complement strand
AAGAAAAAATTTTCTTCTTCTTTAATCAATAGTTTTTTTTTTTTAATATTTTTTGGCTTTTCTTATTTTGCTTTTTTCTAAGATTTATATGGAAAAATTTTTTATAATATTTCTTTTTAATTTTACAGAAGATGCCTTTGAAGCAATTGAAAGAGCCGATATTGAAGAGAAGGATATATCCCCTTTAGGAACAGAGGATATACAATTAGGAGATTTAAATTGAGGTGAACATAAGTTGACATTTTCTATAGGAAGGTTAGGTTGATGTAGTCCTGAAATAAATTCATTTGGAGTAACTTGTTCAGTTGATATTATCGGTGATGAACTTAGTATAGGACTTCTTAAAAATGGTGGAGAATTTGGGGGAATAATTCTAGTAAAAGGTGGTGAACCTGGGGTAGGACTTCGTATAGTTTTAATTACAGTATATTTATTAGTTGATCTTCGGTAACGAATACTTCCATTACTATGACCTTTCTTCACAGATAAATGACCCACTTCTACATGTTTTTGGTGTATTTCTTCCTCTATTGACAGAGTTATTATATTTGATATTTGGGTATTCTTTTTTTTTATAATTTTTGATACTTTTATTTTTTAGTTACTGGATTTTTTTGGACTATCAGAATTATTATTATCATTACCATTACTATTTTCATTGTTGTTATAATCAATTTCATCAATCCATTCCTCATTATTATCATCTTCCAAAATTTCATTATTATTAGTCTTTTTATCATTTGATATCATCTCTTTTTTTCTTTTCTTCGTCTATTTTTTCAACAGTTAAACCGTTATTTTCAATATTTTCTACCTTTTTGATTTTGAATTCCATTAATTTCTTGGTTTTTTTAATTTTTTGATCATCTTGATGACTAATTTCTTGATTATTTATTTGATATGATTTTTTTTGTATCTTTATTTCCTGATTTTCCATATTTATTAGCTCCTTGTTTGTCTATTTCAGTCAAATTACTTGAATTATTATTCTCTTCAAAAGATGAAAAGGGTGTTATTTTTAATATTTGTTCTGTTGAATTAATGGATGAGAAATTCTACGAACAACTGAATGATTAACATTCATATTGCTGTTTTGATTGTTCTCTTTATTTTGGCGTGGAATTGGAGAAGGGTTCTTATTGTTTGAAGGTTCCAATGAAGAATTATTATATGGTTGTACATTAGATAAATCAAATACTGCAATACTGTGACGATAATCACGATTGTTTTTATTACTTTTATTGTTATTATCTTTACTAGTATTTTTAATTATTTTGTTCTTCAGTTTTGAAATGCTAAAAAGCTTATTTTTATTTTTAGAACTATTTGATGAAGAGTCTTCATCTTCAAATAAAATTCTACTAGGTAACACCAAATCATTTTTTACTTTCTTTTTTATTCAGACTTTGAGATGATGATGAACGCCTTGGTGATAATGATTTAAAGTATGAGAATGTTTTACTTAATCTAGAAGACTTATGTTTTACTATATTATCAGGTTTAGCTGGAATTTCAAAAGATACGGAGAAATGCTGGATCGACTAATATTTGAAGAATATTTTGGTGTTGGTGTTTTATTCTTAAGCTATTGTCTGGTGAACGCTTTGGTGTAGTAGGTAATGAATTTACATTATTGTTAGTATTAATTCTATTCAAGTTTGCCATATTGACAGTATATCTTTTATTATTCGTATTATTTAAATAATCCTTTAAGTTATTTGGTAACAAATTATTAACATTATTATTATTATTATTATTATTATTATTATTATTATCTTTTAAATTATTTTGTGATGATTGAATTGAATTTGAAACAATTTCATGGTTTTGTTTATCATTTTTAACTTCTATATTAAGACTTTGATGCTTTTTACTTTGTGTGCTACGTTTTGGAATATTTGGTAATTTATTTTTTATTATCATTAGTATTACTAACTTCAGTATAGATATTTGTATTTTTAAAATCATTGATTGTATCGATATTGGTGGAATTATTAGAATTAGGTAATTGCAAAAGTTCAATATTAGTTGATAATTTAATGTTATCTATGCTGTATCTTTTCTGTTTATTTATTAATCCTTTAATACCATTTTTGTTTTCTAAATTGTGAGTTGGAGGTGGATCATATCTTTTAGATAAATCTTTTCTACTACCCAAGGATGAACTTCTTCTTAATATTTTTACTGGAGGATTAAATTGGGGTGTGATTTTAACCAGATCATTTTCATTTTCATTAGTGTTATTTATTGATGAAGTTGATAGTTGTTGTTGATATTGCTGTTGATGTTTATAATGTTGATGCGGTATTGGAGGCTTAGAATGATTATTTTTTAATAATTTTGATGATTGAAGATTATGATTTGGTGTATTTGAATTAGAAGAATAAGAATAAACTTCACTCAAAGAATAATTCTTTGGGTTAACTAAATGAATTTCTTTTTTCAATGGATTTTCAGTATTAAGTGTTTTATCGACTGATGTTTTATCGATAGTATTTATATCAGCAGATGAATTTTTATTATTCATAATTTCTTTGTATAGTTTTGACATTGAATCTGTTCTAAATAATATGCCATTAATATTATGTCCTTTTTCTTCTTTTTGAATATTATCTTTATCCATATCATATACCTCAATATTTTGATTAGCAATGAATGAATTTTCTGATGGATCATTTTGTGAACAAGATATAGATTCTAAGGGTCCTTTTTCAGATTTTGTTATACTTTCAATAATGCTGATATCACGTGAAATGGATTTGTATAATTTATTGAAAGAGTCCGATTCTAATAAGAAATCTTGTTTAACTTTACTTTCATCTTTATGAGCTTTAAAGCTTTCCAAAGATAGTACTGGTTTTACATGTAATATATTTGAATTTATACTTTCTTTATCATCCGATACCTCTGTTGAACTTTTAACTATATTATCATCTCTATTATCAATTCCATCATCATCCTTATATTCATTAACGGAGATTACATTATTTTCCGTTATATCTTCACTCTGTAATTTATTATTTTCTAAGCTTGTAATAACATTAGAAGGCGGTGGTTGTGGTGTTTCTGTTATACCTAATTCAGTTATAGGTTTTTTATTATCTTCAATAATTTCTAAATTATTATCATTTGGTTTTGCCTATATTAAATAGTACAATTTATTATATTTGTATAATAAAAAAATTTTTTTAGAAATTTTTAAAATAAATAGTAAAGTAATACATAATGGTAAAAATATTAATAAAAATAAAATAAAAAAAATTAAATTTAATTAAATTAAATTATACTAAATTAAATTAAGATTATATTTAATATATATTTAATATTTACTTTTTTCGTTGATAACAACTTCAACAGATTTTAATAATATTTTTACAATAGGTTTCATAGTAATACAAGGACTAGCATTTAATGAAAGGTGCTTATTATTAATTTTATCAGTTGTCAAATCATTTTTAAAATTATTATTAAATATAATTCTTTTCTTTTTCGGAATTAAATGGTTATTTCCAAAGCCCAATCTAATGGAATTAACAATTTCTATCATAGGTCTGAAGAAATGGATCCAATTTAGCATTTCCATTCATTTTTGTAAATCTATATATATTGTCATTGAAAGAATTTGTATTTTTTTCAATTACTTTGAAATTTTATTTTAATAATATGTTAATAAATAAAAATAAAAATATATAAATATATATAAATATATTATCACATTAATTTGTATTAATTACATAAACTTTATATATTAATAAACTATATAAATATGATACAACTAAGAAAAAAAAAAAAGGTTTTTTTTTTTTATATTTTTTGTACACTTTAGAAATTTTTTGTTTTATTTTTAGTAATAATAAAATAAATTTTAAAACTGAAATGTATAATTTAAAAATACCCTTTGAAGTTACACTAGATTGATAATACAGGTCTTAAAGATAAAGGTGATCTTGTAGAATTTTTAAAATCTGACAATTCTAATGTATTTTTATTAAATAATGGAGAGTAGTATTTTTTCTCTTCCTTTTTTTTTGTTGTTATTTTTTCCATTGTTTTGTTATTTCTAATCTTTATATATTTAAATTAAATAAAAAATATTCTTGATAACTTTTAATTAGTATAAAAAAATAGTTTGTTTTAGTATAATAAGATATTTAATAATTTTTATTATATCCAATTTAGTTTTTTCTTGATTATATAAATTAATATTTTTCATATATCCTAGATTAACAATTTTTGAAATAATAATAAAAATTGAAGTATAAAAAAATATATATATAAAATTTTTAATTATTAGAATAATTATTATTTGTTTCAATGTATTATTTTTTTTAACAAAACAATTTATTATTAATTTTTTTGAGATATAATTAAAAAAAATTTTATCTATATTTACATATTTAAATAAATTATTAAAATGAATTATTTATCCAAGTTTTTTTTAATATGATGTAATAAATAAATAGATAATTAAATAAATAATTTAATTTAATATTGAATAAATAAGTAAATAAATATATAAATTAATGAAATTTTAAATTAATAATAAAAAATAATAATAAATACTGATATGATAATAATGTGAAAAATAATATAAAATATAATGACATAAATTTTTTTTAAATATTATTTATTTATTTATTTATTTATTTATTTATTTATTTATTTATTTATTTATTTTAATTTACTGATTAAACTGAATTAATTTAAATGATATATTGTACATAGATAAATTAAATAATATTTTAACATTTTTCAATATTTTTAAATTAATAAAGAACAATTTAATAGTAATAGCATATCTTTTACTTATTTAATTTATTTTTCATGTTCTTATCCTATACTTTATTATTTAATTTTTTTTTAAACTATTTTTTTATTTTTTATTTTTTTATCTTTTTATTTTTTTTTATTTTCATGTTCTTATCCTATACTTTATTATTTAATTTTTTTTTAACTTTTTTTTTTTTTTAAATTTTTTATATCATATTAAAAGTTTTATTTTTTAATTTTTATTTTTAATTTTTTTTTATTTTTTATTTTTTTTTTTTTTAATTTTATATTAATATATTACAATTATTTTTTTTATTAACCATTTTATAAAATATTAATATATAGTATTAGTATATATTTTATAAAGTCATTGAAAACCAAAAATTCAATAAATGTTTAATTATATTTTAAATTAAAATTTTTACTATTAAATAATTAAAAAGCTATTATAAAAAATTTTTAATTAAATTTTTAATTTTAATTAAACTATTTCAACCAATAACTTTAAGTTATATATTAATTAAATTTTAAGAAAAAAAAAAAAGATAGTATATGTAACAGTTTTATAAATTATTTTTTTTTAAGGTTATATTTTTATTTTATATTATTCAATAAGTTTTTTTATGTATCATATATATCCAAAGGCCATTTATTTATTAAAATTAAGAAATAAAGATAATAATATGATTTTGTAATACTAATAATTTTAACATTAAATTATATGTAAATATTAACAAGTAAATTCATCAAGTTTATATTTGATTTATCAAACATGAAATGTTTATTCAAAACAATGAAAAAAAATTTTTTTTTTTAAATTAGAGTTTAAAACAATATTCAAGATCTTAAATTTACCTTTATATATACATATATATTCTTTTACTATTCTTTAATTTTATTTTTAAATTTTCATTAAATAATTAAATAATAAATTTTGATAATACTTATAAGTTCTTATTATTATTATTATTAAATTTACTCCATTATTTCATTATTATAATAATAAAGTATTGTTGAAAATATAAAATAATAATAACATTTTAAATTTTTAAAATTATTATCATTACTTTAATTATAATTAGATGTATGTTATAATTTTATTATTTCGAAAAAATATTTTTAAATTAATGCATCCTCGGTGATTTAAAATATTAATACATGATCTTTTTTTTATTATTATTATTATTATTATTTCTTTGACTATGTATCAATTTAATTTTTTATTCTAATATATATATATTATCACTTCAATATATAATTTTAAAAAAATATATAAACTCAATATTTATATTTTTCTTTATATTCTCTTTCTATATATTCTCTTATTCTTTCAATTCACCATAAATATATTAGAAATTATTTATTTAGAATAAAAAAAAATATTAACAATATATTTATATACTAAAGTATGTAAATTTATATTATTAATATTAGATATTGCTTATTTTAATAATAATAATAATAATAATAATAATAGTAATAGTAATAGTAATAATAATAATAGTAATAGTAATAATAATAATAATAATAGTACTAATAATAGTAATAATAATAATAATAATAATAAGATTATTTTAAAAATCTTTATAACATTAATCAAAATTTCAAATATTTAATAAATATTTAATATTATATTTTATTTAATTGGCTTATTTAACTGATAAAATGTCTAGATTAATTTGAAATTATAGAACTTCATATTATAAAATAATTAATTGGTAATAAATATTATATAATGTCAAAATAATTTTAGGAAAACATTTTATATAAAAATAAAATTAAATTATATAAAGAATTAAAATTGAATTTGATTTATTATATTTATATATACATATATATATATATATTTCTTTTTTCATCAATGATATAGACAAAATTAAATTATTTATTCATTATTATTTGTTAACTTTAAATGTGAAATTTTATTCATAATTAAATTATTTGTTAATATTATTAATAATAATCTCTTATTCTTTATTATTAAATATTACATATTAATAAAATATAAAATTTTAAATATTAATAAAACGTTTCATATATAAAGAATTTTAATAAGATTTTTTGTTCAATAAATCTCATTAATTATTAAATATTAATTTTGAGTTAAGATTTGCTCAAACTTAACGCTAATCAAACTAAATCCTTGACAATAATAATATTTTTTTCTAATAAATAAATTAAAGGAAAAAAAAACCCTTATTTAATCTTTCGAAGTAATTGAGTTATTCTATTGAGAAAATTAAATTTTAAATAATATTAAAAATTGTTTATTGAAATTAATAAATAAATAAAAAAGACAAATAAGAATAAAAATGTAAAAGAATTTAAAGTTTATAATAAAGGCTTAAATATATATATATATATCATTGAATAATCATAATAATTATAATAATATATAATTTATATTTAAATTATATAAAGTATTTATTATATAATTTTAAAAAAGATTTTTATATTAATAAATAAATATAAAAAAAAAAAAAAAAAAAAAAAAAAAAAAAAAAAAAAAAAAAGAAGAAGAGAATCAATAATAAAAGATAAAAAAATAAAAAAAAGTTAAAAAAAGTTAAAAAAATATATAAGTATTTTTTATTTTAATCGATATAATTATTTATAATTTAAAAAACAATATATAATAACATTTTATAATCACAGCAATAAAAAATATTAAATATATTCAAAGAAAATATCAATAAATTAAATTTTAATGAAGTAATTAGCACAATTGAAATAGATAATAGTCTATTCAAAATTATAACTAATAAAAAAATATACAAAATATAAATAATATGAATATGAAATCATTTGAAAATAATCTTATAGAAATTCCTAATGATACATAAAAAATTCTTATTTTAATATAACTGATTCCTCGACTATAATATCTATAATATTAATAATTTAAAAAATCAAATTTAAAAATATAACAGTCACAATAAAGTCATGTGAAGATTGTAATTCATCAAAAAATTGCAAAACTACCCAACAAAAGAAGTAAGTTCAGGTCTGAGAAACAAGGAGATTTAATGTATAGTGATAAAGGATTGGAAAGTGCTAATGGAGAAAACTATTTAGTAATTTTTGTGGAAACCTTCCCAAGGAAAATATCGATATACAATGTAAAAAGAAAAAAAAAAGGAATTAGGGATGTTGCTACTAACTTTCTTAATTATTTGAAAAGCACATCTTGACCTTAATATCAAATACTTTAAACCAGACAAAGCCTCTGAATAAAGTAAACCAACCCTCAATAAATTATATGATATTCATGATACTATTCATTTAACTACTGCCCATCAAAAATTCTTAAGAATTAGGAAAATCTGAAAGAAATAGCAGAATTTCAAAAAATTGTATGAATGCAATTCTAAAATACTTCAAATTTAAATATAAAATATTGACCATATACTATTAAAACTGTAGTCAACATTAAAAATAATGTACCTCATAAAGGAATAAATAATAAAACTTCTTAATATGGAATGGTATGGACCTAATAGTATAAAATATGAAAAAAAGTAAAAGCTTTTTGGATTCCTAATAATCTATGATAGTTAAGTAAAATGTTAATAAATTAAATTAGTAAGAGCTGAAAAAATGCAAATGCTTATGTAATCCTAGATGTCCAAAATGGAAAAATATATTTAAAAAGAAATGTTGAATTTCATGAAACAATATTCATAAATCCAGAGATATAGATGAGCATAATATTGTTATAAATAAAAATTTAAGTTCTGAATAATATTGAATGTACCAAGACATTATTCTAGAAGATATATTAATTGAAAATGAAAAAATAAATAGAGATTATAACAAAGAAAATGAACATAATATAAGTAAAGATAAAAACTGTGAATAAGAATATTAATAATAAAATAACATATGGAAATTATTCTAATTTTTTTTGAAAAAAAAAAAAAAAAAAAAAAAAAAAAAAAAAAAAATAAAAAAAAAAAAAGAGAACAAATCAAAGAACAAAAGTTTAATCTCAGCAGATCGTAGTAACAAGCTTATTCTACTACTTACAATATCTGGTACAAAATTTAAGTCGTCTCTACAATGGATTTATTCTCATTAATATTTGAAGTGTATCATTCAAGGACGAGAAAGGACATACTTCCACGACCTGAACCTTAATACTCTTACATGATTCCTGAGAACGCCAAAGAGAAATCTATTTTTAATCAAGTAAATATGATGAGGGCTAAAAAAATATCTCGTTTTTTTTAGCATGGATTATGATTTTAGAAGCATTCAATCATAATACTACATATGGTATATTCGCAACACTAGCTTTTCAACTAACCTGCAAATACCAATTATTCGAATCAACGGACTAAAAATATTTAATTTTAACAAAAATACAAAATAATTTTATTACTAACCTTAACTGAATATAAAAATTTACCTAATTCAAATTTTTAATAAATCTTATAATAGTGTCCATGTCCAGAATTCAAGCCACACAAAGTATAATATAAATGATATAATTGAAAATTAAGAGATTTTAACAATAATGAAATTGAAAAAGATAACCATATCGAAAGCGGGTACTGAAGATGATGATGAAATCATAAACAATGATAAATACAAAACATTAATGTTAGAAAAAGAAAATTAAAAATATTCAACAGAAAATTATATATTAAAAGAAAAATTGAAGACATTAATAATGCATGTAAGTGATACATACAAAAAGAAAGAAATGAATGTGTTTCATTTCTGAAAGCTTCATTTCATAATGTAGCTTTTATATTTTATAATTTTGCACCAAAAATTTTTTTAATATTGTTTAATTAATAATTATATATATATAGATGAAATTAATCCGTTTTATTATTAATAGAAAAAATATTTTAATTTTTTTCTTAATTCACTTTGTAACAAAAAAGACTGAATAATTAATATTAATTTATAATAAATAATTAAATTCAAGTAATAAAAATATTTTCCTTAAAACTTTTTATAATTAAAAAAAATGAGTTTTAAAAAGAATAAAGAATTAAATATATAATTGATAAATAATTTAATTCATATAACAAAAATTTAAATAAATAATTTTATTTTTATAAATTTAAAAATAAAAAAATACAAAACATAAAAAAAAAATAAAAATATATATATATATATATCATTTATATATATTCTTAAAACTACTTTATAAAAAAAATTTTTTTTATAATACTAATTTATTCAGACTAATAAATAATTACATAAGCAATTAAATATAAATAGTAAAATAAGTAATATTTTACTCTTTTTAAACATAAATAGTAAAATATATTCTTTAAAAATACTTCAATCAAATAAATTGAATAATTAAAAAAAAAAAAAAAAAGAATAATACTAATTTATTCATAATAAATAATTAAATATATAATAAATAACTAAAAAACTTAATATTATTAAAATATAGCAAATAAAATTAACATAGAATACATGTAACAATTATTATTTAGAAAGAGGATTCTTTATTAAAAAAATATTATTATTAAATAAAATATATATTATGAAATAGTATATATTCAAAATTTAAATTAAAAGTTATTAATATAAAAATAAATTAAAAAAATTTTATTAAAAACTTAATGCTTAAAATTATGAGAAGAAAAAGTACTCAAGTAAAAGAAATGTCCGAAATAAGTTCCAATTCCTCATCCCTACCTTTATGAGTAAAAATGATTAAATAAATAAGGGTGATGACATGTTCATCAAAAGGAAATTTTATTAACAAATTATGCCTATAAAGATTTTTTAATTAAATCCCTATTTAATTATAAAAATTTTAAATTAAATACTTTAAATTTTGAAGACTGATTATTGAATTAAAACGTCATCTAATTATACAAGACTATAATGAATATATAGAAAAAGAATTTATCGATGATAACATGACCAGAAAACAAATAAATATGATAACCCTGTCCAAACAATGATTATTCATTATGGCATTCTCATTTAGGACATTTCAACAATTATAATAATATCAAGGATTATAAGGATTATATTATTGAATAAATCGTTTCACAACAACAACAACAACAAAAAAAAAAAAAAAAAAAAAAAAAAAAAAAAAATAATGATAATAATGTCCTGAATGTAAAATAAGTAAATTAAGAAGAAGAAAGCCATTTTTCTACTTCTGAATCTTTTACTACCCAACCTATAGAACTGATGTATACTAATGTTATTGGTAAACTTTAAACTTATTTTCAAGGTTACAAGTTAAAACTACTACCTTACTTTTCTTGATAACTTTTCAAGAAAAT
>JACVTC010000713.1:0-10000 GCA_016946835.1 Neocallimastix lanati (nom. inval.) | reverse complement strand
ATAAACCCATTTTGGTTTAATCTTTTAGAAATATTTAAATAATATAATGAATTTATTAGTAAATATTTATATTTTCTTTAATATATTTATTTATTTATTATTTATTCAAATATTTATTTCTAATATATTCCATCTATTTTCATCATCTAATTTCTTTCTTTCTTTTCCTTTTTTATATATTTCATAAAAATTAATATTTATTTTCATTTTTATAAATAGTCTGATATTAAAGTATTTCGTTTATTATATTCGTTCTACTTAAAAAATCTTTTGTTTATTAATTTAAAATTAATATAAACAAAATAAATATATAAAATCTTTATATCGCTTTTACATTGATTTATAACATTTCCTATATTTCCTATTATCTTTCTTTCCATAATAAACCTTTTATTTACATACTTCCTTATTAAATAAAAAATTTTTATAATATAAAATTTAATATTTTAAAATTATTTAATCGATTTATTTACCTTTTTATATTATTACTTTAATAAAAAAAATTAAGTAAAGTTTAAAGAAAAATTTTTTTTTTACTTTTTATTTTTTATTTATGTTTTGTGAATTGCAATATTATAATTAATTTATTTAATAAACAATATTATATTTACCAATATTATATAGATTATTATTTTATATATTTATTTTATAATATATTTATTAAATATTTGATTAAGTAATTAAATTTTATAAAACATTAATATAGAAATATACATATACTAATACTAGAATATGAACAATATATTAAATATTTTAATTTTATAATCTTATAAATATATCATAAAAAATACATTAAATATATTGTAAATACATATATATAGTATTTTATTAAGCAATCAATTTTAATTTCGACAAATCATTATATATATTATTAATTTATTAATTTTCAACTTAATCAATTATTTTTATATATTAATTTATTGATGTAATATATTATAATATGAACAAAATAATATATAAAAATTAATAAAGAGTAATAAACAAATAATAAATTTCCATGATATAATATTTTTTCATTTTAATACATTTTTACTTTATGGCTTGAGTTTGAATAAATTATTTATAATAATAATGTATTTCTATGTTTGTATTTAGATTCTGATACATTAAATAAAATGATTTTAAAATATGTGGCTTTAAATATGTATTAACTCCTATAAAAATTTGATCTTAAATGGATGAACCGAAAAAATCTTAATTTATATTTGATTTTTTAATTAGTTATTTCCTTTTCCTTTATTTATTGCTTATTTTAATTATTTGTTTATCATTTGTTTATTTAATAATTTTTTTTTAAGAGTTTTAGTTTTATCTATATTTAATTAAAATTTAAATATAAAAGAATAGTAAATTAAAAGGAAATAATATTTTATATGGAGAAAGAATTTGTTGAAATATTTAATTCGTCTGTGCTTGGTCGTGTGTATAGTGATTTATCTAAAGCACACTTAACAGGAAAATGGCATTCTCCATTAGAAAAAGAAAAAGCAGATCGTATTATTAAAGGTTATGACTTAAATAATTAGAATAGTCAAATGCAACCTTTCGAATTAGATATATTATTTCCTGTAGGAATTGTCTTAAAAATTTATTGGATATCGAAACTTAGCAGCTGATATGATACTTTTTGCTCATATTAATGGATATGATAACTATTAAAATAAATTTTTAATTATATATCAGTGTACTTGATAAATTATAATCTTGGGGTATTAAAATCTATTACATTTATAACTAATTATATTATTCTAGCCATTTTAAACTTATTAGTTAATAAAGTAAATTGTTTCATAATTTATTAAGATTCATTATTACAGTTTATATCTTCTTGTTGGGTAATTTTTGCTAATTTTATCTATTTAAACTTTTTTATACATTTCCAAAATAAATATTATTTTTAATATTTAGTACAAAGATTTAGTAAAGTAATTTTCCTTTAATATTTTATATTCATTATTTTACATTGTCAATTCTCCTCTTAAAATCTAAATTTCTAAAAGGATTTTATATATTTGAATTTTCTCATCATTAAAATATGAATTAATAATTGAAGTTTAATAATTATAACTTCTTGAATACTTCGCAATCAATAAATATAATATGTAGAGGAATAAATATCATCAATTTGTATATAATTTATGGTTATATTTAACATTTTATTATACCTTTCATTGCTGTGGAGAGGGTGAACAGTCGTTCATCCATTGAATATTTGAATGTTCTTCCTTTTCATTATATAGATGTGAATCTTTGGATTTCATCAATGACCTTTTTATAAAATAAGAACTCTTTCCTTTTTACCAACATATTTTAATATTTTAGAAAATGAAAATTTTATCATTAAATATTTTTACATATCTTTTCTTGGTGGAATTTCGGCTTTAGATCATCTGCAATTTGATATTGGGGAACGGAGACATTTAAAGTGAACAACTCTTAAAAACAGTTCATATTGTTAGGGTTATCTTGCTAAAACAGTACCTATCATTATTAGAGTCCCTTAAGTTACATTTTAATCGATTTAATAATAAATCCTTCAGTGCCAAGAGTGCTAATGTCGTACCAATATGGTTTAGGAACAATACTATTGGTAGTCATATTATACTGATATTTCAGATACAAATACTAACAGTCTAGTTCTACTCACAGAATCTATGGAGAGTTAATTCTCTTAATGAGAATCTTTCTGTATTCTTTGGTGGAAACTATACTATCTTTATTTATAACGATGTTAAATTCTTTCTTTTATTATTTTAGATTTAAATGGTGATCATCTTACTACATATTGTATACATCACACCGAATTTATTTTATTTAACTTATGAATTTATTTTTATTACATTAAATTTTCTATGATTAATTAAATTTTTTTTTTTTTTTTTTTGTTATTATTATTTATTTTATTAAATCTCTTATATCCATTTTATTTTTATATTCAATTTATATAATATATATATTTTTTTACGAGTTTCTTTAATTGTATCATTTTGAATATTTTAAATGCTTAATCAGTTTTATTACTCTTCCATAAATTTAACATAATGAGTAAATTATATCATAATTTACAATTCCATTTTTTTTTTTCCTTTGATATAGTATTGTGTCCAGCAAATGATAATCTTTTTAAATGTCAGATAAGAATCTTAATCTATTAAGAGTCAGGACTGTACACCTTATCATATAATATATAAATAAAGTTGACAAAATTATAAAGAATTACTAACATTTAATTGTTCTTAAACTAAATGATTTTTATATTCATACATTGTGGCTTATACATTAACTATATTATAAAGAGTTACTAATTTAATTATTCATGAACTAAGTGTTTTCATATTTATACATTGTGATTTATATATATTAATTATATTACAATATATTTTATTACATTTGATTAACGCATTTAACTGTTATTTTTTCTATTTCACATATTCCAATTATTATTATTATTATCATTATGATAATTATTAATACTATTATTATATATTAATATACATTTTTTTTTTTTTTTTTTTTTTTTTTTTTTTAGAGCTGTAATAAGCCTTATTTATGTATTAATATATATTAAAAAAAAAAAAAAAAAATACATGATGAAAATAAAAAATATGAAAAAATTTTTTTTTTTTTACATTAATATTAAAACTATGTTATGAATTTTGGGGATGAAAAGGTCTCTAACTCTTTACATTCATCGATGACTATTTCTTATGGAAAAAAAAAAATATTATTCGAATCTGTATCAGAATTTCTTCTTTGTCTTATTGTTTCGACTTCGATGCTTTTAACAACGGTAAGTCTAATGGAATATACATTGATTATAGTATAAAAGTCTTTAATTATAATAAGCATAATATTAGTTAGGTATTCCATAAACCTTAACAAAATATGAAATAAGAAAAGAAGACTCTATCAAAAAGTGATTGAAAAATATTATTAAAAAAAAGTCTTCTTTCCTTCGAACCAATCTTTAAGATTTCATATACTATATTTCGCCAAGAAGAAGACACAGTACATAAAAATTAATATTAGCATTCAAAATCTTCCGATTTGTCATCAGGAATATTTAAAAATTTATCATGAACAATCAGAGAAAAATTAATTAAATTTTCATCAACAAATTGAATGAATTGTTGTTCAATTTCTTCAAATT
Organism: Neocallimastix lanati (nom. inval.); assembly: GCA_016946835.1. Lineage (NCBI taxonomy): Eukaryota > Fungi > Neocallimastigomycota > Neocallimastigomycetes > Neocallimastigales > Neocallimastigaceae > Neocallimastix > Neocallimastix lanati (nom. inval.). Next base: position 5,850 of record JACVTC010000713.1, on the reverse strand, counting down.
TTTTTGACATAAAAGTATTCTGTTGTTCTCTCCATAATAAGGACAACATGCTAGACGATCTTCTGATACCAATTTGCTTTTGATAAAAGATTTCATATATTTGAAACCATATTTAATTTGTCCAATCCAGAAAAGTCTAAGAGAATATTTTGAATACTTTTGAGAGAGACCAGACGTTGAAAAAATTTTTTAAATTAGTATTAAATTAAAATTTCTTCCATTTAATTGATTTTATCGCGATATTACTTGTATTAATTTTTTTTTATTTCCGGTTTATGTCATCCTGGGTTTCACCCCTCAGGGGCAGTGGCAACATTGAGGTAGTCACACATTTCCATATAGGCAGATGTTGTCCCTTCTGGACAGCTTTGACATACATATAATTGATGAAAATTATTCTAGTACTATTTCTCGGAGTGCTTCCCTAATTCGTAACTTCCCTTTGAAATGGGGCCAGTATAAGCTAACCCATTGATATAAAAGAATGAATAAATAAATAAAAAATTCAAAATATGTTTTTTAAAACGTTTTTATAATACTTTATTTAGTAATCAATATCATTTTAATATTATTATTACAAATAACATTTATAATATTTAATTAAAAATATATACTAATATCTTGTAAAATTGTAATAAAATAATTATTTATAATATTAAATTAAAATATATTTAACTATAAAGATATATTTTAATATTTTGTAAAATATATATATATATATATATATTAAAATAATTTTTAGTTATAACAGTATATTTTTATATTTTGTAAAAATAATAACAAAATTTTAATTATAAAAATATATTTTAATGTTCTTATGCTAAACTAATCCAATAAGAATTAAAATACTTTAATCATTATTGTATTCATTTATTTATTCTCTTTTAAAATAATTTTAACAATTAATGAATTATAATTATGTACGATAGAATTCATTTGGTCAATTTTCTGTCATTTTTTAATAATTTATTATTAATTAATAATTCGAATATTTAAATCATTTAAGCATTTCAACCATAATTCAATGAAATCATTTTTAACACTTTCCTTTTTTTTTTTTTTATTAATAGAGTTTTCATATTTTTGTAATATTTAATTAAAGCATTGATTTCCTCAGTCCTTATTAATTTTTTTTTATTAAAATTCCAACAGTTCTCCTTTCATAATCAATGTAATATTTGGATTCTTCTTCTTGAAATTATTATGATTTTAAAAAATGTTTTTTTTTTTTTTTTTTTTTTTTTTTTTTTTTTTTTTTTTTTTTTTTTTTTTTTTTTTTTTTTTAAGTATATATTAGAATATTCTAAATATTATTTTGTAATATGCTCAATATTACCATAATAATTCCAATTTGAGTTTTATAGCTAATTAAATATTTTTTTTTAAAATATTCTAAAAATTCCAAAAAATTAACATAATTATGTTCTTTTTTTTTTTTTTTTGAATTTTTAATACTCTTTTAAAATGTAATATACAATATTTAATATTTACATTAAGAAAATCTTTTTCTGCAGCATTAGATATGGCTTTTTCAAAATTGAAATGAAATATTTTTGGTGTAATTCAATACTATTATATTTATCAGAATTTTTTTTTTTTATTTCTTCATATTATAAGTTGTTTGTTTTTTATTTTTTTAATATTTTTTAATATAAAAAAGGAAGTAGTGTAAAAACAATTTAATTCTGTAACATACGTTTTAGTTATGAATACTTGATAACTAAATATAGGTGCAATATAAAATGTGCCGTCCGCAAAAATATATTTATTTTTGGAAAATAATTCTGCTTAGAATGGAGATTAAAAAACAATTAAATCATGATTTGTGAATTTCATCAAATGTTGTTATATCAGGAGGTAGCTGTTTTCTTCTATTTCTTGTTACTTGGGATTCAATTGAATTATGTCCAGGGTATATAAGATCCATATCATGTGAAATTTCATCATATTTTCGTTTTTATATTTACATTAAAAAGAATTGAACTATTTGAAATTTCACCTTTAATTTTATTTTTTATAATTGATTTATATGCTTCGAATTTATTTTCAAAATGATTATGTGAGTCATTATATTCAAAGATTTGATTCACATTATTTAAAATAATGAAAAATGGACATTTATATATTATTTTATATTCAGTACATTTATAATAATCTTTCCTTTTGAATGAAAGATTAAAATTTTATTTTTTGTTTAAAATAATTTGTTCTTTTCCTCTATTAGTTTTGCTTATTTCAATTTCATGATTTTTCTCTATTTTTTTTTTAATAAAAGTTTCTAATTAAAAATTTTGTTGATTAATTTTAATATTTTATATTTTTAATTATATATATTTTAAATGAAGATTAATTATTCAAATCTTATTTGTTAATTCTTTTCTATTTTTATTATTCCTTTTTTTTTTATTTTAGTGTAACTAATAGATATATAGTATTTATGATATTATTTTATTTTTTAATAAAAGTATAAAAATTTTTATTTTATGATTTTTATTCATTTATATTTATTTTAATATTATTTTTATTAATTTATTTATATATATATATTTGTAAATAATAATAATTATTATTTATAATCTTAATAGTTATTTTTATTATTATTATTATTAATGGCAATCCTTTTATAATTATTACTATACTGTTTATTATTATTTATTTTATTATTTATTATTTATTAATTGTTTATTATCTATTTTTTAATTATTTATTTATTTAAACAGATATATCTGTAAAGATGCAAAAATTTTTTTTTAATATTTAAATATTTACTTTAAAAATGTGAAATGTATGAAAAATAAACTTCTAATATATTGAAACATATTGTAATAAAAATAATGTATAAGCCACAATATATTAATATAAAAGCATTTAATTTAGAATAATTAAGTGCTAGTAACTCTATATAATAAAATATATTAATAAAATTGACATAATTATAAACCATAAATTCATGATTCTTAACAGATTAAGAGTCAAACTCTCAAAAAGATTCTTAGCAAAAGAATCTTTGCCGGAAACAATATTATGTCATAAAAAAAAAATTTAATTGAATTTTAAATTATGATATAAGCTTCTCATTATGTCAATTTTAGGAAAGCTAATAAAACTGATTGAAAATTTGAAGAAACACGTAAAATATAACACAATTGATAAAATGAAGTTATTGCAGGATAAGAAAAATTCCAAAAATATAAAAATTTTTATTTAATAAAGAAAAAGCACGCATAAATGTATAAAAAAAAGAAAATTATATATTTTCATATTAGAGACTCTTAATTGAAATTATAATTTGATATTTTAACAATTAAACTTTTGGCTATTAGTAATATAATATATCTATACATGAAGGAATCTACTATGTGATAGACTATTTCGCCCAATGAATATATAATACAAAATTTAGTAATATATATTAAGAAAATTTAAACAATCATATATTAGTTTATGATTCTTTTAAATAACAAAACACATTATTTAAAGTATAATTATTTTAACCCATATTTATACATATCAAGCTCGTATACATTAATATAAACTACAATAATGGAGGAGACTATATGTAAGAGATCCCATACAAAATAATTTAAAATATAATATCCCAAATATTCAAGGGAAATATAATAGAATAATAATTTCTAGGGTACATTCTGGCAATAATAGTATTATTAAACATAGCGTGAAATAAGTTTAGATAATAACTAATTCAATATAATCATAATACAAACCTTCGTAATGAAAGGCATAATAAAATAATAAATATAACCATGAGTTATATATAAATGGATGATGTTTATCTATCAACAAATTGAAAAATATTTTAAGTTATTAAACTTCTATAATTAATATTATAATGATGAGAAAATCCAAATATATAAAATCCTTTTAGAACTTTGGATTTTTGGGGAAAGTAGGAAAAATAAAATAAAAATTATAAAGTATTAAAGAAAAGTTGCTTAACTGATTCTTTGAGCTAATTATTTAAAAATAATATTATCTTGGAAATGAATAAAATAGCTTAATAGTGAAAATTAACAAAAATTAATTTTAAAGAAAAAAAAAATTAAATGAAAGATTGAATTTTAATCAATTATGAAACAATTTATATTATTTACTAATAAGTTTAAAATGACTAGAATAATATAATTAATTATAAATGCAATCAATTTTAATACCCCAAGATTATGATTTATTAAGTGTACCAATATATAATTAACAATTTATTTTAATAGTTATCGCTAAAACTACAAAGCGAAAATATATAAAAGTTAACGCTAATCAATAAAGCGGATTATAATTGAAAGTGATGTAAAACCCAATATATAAGAGGTATTCACACAAATTGAGATGGTATAATATCACCCTTCAAGAGAAAGGTTTCCATCATATAAATGGTAATATATAAACTATATACTATAAGAGATGTTTTAGATGCATCTAATATTAATGGTGTAATAATATTAAATACTTAGTTTTAGGGGGAAATTATTAGATTATAAATATATTTAAGAAATTATTTTAGCAATATTTAAATTAAATTAAATAATTAATATAACATAAAAAATATTTTATTCATGTAAAATTAAAGGATAATTTAGAATAGAAATAGATAATAGTTTAATAATATCAAGTTAATATTGAAAAATAGGATAATTTTATATACACATATTCACCAGTAAGCCAATTTATTCATTATTGAATAACTAGGTTTAAAGGGATATGTTAGAATATGTGAAATGTATGAAAAATAAACATCGAATGTATTGAAACATATTGTAATATTAATAATGTATAAGCCACAATACATTAATAAAAGCATTTAATTTAGAATAATTAAGTGCTAGTAACTCTTTATCATAAAATATATTAATAAAATTGACATATTTATAAACCATAAATTCATGACTCTTAACAAAATTAATAATATTTAATTTTATTTATTTATTTAAAAATTTTCAACTTGGCGAAATGCAACTTGGCGAAATACCACACTCGGAGATTCGTACTGGCACCATTTACAAATGCATAAATATCAGAAAGATTTCAATTTATTACAATATATCTATATATCTACATGGACACATGAAATCATGTACCCAAATGCTAGTAATTCTCTCTTAAATATATAGTACTAGAGTAAACCTCTCAGTTACTTTAGTATCTTTTCTAATAATAATAAATACAAGGGGGGAAGGGGGGGAGTCATACTTGGGAGCCCATACTTTCCTTGTTGTTAACTTGTAAAAGGGTAATGCGTCATAATTCTCTGGCTTCTTTAACCACACCTTATCCAACAGTCTATACCTTGGGATAATTATCAGTTCTGGCCTTGTCCAGGTATCTTGTTTGTGCTATTTCAAGAATGTGTTTGAGGTTTCCTAAGTTATGTACAAAGCTATCGATCATCTTTGCCTCGCCTAACGAGTGAACTAGATCTGCTGTTTTGGGGAGTTGTGCACCTGGTAGTTATACAAGGTAAGGAATGAGATTGTTGAGTAGAAGCGTGAATAGAATTGTTATAATAGAATTCTGCTAATAATAGGTAGTCCATCCAGCTTTCATCATCATAGGTTCCAACAAAGCACCGTAAATAAGTTTCTACGTAGACATTGTTCCTCTCAACTTGGCCTACTGTTTCGTGGTGACTCGTGGTAGCATAGTTGACTTCAGTTCTGAAGAACTCGAGTAAATACTTCCATATTTGACTTGTAAACTGGACTCCTCTATCGGTAGTAACGACTTTAGGAAATCCATGCAGCCCATAAATTTCCCTTAGGAACGCGTCAGCAGTCTCGTTAGCATTGGGTACATGTTTAAATCCTATCAAGTGTATCATTTTGGTTAATTTATCAC
>JACVTC010000712.1:0-10000 GCA_016946835.1 Neocallimastix lanati (nom. inval.) | reverse complement strand
TAAGGAAACTCATTATGATCCTGACGGTAACCTCATTCCACGCCAAAGTGCATTTAATGCCACTGAAACCGATATTCCTTCTCGTGGTATTCCAGCTGATAATAGTACCAGTTTTAATCTTAAAAAAACTGATGCTAACTCTGGTGCATCAAACTACTTCCTATCAAGTTTTGTTATAAGCACTTTTTTATTAGCTTATTCCCTTACTATTCTTTTTTAATTTAATTTAATATAAAATTATCAAAAAAAGAATAATACTTTTTTTTTTATAAAAAAAATAAAAAAAAAACTATAGAATAAAATGTTATAATAATATAACATTTAAAAGTCAAATGTTTATAAAATAAAATAAAAAATAATATATATTACATTTAATATAAATAGCTTCAATAGTATATTTATATTTGTAAATATAAAGTGATATATTAATAATCAAAATATTTAAAAGAGGTTTTTTTTAAAAAAAAATTAAAAATAAAAATAAAAATAAAAGTAAAAAATAAAAAATAATATTAATATTAATAATAATAATTTAAAATTTTTTTTTTTTAAAAAAAAAAAAAGAAATATATTAATTTCATAAAATAAAATAATAATAATAACAACAGTATCTGTTAAAGAATAAAATAAAAATTTAAATAAATTACATAAAAATTTTGTAAAAATAATAATAAATTTATTTATGATATTAAAATTCAATCATAAAAAAGGAAAAAATAATAGCATTTAAACAAATATAAATAAACTAAATAAATTTTTAAAAAGAAATTTATATTAATAATTGAATATGTTAATAATATCTGAATTTATTTTTTTTTTTCCATTTTAATCTTGATTATAATAAATAGATTTGAAATTTACAAGAAAGTTGAGATATTTAAATGATTTTAATGTAGTAAGTTTAGAGTCTAATGATACCATAATTTTAATTTACTTTATTATATTAAAAAATAACTTCCCTCAGGTACGTATTTCCTATATGGTATTCTTTAAGGGAAGACCATTTTTAAATTCTGTGATACCAGAGGTGATGATAAAAATTCAAGCATCGTTCAATGGATATTTAGAATTCGTTCTTTGAGGGAACCACGTACTTGGTTATGTACTATAAATGAATATTTTATTAGTAGTTAGTTTAATGGTTTCAAAGAATTAAGTTATTTTTTAATGGAGGTTTTTTTTTGAGTTAACTGCTTTACTAGAAACAAGTCATTAATTTTTTTTCTATTTATTGTTCTTACCCTATAGTAACGTATAAATTATTTTGACTTCATTAGTATTTTTGTGCTGCTTTATATGAAGTCAAAAAAATTTTTTTTAAAATTTTTTCTTTTTTTAAAAATATTTTTTTTATTTTTTTTTTTACCTTTTTTTTTTTAACACATTTTAATATTTTTTAATATTTTTTACTTTTATTTTTATTTTGTTATCGATTGAAATTAATTTTTTTATTTACCTTACTAAAATAAATTAAAGACATTCCTACAATAGGTAAATATTCATGGGGTTAAAGAATTTCATACTTTTTATAGAAAAATCAAGTAAAAAAATATCAAAAAATTTAATTATGTTATTGAAGTATATTAGTCTGATATTGCTACAAGATAAGGTACTAACTAAGATAAATCTAAATTCATTCATTCAAGAATTTTATTCAATCTTAGTTGTAAATACATTAAGCTTTGTCTAGGATGTAATTAGATAATAAGCTTAAGATGATGGATATAAGTACAATATAACTATTGTTTCAGAAGTGGTCGAGTAACAGAAAATTATCTCAAATATTGTGTTGTAGTAAAGGTAATCAGTCATTTATTATTCACTAGATATTTGAATGTTCCACTTTTTCTAATATTAAATCGAAATCATTAGATTTCATCAATGACCCTTTTTATTTTATTTGGAAGTAAAATAAGGAAATTAACTTTTATTTTCTTCCTATTCATCTATTTTATATTTTGAAATGCAAATTAATGAATACGTTTTTATGGTTCTTCTTGATGGAATCTAAACTTTAGATGATATACAATTTAATACTGGGAAACAAAGACATTTAAAAGAGCATCTTTTAAAAGAGTTCTTAGTCTAATATTCTATATATAGTTAGCCTCACCGATTACCTTATCAACACTATACCAGTTATTAATAGCTCTCTTGAGTTACTCTTCGATTGGTATAGTAAAAAGCCCTTCACAACCAAGAGAGTCAACGTCGAACCCATTAGCAAAGAAGAACTTTTATTACTAGTCCTCTTAGTACCTCTTAACACAAATAATAATATTCGTTCTTCACACAATGAATCAATAGAAATTAAATCTCCTGATAATAATTCTCTTGATTCAAGAGAGAGTTTAGTGATCACCACACTTTATAGAAGTTACTTCTTTGTTTTATTTTATTAAATATTTTTAGTGGAAATGTTCTTGATTAATTTTATAATACCAAAATTACTTTTAAATTTTCTCTTTAAAGTAATTTTAAAAAATAAAGTTAATATAATAAAAGTAAATTTTCTCTTTACTTTTATTATATTAATCAACTTTATTTTTTTATTAAAGTTTATTTTTAATATTTTTTATATAATCTTTTTTCTTTTTTTTCCCTTAATATATAATATATTCCTTCATTTATAATGTATACAGTATATTAATATTTAATAAAATAGCTTCCTAGTCTTAAAAAAAAAAAATAAAATATTATTAAATTACTATATAAAATTTAAAAATTATGTATAGATGTTAAGAAAATGTAATAACTTTTTTTTTTTTTTTTGAAGTTACTAATTCGAAAAAAAAAAAAAAAAATTAATTTTTAAATACTAATTCATAGATACTTTTTTTAAATTTAAATATAAAGTATAATATAAATTATTTTATAAAAGAAATATGAAATATTAACAAATTGAAATATATGAATATAAATATATTGAAAAATTAAATAATAATTAAATTTTAAAAAATCAATAAAAAAAATTTAATTTTTTCTTTTATTTTTTTTTTTTTTTTATCTTTCAAAAAGCATTTATAAATTTTAATTTTGAATTAGAAAAAATTTTTAAAATCTCTTGGTAGTACAATTATAATTTAAAAATAATAAAAAATTTAAAAATAACTTATTTAAATCATAATAAAAGTTTAATATATTATTATTTATTTATTTATATATTATTTATATACTAATATCTAATAAATATTTATATATTTATTTTAATTATTAATTTAACAAATTTTTTTTTTTTTATTTATTTTATTTTATTTTAAAACAAAACCACAATAATAATAATAATAATAATAATAATAATAATAATATATATATATATATAATAAAAAATAAAGATAGAAAATTAATTGAAATAAAATAAAAAAGATAAATATATATAATAAATAAATAAAAATAATAATAAAAAGTAATAATTAAACTCAATTTTTTTTTATTTTTATTTTTATTTTTATTTTAATTTATTTTATTCTATTTATTTATTATTTCCCCTCCTTTTTTTTTTTTTTCTTTTTTTTTTTTACGATAAATATTTGAAATTATATTATCAAAAATGGTTCAAGATAGCAATTTAGAATATGAAGTTAAACAGAGAGATGTTTATCAATTAATTAGTAACAATGATATATATGGAATTAGAAGTTATCTTAGAAAAAACAGAGTAAGAACCTTAGATGAACTTTTATATTTAAAATTGAATGATTTATTAATATACTCCATTGACCATAATTGTAATCCTGAAATGGTACAATTTATTATTGAGAATTGTAAATACAAAAATTTAAATTTTACTACTACAGCCCCTGTATATGGTACAACTACCCCTCTTCTTGCTGCTTTTTGCAATGGTGATTTAAAATCACTTGATATGGATGTGTATTTTAAAGGCAATTTTGAAATTGCCAATATATTATTAAAACATGGTGCAAATATCAACTATAAAATTAATTCTGTTAATATATTAAGTTTCCTAAATTCTCAACAAGTATTAAATAAAAATCAATTAAAATTTATATTAGAGAATGGTTTTGATGTAAAGAATATTGATTCTTATTTAATAAACAATTTAAGTAATGAATTTGTAGATATCATCTTTGAATTCTATGTTTTTAATAATGATTTTATTATAAATTTACTTAATATTTACAAGGATAAAAAGGCATTTACCACTCAACAATTTGCAAAAATTATTGAAAAAGAAAGAAGTAAAATTGAAATTAAAAATAATTGGTATATGGAAGCCATTCGTAAAGAAAAATATAGTAAAATTGAAACACTACTTAAACATGAAAAGAAAGATAGTGATTCCAATTTCTTAAAATTAGTTTCATTATTAGAAAGTTATGATAAGAAAAATCATACTGCAAGAAAACAAAAGTTATTAGACAAAATAAAAAAGAAGTCTATTAATATTAAAGTTAATCCTAAAATTTTAAATGAATTAGCTATTGAAGATATCGATGGTAAAAGAAAAAAAATAAAGAAGCTAATTAAAAGAAATATTAAATCAGATTTAGAAACTTATGTTGTTGATAATAAACTTCCAATGAGAGAATTGAATTCTGAAACTTTTGATTTAGTGATTTTTGCCATTGAAAATAATGCCTCCTTAGAAATAATACAGTATCTTACGAAGTTAGCTCAGTATAATAACTTTAATTTTTGTATATATGAAGGTAATGATTTCAAAACACCATTTACTTCAACAATTTGTCATAAAAGATTTGAAGTAGCTGACTACATAATTAAAAATGGAGCCAATGTTAATTATCATTTGATGAAATATTATAACAACAACTATAATAATGATATTATTAATTATTTATTCAAACATGATTGTTTAGATAAGGATACCTTCAAATATATAAGTTCATGCTCAAATTTAAAGAATATGGCGGTTGATTCCTCACTTATTACTAAACTTATTGATTCTTCTAAAAATGAAATTACAAAACATATTATTGAATATACTTCCTTACCAATTCAAGATGATTGGTATAAACATGCTATGCTAACAGCAAATCCTGAATTGTTGGATATTTTGTATGAGCTTGATGAAAGAGGTGAACCTTTAAAAAATAATAAACTAGGAAACATATATATTAATTTGCATAATCAAGATTTAATGGTTTATTTAATGAATAATGTTAAAAATGAAAATTTAAAATCTGAATTAAAGATGTTATTCTTTTCATTACTTTTAATAGCTGAATCAAGAGTAGGTTAAAGCTCATCATGAAAATTTGGAAATATGAACGAAAAAAAAAAAAAAAAAAAATTAAGATATATTATAATAAGTAAATATAAAACAGTTCAAATGAAAGTAAAATAAAAATTAAAAAAAAAAAAATAATAATAATAATAATAATAATAATAAAAATAAGTAAAAAATAATAAATAAATAATAAATAATATATATATGTATAAAGGATATTAAAAAAAAAAAAAAAAAAAAAAAGAAGAAAAAAAAACAGTAATATTTAAATATATATTATAAAAATATATATATCTATATCTTCCGAAAATATCCTAAGATAATGCCTTACTATCCTAATAATAATATTTATATAAATCTAAAAGATTATATAAATAATTAATAAATAATAAATAATTCAATGTAAATAAAAATAAAAATTAAGTAAATGTAAAAAAAAAAAAAAAAAAAAAAAAAAAAAAAAAAAAAAAAAAATAGTTAATAATAATTCTTTAATAAATAAATAAATATTCAGCAACAAACAAATAATAATAATAATAGTAATAATAATAGTAATAATAATAATAATAATAATAATAGATATTCATAACATCATTCTATTATATATAAAAAAAATTCTTTTTAAATTAAAAAACTTCTTCAATATGAAAGTAAAATCAATAATTATATATTTTTTTTATATTTTAAAAAGAAATATAATAAATTTATCAATAATGATATAATATAATATAATAAATAAATATAAAAATAAATGAGTGAATGAATAAATAAATCATCGTTTTTTTTTTTTATTGTTGTTGTTGTAACCGTTTTTCAGTTTTTCAGTTTTTTTTATTTTTTTTTTATTTTTTTAAATTTTTTTACTAATAAATTTAACTTTATTTATTATAAAAGTAAAAAATTTAAGGCAAAAAAAAAAATTTAATTCTTATGTTATACAAAAATTATTTTATTAATTTTAAAAGTTTAATAAGTATTAAATGATTTATTTAAAATATTTTTTTTTTTTTATTTTTTTAAATATATAATATTTATAAATATATAATAAATGAATAAATAAATTCTTAAAGTAATAAAAGTAGAGATAAAAACAAATTTTTTTAACTAAACCACTTAAAAAAATAATAATATTAATGATAAAATTATATATATATTGAAAATAAATAAATAAATAAATAAATAATAATAATAAAATAAAAAAAAAGTATAAAATATTATATGATATTGTATAATAATAATTAAAATTAATTGAAATTTTAATTGAACAAAACGATAATAATAAAAGAATATAATATTATTATTTTAAAAATTATACTTTAAAATGTTATATAATAAAAATAAATAAAATAAAAGTATAAATAAAAAAAAAAAAATAAAAGAAAAAAATAATAAAATTGAATTAATTTTTGAAAAATAATTAATTATTAAAGATAATAATACTATTATTAATAAGAACAAATTTATTTATTTTTATAAATTTCATTTATAAGTAAAATGCTAAATACAAATCAGAATCAAACAATTGAAGAAAAAAGAGATTATGTCAATAATTTAATAGTTAATAATAATAAAAAGGAAATTGAGGATTTTCTTGATAAAAATGGAATTACGTTAAAAGATCTTATCAACTTAAAAGATATATTAATTTTTTCCATTGAAAATAATGCTTCTTATGAAATGGTAAAATATATTGTTGAACAATATGATAATTTAAATTATTCTGTTGATTTTAAATTATTGGATATGAAGGCACCTCTTTTTTCAGCTATTGCTAGTAATAAATTTAGAATTGCTGATCTCTTAATACAGAATGGAGCAGATATAAACTACGAATTAAATTATTTAAACATTTTATATTATTTAGATTCGAATAATTTTTTAAATAAAAATAATTTAAAATATATATTAAATAATGGTTTCAATGTTAAAAATATTGATTCCTATCTAATTAATAATTTCAGTGATGATATTATAAAATTAATTTTCAAATATGCTACCTATAATAAGTTATTCATTTTAGGTTTACTCGACCTTTATAAAAATAAAAAACCCCTATCAACAAAAAAATTAAGGGAAATAATGGACGAAGAAAATAATAAATTAAAAGTTGAAAATGATTTCTATATGGAAGCCATTGATAAAGAAGACTACAATAAAATTGGTACCCTTCTTCATTACGATAATGATAATAATCAAGAAGGGGAAAATGTAGGTTCATTGGACATTCCAAATGAAACAAACTATCAAAAATTATTTTCACTATTTGGAACATATGATAGAAACAATCACAGTGGTAAAAAATATGATTTTGTACAAAAAATTAAAGATAGAAGTTTAAGTTTTACCATCGATGATAAAACTATCAATACCTATACCGTCGCTAATATTGATAGAATCAGAGAGGATATTAAGATGCTAATTAAGGAAGGTGCCAAAGAAAAAATAACGGATTATGTTGAGGAACATTGTATTGAAGTTAAAGAATTAAATACTAGTGATTTTGATTTATTAATTTATGCTATTGAAAATACCCCTGATAATCAAAATGGTCTAATCATGATATTGTATTTAATTGTTTTTGCAAAATACCATAATTTTAACTATTTCATAAAAGATGGGGATAGTTTTAAGACACCACTTACGGCGGCTGTCGGTAATAATAAATTTTTGAGTGCTGAATTTTTAATTGATAATGGAGCAGAGATAGATTATAAATTTGTGGATCCGGAAAATAATAATATTTCGTATAATTGTCTCAACTATTATTATGATAACAATAAACTGAACAAGGAAAATCTTAAATATATATTAACAGGTGAGCATACTTTCCCTGCCGTAGTAGATACTCCTTTAATAGAAAAACTTATTAATAATAATGATAATGAAATGGCCGAATATCTTATTATTAAGGTTAGATCATTAATCAATTTCAATCTGTATAAGACAGCCATTATGAATAGGAATATTGATATGGTCGATAAATTATATGATATTGATCCAAGAGGTCTTGAATCGGTTAAAGATATTGCTGATATCTTAATTGATTTAGGAGCAGAAGATGATATCGTGGATACCTGCTTAAGTAAAATTCGAGATCCAAAATTAAATCTTTATCTCTCTGAATTCTTGAAAGATTATTGTCAATATTGTTATTAATTAATAAATAAGTATTTAATAAAGAAAGAAAAAAAAAAAAAAAAAAAAAATATATATATATATATAATAAAAAATTATCTAAAAAAAAAAAAATAAAATAAAATATAACAATTAAAAATAAATAAATAAATAATAATATTAGTAAGTAACAAATAATTATAATAATAATAAATAATAATAATAATAATAAATAATAATAATAATAAATTAAAAAATAAAAATAAAAAAAGTAAAAAAAATAAAAAAAAATAAAAAAATAAAATATTTTGTACTATCATTTTTCTCTCTTCTTGTATTATAAGATCATAAATATTAAATAAATAATATATCAATAATTAAAAATAATACAAATAAAATATTATTTATGAAAATTAAAATTATTAAATAAATAAAATGTATACAATGTAAATTATATAAAAATTTCATATAAATAAATAAATGAATAAATAAAAGATATAATATTTTTTTTTCCCACTTTTATATTGTTTAAATAGAAAATTTTCAAGTTTATTGTTGACAATAGAATTTATTTTATTTTATTTTATTTTATTTTATTTTATTTTATTTTATTTTATTTTATTTTATTTTATTTTATTTTATTTTATTTTATTTTATTTTATTTTATTTTATTTTATTTTATTTTATTTTATTTTATTTTATTTTATTTTATTTTATTTTATTTTATTTTATTTTATTTTATTTATTTTATTTTATTTTATTTTATTTTATTTTATTTTATTTTATTTTATTTTATTTTATTTTATTTTATTTTATTTTATTTATTTTATTTTATTTTATTTTATTTTATTTTATTTTATTTTATTTTATTTTATTTTATTTTATTTTATTTTATTTTATTTTATTTTATTTTATTTTATTTTATTTTATTTTATTTTATTTTATTTTATTTTATTTTATTTTATTTTATTTTATTTTATTTTATTTTATTTTATTTTTTTCTTAAAAAAAAAAAAAAAAAAAATTATCAATACATATGAAAAAAAAAAAAAAAAATTAGTATTTTATTATATATTTAAGATGAAATAATTTTTTAATATTTATCTTAATTTAAAAATTTTAAATAGTTAATAACCTATTATTTTTATGTTTACTGAACCACCACCACCACTCATTGTAACTATTAAAAATAATTTTTAGGTGTTATTTTATTTTATTTTATTTTATTTTATTTTATTTTATTTTATTTTATTTTATTTTATTTTATTTTATTTTATTTTATTTTATTTTATTTTATTTTATTTTATTTAATTTAATTTATTTTATTTTATTTTATTTTATTTTTTTATTAAAAAAAAAAAAATAAAATTATCAATACATATGAAAAAAAAAAAAAAAAAACAATTAATATTTTATTATATATTTAAGATGAAATAATTTTTTAATATTTATCTTAATTTAAAAATTTTAAATAGTTAATAACCTATTATTTTATGTTTACTGAACCACCACCACCACTCATTGTAACTATTAAAATTAATTTTTAGGTGTTACTTTAACCTTCATACTGATATTTAAAACCTTTAATTATAATATAATTTACTGGTGTAATATTAGATTATTACTATTATAGTTAACAAATAGAACAAAAAAAAAATATATATATATATATAT
>JACVTC010000711.1:0-11131 GCA_016946835.1 Neocallimastix lanati (nom. inval.) | reverse complement strand
TAATAAAACTATTATAAATTATATTATTTGTTTTAATTTATACAATTATTTTTTATTTTTATTTTTTTATTTATTTTATTCAATCTGTACTTTATATTCATATTCTACTCTGTATTTTATTTTTCTACTATTTATTTTATTTTATTTTATTTTATTTTATTTTATTTTATTTTATTTTATTTTATTTTATTTTATTCAATCTGTACTTATATTAATATTCTACTATTTATTTTATTTATTTTATTCAATCTGTACTTTATATTAATATTCTACTATTTATTTTATTTATTTTATTTTATTTTATTTTATTTTATTTTATTTTATTCAATCTTGTACTATATATTCATATTCTACTATTTATTTTATTTTATTTTATTTTATTTTATTCAATCTGTACTATATATTCATATTCTACTATTTATTTTATTTTATTTTATTTTATTTTATTCAATCTGTACTATATATTCATATTCTACTATTTATTTTATTTTATTTTATTTTATTTTATTTATTCAATCTGTACTATATATTCATATTCTACTATTTATTTTATTTATATTTTATTTTATTTTATTCAATCTGTACTTACCCAATTATATTTAATATAAAAATGGTATTCTATATAAAATAAAGTTTCCAATATTGTTACTCAAATTTATTAAAATAAATTAAAAATAAATCAATAAATTAATCAATAAATCAATAAATATATAAGTAATTGAATAAATAAATTTTCATATATAATTAAATATATGATTAAATAATAAATTAAATAAATGAGTATAAAACAAATATAGAAATATATTTATTTTTATTTCTATCAATAATAATATTAATATCTTTATTAAATATTTTAATTTTTATTTTTATTAAATATTTTTATTAAATATTTTTATTAATATATTTTTATTAAATATTTTTATTAATATATTTTTATTAATATATTTTTATTAATATTTTTATTAATATTTTTATTAATATATTTTTATTAATATTTTTGTTAATAACAATATTAATATTTATTTTTATATTAATATTTAACACTTTTTACATCAATCATAATAGCTTTTTTTTTTGATTATATTGTTATTTCAAGATGAAATAACTTGAAACATTCATTTATATTAATGTTCACCTCATCGTATAGCAAATTATTAGTAAATATTTTTATAATTGGTTTTCATAAAATTATTAAAAATATTTATATACATATTTTATTTTATGATTTTGTTGAAGTAATATTATTTAATGTTATTTTTATTTATAATAATATCATAAAATAAATAGAATATAAGAGTTTTATTATTTTTATAATTATTTATTTATAATAATATCATAAACGAATCATCAAATAAATAGAATAAAAGAGTTTTATTATTTTTATAATTATTTATAATCCTTATAAAGATGAATTAACTAAATTATTTCATTTTTATTTCAAGTTATAAGTTGTAACTAAATCTAATAATAACTCCCTAACACTAACCAACAAAGATCTTTTTACTCTAAAAAGGTCATTAATGTTTTTTTTTTTTTTTTAATTTTTATACCTATTTATTTTTAACCAACAATAATAGTATTTATATAAATTATCTTGTCTCTAAAGAGACACTCTATATTTTAAATGGTTAATAAAAATCTTTTTATCCTCTCTGTGAATTATTTCTATTGTATTGTATAGTATTATTATATTTGGTGGTGTATTTAATACAACAATTATTAAATTATATAGACAAATAAAATTAAATTATGATATAAATGAATAAATAAATAAAAAGAATATCAATAAATAATCAATATAGAATTAATGAATAAACTAATCAGAGTAAATAATAAAAAATAAAAAAAAAATATTAAAGATAATAGTAAATAATAAATAATTATTATTAATTTATTATTCAAAAAAAAAAAAAAAAAAAAGATTAAATATTATAAATTAAAAAAATATATATAATAAAATAAAATAAGTAAATTTAATAAATAACAATAATTAATCATGTAAAACTTCAATACCAATTAGTAAAAAATTAAACAAAAAAAAATGAAACATTAAACAATAATATCATAATATTATTAAAAAAAAAAAGAAAAATAAAGGAAAGCATCAACGGTGAAAGGCATCACCATTATATACATTATATTGAATGTAATCTCTTTTTTTTTTTTAACATTATGTCCTTCCAAATAATAATAGTCAACATTTTTGGCACTTCCACTAATAATAATAATAATAGTAAATCTAAAACATTCTGAAATTCCTCCATACAAAAAATATTTATTAATTAAAGTTTATCAATATATTAAGATTAAATTAAACAAAAAATAAATAGATAAATAGATAAATAATAGTAAATAAATAGATATATAATAATAAATAAATAGATAAATAATAATAAATAAATAGATAAATAATAATAAATAAATAGATAAATAATAATAAATAAATAGATATATAATAATAAATAAATAGATAAATAATAATAAATAAATAGATAAATAATAATAAATAAATAGATAAATAAATAAATAAATAAAAAAAAACATTTACCAAAAATTTAATTTAATTTACTTTTATTAATCTTAAAAATTTTAAATCTTAAATAAGTCGATAGTTCATTGGATATTTAACATTTTGATTGTGATACAATGAATAAAAATGAATTATTAAAAATTAGAAAATTTTAAAAAAAAAAAAAATTTATTTTATATATTAAAAAATTAAATTAATAATTAAATTAAATAAATGTTGAAAAACTTTAAAGCTACTTATTATTATTATTATTTATTATTATTTATTTATTATTATTATTATTATTTATTATTTATTATTATTATTTATTATTATTAGTACTTATTATTTTAATAATAATAAATAATTAATTAATAAAAAATAAATAATAAAAAAAACACTTATTAATAAATAAATTAATAAATAAAAAAAATATTTATTAATAATAACTAATCAATGAATTAAATTGAATAATTAACAAATGAATAAATAGAAATATAATATAGAGTAGTTCTATTTCATATCTCAATTTTGAAAAGTACAAAATTAAAAGCTAAAAGAAAGGATACATAAAGAAAGAGCAAAAAACAAAATAATCTATAGATATCAGATAAATATAACAAATCTACTTTAATATAAAAATATATATATATTATTATTATTTTAATCTTCTTATATATATGTATATATAATCGATCCATTTTTCTCTCTTTATGCCAGAAAAGAATATTAATAATAAAATTCAAAGGTAAAACATAATATAATATAATAGTAACATATTTAAATAGTAAATTAGAATTAAATATTGTTTTTACTATTTATTGGTTCTTACTATAATTAATTAAAGGAAAATAATAAAATTAAAAAAATGCTATGAAAATCTTTTAATATTATTTAATTAACTTCTGGTAAAAAATTTTATTAATAAATTTTTATATTTATATCTATTTATATTTATTTATATATATTTAAATATTTTATATTTAAATCTATTTATATATATTTAAATATTTTATATTTAAATCTATTTATATATATTTAAATATTTTATATTTATATTTATTTATATATATTTAAATATTTTATATTTAAATCTATTTATATATATTTAAATATTTTATATTTATATTTATATATATATATATTTAAATATTTTATATTTATATCTATTTATATATATATATATTTATTGTATTATTATCAAATAGTTATTATTCAACTTAATATGGTAAACTATTATTAAAACAATATTAATATAAATTAATTAAAGTCTTATTATTATTCCTTTTGAAAAATAACAAAATTATAAATATATATATATTTTTTGGACCTCAATAAAAGATTAGAACAAAAAACAAGCAAACAAAATGAAAAAAAAAAAAAAAAAGGATTTATTTCATTTACTTAAAATGAATGAATGAATAAATATAACTTAAATAAATAATAATGAATAAAATTTATGAATTAAAATATACCGTTAGCAACGGTTAAAACCATCCATCAGAATAAAAATATATAAAAGTACACATTTAATTAATATATGCATTATAGTCTATTAATATTATTTAATTATGTAATAGTATCTATAAAAAATTAAAAAATAATTATAAAACTGCAGTTAATATTTATTATTTAATAAATTATTGTATAAATATATAATTTATATTGATTAGTTATATATATAAAATTTATTTATTAAAATATAATAATTAATCATAATTAATCATAATATAATATTAATAGATATTATTGTTTTTTTTAAATGGTATGTTATTGATTTTTAAGCAATTAATTACATTTAGAAGTAGTTCTCTTTCTTAATTTATTTTATTTAATTCTAATTTTATTTTATTTTATTTTGTTTCGTTTTATTCAAAATTTATTATTATTATTATTATTATTATTATTATTTATTGTATTAAAAGAATTAATAATTCATCTGCCGTTCTTTATTTTTTTTTTTTTTTTTTTTTTTTTTTAACTTTTTTTCTTTATTTTATCCAAAATTTAAACTCATTCATTATGTCACACAGACTAAAACGTTTTTTTTTTTTTTTATTCATTCTTGATATATAAATAAACTATATATTTATTTATTTATTTATTTATTTATTTATTAATTTATTTATTTATTTATTTATTTATTTATTTATTAATTTAACCAATAATATTAATATTATATATATATTTTTAAATTTTATTTTTAATATTTATAAGAATTATATCTTTTTAATCTCCCATCTTTTATAGAGGATCATTAATATTGTTATTCTTATAATTCAACCAAGGAACACTGGATGTATTTATAAGTATCAACCAGTATTATGGAATGGTTAACCATACCTTCTTTATCGCTTATGTAATTAAACAAGTTTAATAAATAATAAATAATAAAAAGAGTATTTATTTATTTATTATTTATTTATTATTATTATATATTTATTATTTATTAATAAATACTCTTTTTATTGTTTATTATTTATTATTTATTATTTATTATTTATAATTTATTATTTATAATTTATTATTTATTATTTATTAATAAATACTCTTTTTATAATTTATTATTTATTAATAAATACTCTTTTTATAATTTATTATTTATTAATAAATACTCTTTTTATTATTTTTTATTATTTATTATTTATTAATAAATACTCTTTTTATAATTTATTATTTATTAATAAATACTCTTTTTATTATTTATTATTTATTAATAAATACTCTTTTTATTATTTATTATTTATTAATAAATACTCTTTTTATTATTTATTATTTATTAATAAATACTCTTTTTATTATTTATTATTTATTAATAAATACTCTTTTTATAATTTATTATTTATTAATAAATACTCTTTTTATTATTTATTATTTATTAATAAATACTCTTTTTATTATTTATTAATAAATACTCTTTTTATTATTATTTATTATTTATTATTTATTAATAAATACTCTTTTTATTAATTATTATTTATTATTTATTATTTATTTATTTATTATTTATTATTTATTGTTTATTGTTTATTATTTATTTATTTATTTATTTATTATTAATTTATTATTTAGTTATTTTTATTATTCCATTCAATTTATCTATTAATTATTTATTATTATTATTTATTTATTATTTATTAGTTATTAATAAATACTTTTTTTATTTATTTAATTATTATTTATTACAATTGCAAGTGAACATCCAACTCCATTAAGTTACTAAAGACTGTATTAGTCTTTAGTAACTCTATGGAAAAAAAAGAAAAAAAGTCAATTTAAATATTTCTTTTTCATAGAAATTAAAACGTAAACACCTTTTCTAATGTTAAAGCTAAAAATTTCAATATAAAATTTCTCGTTTTAAAGCTAATGGAGTTAATATATAAAAAAAAAAAAAAATCAAAATTAATTTCTTTATTTTAATTTTTAATATAAAAAGCTTATGAGATGGCAGTATACACTATCTAAAAATAAAATTATTAAATAATTACTCATTTCATTTTTAATATAAATATCATTTAGGTTTTTTTTTTTTTTTTTTTTTTTTTTTTGTTTAAAAGCTAAAAAGGACGGTCAATCTATTATTTTTGACTAAATAATGAAGAAAAATATCTTTTATATATACGTTTATATAATTTAATATTGATATAATTTTAAAGAATATGTTTAATAGATAAATAATAGGAATCACTTTTAACATATATATACTACAATTTAACAAATTAAAAGACATAATTTTTTTTTATTAATTTATTTTTTATTTAATTTACTTTGAATATTAATTTTATACTTTAAGAATAAAAAAAAAAAAAATTCTAATTTTTAATATATATTTATATATATATTTAAATTTATAAAAATCTATATAAATATTTTTTTTTTTTTTAAATTATTTTAAAATTAGATATAATAAATTTTATCTTTAAAGATAATAAATATATAATAAATAAAACAAAAAAGGTATATTAAATTATTATTATTATAAATTTTTTTATTTTTTTTTTTTTTTTTTTTTAATTTAAATCAATATTTAAAAATATGATATATATCTTTTTATAAAAAAATTTTTTATAGATACTAGGGGTTAGTATTTATAAAAAAAATTTTTTTTTTTTTTCATTTCTATTTTTTACCTTTCCGTTTTATTTATTTCTCTCTTTTTTGTTTTTTTATATTTTTTATATTTTTTATGGTACTAAAACACATTTAAGATAAGCAAGAATATTTAATCTATATTTTTCACAATCTTTTGTGTTAGTAGAAGTGGTAGTAGTAGTTGTGGTGATAGTTGGGAGATTAGGAGCTTGAGAAACAGTAGTTTGGGCTGCTGGAAGGGTAGGTTGAGCAATGGCAGTGGTAGGTTGAATAACGATAGTGGTGGTTGGAATGGTGTCATTACCATTGACAATTGCATTACCATTAGTGGTATCATTACCAATAATAATAGTATTATTAATAGCATTAGATTCATTTGAATTTTGATTTAAAGACCAATCTATACTTTCACTTAATTCAATTGTCTTAGTTTCTCCCTTCTTTAATGGAATCCAAACAGTTAATGGATCTTTACCAACTTGTTCAAGAATAGCATCGGATGGAAGAGAGGATTTATTGACACCACCTGGAACAGTCACTGGAAGAGTACAATCACCGGTTGTAGCACTAACAGAGATACCAGTAACCTTATTATTATTGTCAACAATTAATTTAACTACTTGACCACAGGCTTCAATTTGAGCACGTTTAATGAAACCTTCCATAATAGTATCAATCTTAATAGAAATTAAAGGCCATTCAACGTATTGGTTGTATAAATTAACAATTGGGGTAACCCATTCTTCAAGAAGAGAAGCACCGGTATCTTCATTACGAAGGTTAGCTTGATGGAATTGGTGAGCTTCATGACGAAGTTTAGTCATTAAAAGTAAGGTACGCTTACTTTCACGATCAACAATTTCATCCCAGGTAGAATCTTTACCAAAGTAGGATTTGTAAATATGATTATACATCCAGGTATTTTCGGCTTTAGTGGTACACATGTAATAAATTTCGGTTGGGGTACGTGGAATAATTGGGAAACCGGCAAGATTACTACTTTCTAAGGTGGTATAGAATGGAAGGTAGGGATTATCAAGATTAATAATGGCTGGACGACTGAGATCTCCGGTACCGGCAGTGATACCATATTGTCTGAAGATTTCAAGAGCATCCTTGTTGTGGAGACCAGAAATTTGTGGAGTGATAATGGCGTGTTCAGACCACCATTCCTTACCAAAGACACCTAATTTCTTAGCAATTTCAATGTTCAAACGAATTTCATTATCAACATCAGATCTTGAAGCATTATCTAAGTTTTCATGAGAGAAGGTGTGAGAACTCCAGTAGAATTCCTTTTGTTTGGCATCATTATTCTTAAAGTACTTGTATAATGGATCTTTTTGGTATAAGGATTCAGCAAAGTTTAATTGATAATTTTCAACTGGCCAACGCTTGTCACCGGTACCTGGAGTCTTCACAAATTCTAACTCAACATAACGTTCACCATCGACTTCAACAGCAGATTCTGGATCGGCTTGAATTAAAATACCATTACCATTGAAGGCCAACTCAACCTTAAATTCAGAGCCTTCTGGCATCTTCTTCTTAATGGAATTTTGGAAATTAATGATACCATCATAATCTTTCGGACTTGTACGGAAAGCTAATCCTTTCGTGTTTTCAACTAAATTCTTTTTCATATCAATAAGATCGGTAGAAAGGAAGACATCATCAATGTGAGCAGTGAAATAGACACGACGGAAACCATTGAAAATGTTACGAGTACCCCATACTAACCATAAATGAGAAAGAATGACACTACTTTGAGACCAGGAACCAAAACCAAAGTAGAAACTCATCTTTTCACGACCATTAGGATAGGTAGTAATAGTAGCGGCAACTGCACCTTTTGAACCATTTTCATTATAATATAAGAATGGTTTAACAAGGGATTCATTGGTAATCTTTATACGAGTATGATAAATACTATTATAAATAGATTAAAAAAAAAATAATGATAATAAATAAATAAAATATTTTTATGTTATTAAAATTGTTTTATTTTTTTTTATAATATATAATATTAATTAAATCTATTTATCAATTCAATTATAAAAAATTTAAAAATAAAAATTGTATATATATATATATATATATATATATTTTATTTTATTTTTATTTACTTGTTAACATCTAATGGAGCAGTTATTTTAACTCTGGTATCTTCAAAAATCTTTTTAGTGATATCATTATCAGCTGGAATAAGTTTTTGTTCAGGAATTGAGGAACCCCATTCATTTTCCTTATATAAATCAATATAGTTGTAAATATTAATTTCAGAATCGATAGAAACTCTACGAACCCCGTATTTTGCTTCATATTCTTCAATGAAGGCCCACTGAGAATTAGAGAGATAGCTTACCCAGGTATGGGTACTACTATTTTCATAGGAAAGGTTACCACCATTAACAACAACAATATTATATAATGGTTCACCATCAGCACTAGTTAATGTTAAGTTTCCTGATGGAATATTACTTTCATTAAAGGCATAGATATCATATGGAATACCATAGGATTGGAAAGTTAACTTTATAATATCATCATACTGTATATATTCTTCAGTAGTTAAAATTAAAGCCTTCATATTAATGGAGGTTGCACTACTTAATAGTGCTGAACCTAATAAAAATATTGTACTAAACAATGCTGTAAGCATTTTTTTTTTTTTTTTTTTTTTTATAGTTTATATGTAAATATATTTATTTTAATAAAAGTTCAAGGTTTATTCCGAATTTTTCAAACTCTAAACTAAACTTTTTTTTTTTTTTTTTTTTTTTTTTAAAAAAAAAATAAATATATATATATATTTTTTAATTTATATATTTTTTTGTAAAAAAAGAACTTCTATTATAAATTTTATAAAAAAAAAAATAAATTTTGAAGTGAAATGTAAATATATTTATATTCATTTATCTATATATATTTCTTTTTAGTTTTTATTTTATTTTAATTTATATTATATTATTTTTATTTTATTTTTTTAAATGCCTTTTTTTTTTTTTTTTTTTTTTTTTTTAATTTTTCTAAATATTATAATTTGAAATTGATTTATAATAATTAAACTTTTAATAATTCATTTATCTGTATTATTCAATAAATTCTAATTTATATAGATTTGATGAAGAATTTCCTTTATTAAAGTAAATTGTATTCATTACCTCTATCAAATATTATAAATATTAAATTAATTATAAAATTTTTATTTCTATTAGTTTAATTTATATTTAATTAATATCATTTTTTATTTTATTATAATTATTACATATGTATATATATATATTTATAAAAAAGGATTAGGAAATGAAATTGACATAATTTGCTCGTTTCATCAAAATGAAATATTAATGGCTCTAATCTAAAATAATAATAATAATAATAAAAAAAACAATCAATGTTTAAATATAGATTACCATAAATAAACAATTAATTAAAGAATAATAATAAAAAAAATTTTTTTTTTTAAATAAAGATTTGTGATTATTATTTTGGATTAAATGATTCATTAATTTGATTATTTATTTATATTATTACTATTATTATTATTTCTTTGAATTATTATGATATATGGATAAAATAATATTTAAGCTTTCTAAAATCAAAAGAATTAATGATATAATGGTAATGGTGATAATTAAAGTAATAATAAATAAAAAAAAAAAAAATAAAAGCTATTTGTTAAATAATTAAATAAAGGTTACAACAAATTCTAAAAGATTTTGAAAATAATTAATTTAATAAAAAAAAAAAATAAAAAATAAAAATATGAAATATAAAAACTATTATTATCAATTAAATATTATTATTAAAAATTTAAAAAGGATAAAAATTTTGGTTAAAGATTATTTTATAGAAAATTAATTATATATACTATGTAGTATTTATTTTCAGTTATACAACAGAAAATATCTTTTTTAAAATCTTAATCCACAGGATAAAAAATATATCAAATAATTAATATATAAATATACATATTTTTTAAAATTGTTTAAATATTTATTATTTATTCTTAATTTATATTTATGGTAAATTATTATTTAATTGTTCATTATTATCATTAGTATATTATTTAATGTTTATTAATATATAATATATATAATTATTAAATAATTTATTACTTAAAATTTCATTAAATTTTATGATATCATTATTAGAAACTATTAATCCTTTAAATTTTCAGAATTGAAAAACCTTTACTAATAATTTAAAGGAATGAAGCTTAATTTGAATGATTCATTAAATTAATTTCATTAGAAATTCCATTTATTATTATATTATTATATTATTATTATTATTATTATTATTATTGTATTATTTTGATTTTGATTTTAATTTATTTTATAAATAATATATATAAAAACAACATATTAAAGGCAAAATATCATTAATTAATAAAAATATTTTAAATTTTTTTTTTTTTAAAAAAAAAAATTATATCCCTTGGTGAAACAAATTTAAATTTTAAAAGTTTAATATTTCATTTTTTTTATTTTTTTATTTTTTTTTTTTTTTTTAATCAAAAAT
>JACVTC010000710.1:0-11145 GCA_016946835.1 Neocallimastix lanati (nom. inval.) | reverse complement strand
ATAAAATAAATAATGTTAATACCATAATTCCAAAGACTTTTGAAGAAGTTATGAACTCAGAAAATGCTAACATATGGAGAGATGCATTAAAACTTATATAGAAACAATATTATAATAATTTTGGAAAACAAAAATATTTCAAAAGACATTAAATCATTCGATGCTAAATGGGTTTATTCTAATAAAGATAATTAAATATATAAAATAAAATTGGTTGTCTGAGGTTTTCGCAAATTAAAGGAATTGATTACACTAAGGGCTTATTCTCCTACAATAGAAATAATCCTACAATAGAAATAATCCTACAATAGAAATGGATAGTTTTAGACTAATAATTTCTATTACATCATATATAAATTGATGTAAGTCTATATTAAATATTAATACTCGAATGATAATCTAGATGAGAAAATTAATATTTAAATTCCAATTGATGATAAAAATTTCAATTGTGAAAATCTGGACTATTACAAAAGATTTTCTATAGGCACAAACAAGCTGAAAGACAGTGGTTTTACGAAATCTCAGGTTTTCTTATGAAAATTGTGTTAATTTAATATATTATTGTAACGGAGGTGCTTCTATTGTAAAGGCGGGATGAGATATAGAAACACAGAAAGGAGAAAACTCAATAGGTTTACACTATCTGTATAAATAATTCGTTTTATTAGAAATATTTTTTTATTAATTATAAAATTTAAAATAATTATTAATATTAATCAACAAGGTAATATTTCGAATTACTTATACGTTAATTATTATTAATAAAAGCACGAAGAAAAATATTTTCATTCGTGAAGTTCGCACTATTTATACTTTTAACGGAAAAAAACAGTTTTAACATGTAAAAATAATTTTAAAGAAATATTTAGAAATATGTTTGTAATAATTAATAATGTAAAGTTTCTAGAATATAGATTTTAATTGATGAAAATGAATCTTATCAAAAAAGAATAAAATAATTTATATAATAAGAATTTCTAAATTCATTTCGGTTGAATTACGAACCGAAAGAATCTTTAACTTTCTATAATTTTATACAGAAAGAATATTCAAGAAGATATTATTAATAATTAATAAAATAATTAATAAAATAATTATTTATGCAAAATGGGTTGAGGTGTGAGTCGAACCCATGAATTATTGATCATTCAATGTAACTAAATTGAACCAAAGTTCTAATTTACTAACTGAATGGTAAAGAATGAATTAATAACCTTTATTTTATTATTAATAATTCTTTACTAAATTGTACTTTCCTATATTCTTGATAACCTAAACTTAATAATAAAATTTAATTTATTTTGATATAAATTAATTTACACTTGTAAATAATGTAAATAAATTTTAATTAATTACTTTATTGTTATATTATTAAATATATGTATATATTAAAATACAATTGTAAATATTAAAATTATACTTTTAAGATACTAAATTATTAAAACTATTAATTAAATATTATTATAAAAATTATTATAAAATTATTAAAATTATTAATTAAATATTATTCTAAAAATTATTATAAATTATTAATATTATAAAATTATTAAAATTATTAAATATTATTATAAAAATTTATTATTATAACTATTAAATATTATTATAAAATTATTAAGATTATTAATTAAATTTATTATTAAAAATTATTTATTAAAAATTATTACTTATTATAAAAATTATTATTTAAATATATCAAATTTATTAATTAAATATTATAAAAATTTTATTTTATTTTGAAAATAATTACAAGTATTATTTAAAATAATTAAAGATTATTAAATTTATTATATTAATCCTTTAAAAAACAATTTATTTAACTTAAAAATATCAAAGAAAATAGTAAAAACTATTTTCTATATATTTATTTTATAATTATTTTTAATTAAAATTATATTTGAATATTATATTATATATATTATAAAAATTAAAACAAAAATGAATTATTGATATAAATTAATTCAATTAAATTCTATAAAATTACTTAAATTATAAACAATTAATTATACTTTAAAATTTATAAAAAAATATAAATTTGTAACAATTTCTTAAAAATTAAATGTGTGTACTTTAAATAAAAAAACTTTTATATTAATAAAAAAAAAAAAAAAAAATAAATAATTTTAATAAAGATTATTTTTTTAAAATCAAAGCAGGGTAATACCCGTCCCCCCCTGCTTGATTTTAAATATCTAAGTGTCAACCTCGAGTCTACCAAAATTGGTGGAGGATATCGGGGAAGAAGAAGAAGAGAAGAAGAAAGAAGAAGAAGAGAAGTAGAAGAAGAAGTAGAAGAAGAAGAAGTAGAAGAAGATAGTAGAAGAAGGAAGAAGAGAAGAAGAAGAAGAGAAGAAGAAGAAGAAGAAGAAGAAGAAGAAGAAGAAGAAGAAGAAGTAGAAGAAGAAGAAGAAGAAGAAGAAGAAGAAGAAGAAGAAGAAGAAGAAGAAGAAGAAGAAGAAGAGAGAACGAAGAAAGAAGAAGAAAGAGAAGAAGAAGATAGTAGAAGAAGAAGAAGAGACAAGTGGAAGAAGACCAGAAAGAAGACCAGAAGTAGACCAAGTGGAAGAAGACCAAGAAAAAGAAGACCAAGAAGTAGACCAAGTGGAAGAAGACCAAGAAAAAGAAGACCAAGAAGTAGACCAAGTGGAAGAAGACCAAGAAAGAAGACCAAGAAGAAAACCAAGAAGAAGACCAAGGACCCAAGAAGAAAACCAAGTGGAAGAAGACCAAGAAAAAGAAGACCAAGAAGAAAACCAAGAAGAAGACCAAGAAGAAGACAAGAAGAAGACCAAGAAGGAAAACCAAGAAGAAAACCAAGAAGAAGACCAAGAAGAAAACCAAGAAGAAGACCAAGAAGAAGACCAAGAAGAAGACAAGAAGAAGACCAAGAAGGAGAAGACCAAGAAGGAAATTTGAACTACTAGGACTTATTTTTTTTTTGGAATTATGAGAATAATTTTTTTTAAATTAAATTTAATAGAATTAAATTAAATTAAAAACATAAAAAAAAAAAAAAAAAAAAAAAAAAAATTTTCACACTTTTACATTTATCATCATCAAATTTTTTTTTTTATTGTTATCGGTTTTTGTGTTGTTGTTGTGGTTGGTGTTATTGTTGTTGTTGTTGTTGTTGTGGTAGTATAAAAATTAACATCAGTTTTATTTGGTCTTCGCGTGCTCCAAATAAAACTATATACTGAGTTTACTGCGTACTAAGCAGTTATAGATAATTCTATAATTGCGAGTGGTTTAATCAGGTGTTTGGAGAGGGGCCGGTTACGAACTAATCGAACCCCGATTAGATATAGCGGTAAATACTGTTGGGAAGCAGAAATTACCCTATAGATCACCCATTATACGTTCAACACGGTTTTGGGTGCTCCTCCACTTGACTCAGGCAAATTCACTTAGTATACCGAAATACTAAGGTCCCTCTGCGTGGTCGGCAGTTGTAATAGATAGCGGTTTTTCAAGTTGTATTAGGTTTGTTAATTTACCTTGTTTTTAATATAGTTTATTTGTTTTTTTTAAGTTGTAATTATATAAACTTAATAATAATTGTAATTGTAATTGTAAATATTGTAATAATAACCGATAACAAATAAATAAATAAATAAAAAAAAAAAAAAAAAAAAAAAAAAAAATATTAATTTTTGTGTTTTTAAATATTTTTAATTGCTATATTAAAAAAAAAAAAAATTTTTTTTGTAAATAATTGTATATATTTTTTTTTATTTAAGTAAAGATATAAACGAAGGGGTTATTAGCTTGAAAGAATAGTGAACACTCCAACTAGTTTATTAATTTATATTTATTCTAGTGTCCAGGAGGGGGAGTACGGGTGTATATAGCAAAATTAAATATACACTAGCCGGAAACGTCTCACTAGAGATATAAATTACTTAAATATATAATTTTAATTGTAAATAAATAAATAAATAAATAAAAATATAGCAATTAAATAATTAATAAAACAATTTTTTTTTTATTTTATTTTTTTTAAAAGTGTGTTTTTTATTAAAATGAGTACAATTAATTTTAAAGATTTAAAAAAGAACTTAAGGATATTGAAAAAATATCCAAAGAAAATTTAGATGTTAAAACTTGGAAGTCTGATTTAGAGCTTTGGATAAAGCTTTGAACATGTTGAAGACTCCAAGATTATATTTTATGCCTGTGTTTTAACCTCATTGGTGAAACCAGGAAAGTCATCCAAGAATTAATGGATGATAATAATAAGATGATGATAGTGATGATGATGATGATGATGATGATGAATGATGATGATGATGATAATTATAAGGATATTAATGATGAAGATGAGGATGATGATAATGAAGAAGATAAAGAAATTGATAAAAAGAATAAGGCTTATCCCT
This sequence comes from Neocallimastix lanati (nom. inval.), assembly GCA_016946835.1. NCBI lineage: Eukaryota > Fungi > Neocallimastigomycota > Neocallimastigomycetes > Neocallimastigales > Neocallimastigaceae > Neocallimastix > Neocallimastix lanati (nom. inval.). The sequence continues at coordinate 6,766 of JACVTC010000710.1, read as the reverse complement.
TCCCTTAATAGAATTGTAAAAGCGATAGAAGAATTTATGGCATTAGGGAGGATCAAAATAATTTATTAAGAGAGCTACGTGCTCTAAGAATTAAGAGAAATGAAAGAATCAAAGATTTTAATATTAAGTATAAAACTTTATATTTAAAATTAAATAAAAAGAAAGAAGTCAGATAAGTGTTTTAGATTACACAGACTCCATTGAAAACAATGTTGAAGCCTGGAAACGTCTAACCTTATTTGATAACATTTCTCTGTCAAAAGCCTTTAAAATTGCTGAAAAAGCAGATAGGTTAAATTATATGGGTAGTAATCAAAGAAGACATCCTTCTACCCCTTCACCTTCTGCAAATACATCTTCTTTTAGTAATAGAGTTAATTTTCATCCTCCTATTAAAAATAAATTAGAACAAAAAGTTAATATTAAACCTAAAGAAGATAATGACATAGAGGAATTAACAAGAAAAATGAGAAGTTTAACAATAAAGGCTTGTTATTTCTGTAAAGAACCAGGTCATTATCAAAACAATTGCCCAAAGTTGAGAGCAATTGTTGAGAAAAATAGGAAGGAAATTAGAAACAATAAACGTTTAAATTGAGTAATGGGATAAGAAGCTCTCCCATACTTAATAAAGCAGCTTCACTTAAATATCAAAAAGAAATTAAAAATTCTCGTCTTTCTAATATTGAAGAAACTCCTGCTAATAAAAGGGTGGTTAATAAAAAGAAAGTTGATTATTTAGTAGGAGCATCTAAACGTAAAATTTATGATGTTAATAATGATGAAGGTAGTGCAGAGAAAAGGATTCATAAGTCGTTGAAGGAGAATCCTAAACCTATAATAACTCCTGCATTACGAAAACAGAAAGAACGAGAAGTAAAAGAAAATAATATAAGTAATAAAATTGTTAAACAAATTAAACCATCTATTCTAGCTCAACCACGAATTGAAAAAGAAAAAGAGATTGAAAGACAAATTCGTGATAATGAAAGAGCTAGTAATAGTAATACTAATTATAGTAATAATCATAGTAATGATAATAGTAATGATAATATTAATAATAATTCATTAGTGAATGATGAAGTTATTATAAATAATGTAAATAATGATAAAAGAAAGAATAAAAATTTAATGAAAGTAAAATAATGATAATAATAAAAGTATTGTGAAGGAGAATAATAAAGTAATTGATTTAACAAAGGTGTTAATTAGTAAAGATAAAGATACTCAAAAAGAAAATAAAAGTTCTAGAGTATCTAGGAAAATTAAGATGCAATCGGGGGAAGAAGAATATGATATTCTTAAAGATTTAAATTCTGCCCATTGCAATATTACTTTTGGACAGTTATTGGATGCTGCTCCAAAATTAAGATATAAGGTGTCACAGGGTATTAAATTGGATAGGGACCAATCTAATATCTCTGGGGTGTTGGATAATGTGTCAGCCACGACTGTGGTCGTTAATAACATAGACCACACTTATAAAAGTAAAGGTAACGAACCATGTGAAGAGGATATTGCCATGGTTGATGTTACAGTTGAAGGTGTTTCGGGGAAGGCTTTAATTGATTCATGTAGTAATTTAAGTATAATTACTCAACAATTTTTAGATAAGCTTCCGTCCGAATATGAACCTATTGATATTAGTCGTGGCAGAATTAGGTTGGCAACTAAGAATGATGATTACTCGGAAGGTTATATCATTCGGGTGCCAGTAAAGATTAATAATCTTGTATTAATGGTTAATTGTAGAATAGTAGAAAAGGAGGATCCTTTTTACGATATTCTAATTAACTTAAAAACCCAAATTGATTATAATTTGGTTTATCCACCCCATTTTATATAGTTTGTGTCAAATTACTCCTGAGGGAGTAATTGACGTTATTGCACCTATTAATAATGATTATGAAGATGAAGAAAAGTTGTTGTGTATGATTAAGGCTTTGGATGAGGATTCCAAAAAGAATGATTTAAAGAAAATTGAAGGATTATCCCCAAAGCAATATATTCATCATGAAATTTTCCTAAATACTTTAAACGAAAAATATAAAGATGAAATAATTAAAATTCTGGAGGAGAACTTAGAAATAGTTGCTACTTCTTCAGAAGAATTAACACCTTCTGATCTTCCTCCACATAAGATTAATTTAATTCCTGGTGCGAAACCAGTTAAGCAAAGGTGCTATAGATTAGTTAAATTTAAGTCGGATATACTTAAGGAGGAATTAATTAAATTAATTAATAAGAAATTAATTGAACCTTCTTGTTCCGAATGGTCATCGCCAATAGTGTTAGTACCGAAGAAGAACGGTAAATGGCGATTATGTATTGATTATCGTAAGGTTAATGATTTAACAGTTAAAGATTCTTATTCATTACCTTACATTGATGAGATATTTGATAGTTTAGATGGGGCACAGATTTTTACAACAATGGATCTTTATTCTGGTTATCATCAAATTTTGATGGATGAGGAAAGTGTAGAAATTACCACCTTCACCACAAAATTTGGTAACTACCAATTCAAGGTTATGCCTTTTGGTTTAACCGGAGCCCCAGCTACATTTCAAAGGGAAATGAATAGGATTCTTTTCCCATTTATAGGAAAGTTTGTTTTTAACTTTATAGATGATATTTTAATATACTCTAAGAGTATAGAAGAACACATAAGCCACATTAGGCAAGTGTTGGAAGTATTTCGCCAACACAAATTGAAAAATTAACATTGAAAAATGTGCCTTTATGCAGACTGAAGTAGAAGTCTTAGGTCATAAGGCATCAGTGAAAGGTTTAAGTCCCCAGGATAGCAAAATTAAGGCTATCAAGGAGTGGGTAGCACCTGTTGATGTTCATGAATTACGATCTTTTCTTGGAGCAGTAGGATATTATAGAAACTTTATTGATAAATATGCTCAAATCTCTGCTCCTTTATGTAAATTATTAAGAAAGAATGTTAAATATAAATGGAATAATGAACATCAACAAAGTTTTGATCTGTTAAAAGAAAAGTTAATAAATGCTCCAATTTTAAAATATCCAAGTTTTAATCAAAGGTTTATAATTAGAACGGATGCTTCCTATGAAGGTATTGGAGGAGTATTACTCCAAGAAGATTTAGAAACCAAAAAGGAACATCCAGTTCATTATATAAGTAGAAGTTTAAGTAAAGCCGAGAAAAATTATGGCATTACTGACTTGGAAGGAGCTGCATTAATTTATTGTATTACTAAGTTGAAATCTTATATATTAGGAAATCCTAATAAAACAGTAGTAATAACAGATCATAAACCTTTAATCAGTTTCTTTAAAAATAAGGAACCTAATAATGCTAGGCAAGCAAGGTGGTGCTTAACTGTTAGTACCCTTGGTGTTGAAATTCAATATCAAATGGGTAAGAAAAATGTGTTAGCCGATGCATTATCTAGGATGACAAGAAAAGAGATGATTCTGTGGTATTGGCAACTAAGTTAACTTCAAAGGAAGAAGAAGAGTTGCTTTCTAAAACTATTAAAGACTTTATAAATGAAAAATTTGTTACGATAGATGGTGAAGATTACTTTGTTGATGGTAATGACTATCGTAAATTAATTACTGATCAAACGGAAAGAGTAAAACTTATTTTTAGAAGCCCATAAGATAGGTCATGAGGGATATTATAAGACTTATCAAAGGCTTCGTAAAAGTTTTTATTGGAATAATATGGTGATGGATATTAAAAGAGTGGTGCAAAGTTGTGACAAGTGTCAGTTGAATAGGTCACAACCATATCCAGAACCTACAGAAAATATTCCAACTAAAGTAGAAGGTCCTTTTATACATTTGGGTTTAGATATTATTGGACCTTTGATTAAAACGAAGAATAATAATCAATATATTATGGTTGTGGTGGATTACTTCACCAAATGGGTTGAAGCAGAACCCACGGAAAATATAACATCACAGGATGTGATTAAGTTCTTAATTAATGTGTTTTGCTCGTCATGGTGTTCCACAGGTAATAACAACTGACAATGGTGTTCAGTTCACCTCGGACATGACGAAAATATTTTTAGATCTCTATGATGTATATGTGAAGTTTATTTCCACATATCATCCTGAAAGTAATGGACTTACGGAAAACCGTAATAAAGAGATCGGCAAGTTATTGAGGTTGTTGGGTTCTAAGAATAAGGATTGGGATGAAGTTTTACCTATCCGCCTTATGGGCTCTTAGAACTACCCAAAATAAGGTAACAAAACATTCAAGTTTTGAGTTGGTTTATGGTAGGGAGGATCAGCAGCCTTTTGATATTGCTGCTAGACCTACCAAGGATATTAATAAGTCATCGGATGAAGTGTTGTTAGAAAAATTTATAAATCATTACCGATGGACTTTAGAAGCAGCCGAAAATGTTAAAAATGCAAATAAGTATTGGGCTGCTAGAAGAGAGGAAAAGAATAGTTTGAATGAAGGAAAAAGAATTAGGGAAGGTGATTGTAGTTCTAGTTAGAAATTTTTTCAAGAACTAAACTAGAACATTATTTTGTTGGTCCTCTTAAAGTTATAAAAAAACAATTTAATACGGTTACCTTGGCTGATCCAAATTCTGGAATTCAAATGAATAGGAATGTTCATTTGAAGAATATAGTCAAGTATAACTCAGCTTCGATGTAGCTTGAGTTTTAGAGGGGGCATCATGGTAAAGAATGAATTAATAACCTTTATTTTATTATTAATAATTCTTTACTAAATTGTACTTTCCTATATTCTTGATAACCTAAACTTAATAATAAAATTTAATTTATTTGATATAAATTAATTTACACTTGTAAATAATGTAAATAAATTTTAATTAATTACTTTATTGTTATATTATTAAATATATGTATATATTAAAATACAATTGTAAATATTAAAATTATACTTTAAGATACTAAATTATTAAAACTATTAATTAAATATTATTATAAAAATTATTATAAAATTATTAAAATTATTAATTAAATATTATTCTAAAAATTATTATAAATTATTAATATTATAAAATTATTAAAATTATTAAATATTATTATAAAAATTTATTATTATAACTATTAAATATTATTATAAAATTATTAAGATTATTAATTAAATTTATTATTAAAAATTATTATTAAAAATTATTACTTATTATAAAAATTATTATTTAAATATTATCAAATTTATTAATTAAATATTATAAAAATTTTATTTTATTTTGAAAATAATTACAAGTATTATTTAAAATAATTAAAGATTATTAAATTTATTATATTAATCTTTAAAAACAATTTATTTAACTTAAAAATATCAAAGAAAATAGTAAAAACTATTTTCTATATATTTATTTTATAATTATTTTTAATTAAATTATATTTGAATATTATATTATTATATTTATAAAAATTAAAACAAAAATGAATTATTGATATAAAATTAATTCAATAATTCTATAAAATTACTTAAATTATAAACAATTAATTATACTTTAAATTTATAAAAAAATATAAATATTGTAACAATTTCTTAAAATTAAATGTGTGTACTTTAAATAAAAAAACTTTTATATTAATAAAAAAAAAAAAAAAAAAATAAATAATTTTTAATAAAGATTATTTTTTTTAAAATCAAAGCAGGGTAATACCCGTCCCCCCCCTGCTTGATTTTAAATATCTAAGTGTCAACCCCGAGTCTACCATGAATGGTAAAGAATGAATTAATAACCCTTTATTTTATTATTAATAATTCTTTACTAAATTGTACTTTCCTATATTCTTCATAACCTAAAACCTCATTGTAAATTTAATTTATTTTGATATAAATTAATTTACACTTGTAAATAATGTAAATAAATTTTAATTAATTACTTTATTGTTATATTATTAAATATATGTATATATTAAAATACAATTGTAAATATTAAAATTATACTTTTAAGATACTAAATTATTAAAACTATTAATTAAATATTATTATAAAAATTATTATAAAATTATTAAAATTATTAATTAAAATTATTTAAAAATTATTATAAATTATTAATATTATAAAATTATTAAAATTATTAAAATTATTATAAAAATTTATTATTATAACTATTAAATATTATTATAAAATTATTAAGATTATTAATTAAATTTATTATTAAAAATTATTATTAAAAATTTTTACTTATTATAAAAATTATTATTATCAAATTTATTAATTAAATATTATAAAAATTTTATTTTATTTTGAAAATAATTACAAGTATTATTTAAAATAATTAAAGATTATTAAATTTATTATATTAATCTTTAAAAACAATTTATTTAACTTAAAAATATCAAAGAAAATAGTAAAAACTATTTTCTATATATTTATTTTATAATTATTTTTAATTAAATTATATTTGAATATTATATTATTATATTTATAAAAATTAAAACAAAAATGAATTATTGATATAAAATTAATTCAATAATTCTATAAAATTACTTAAATTATAAACAATAATTATACTTTAAATTTATAAAAAAATATAAATATTGTAACAATTTCTTAAAAATTAAATGTGTGTACTTTAAATAATAAAATTTTATATTAATAAAAAAAAATAAATACTTTTTAATAAAGAATTATTTTTTTTTTTATTTAAAATCAAAGCAGGGTAATACCCGTCCCCCCTGCTTGATTTTAAATACTAAGTGTCAACCCCGAGTCTACCATTTATGATACGGAATTAAAAATAATTCGTATTATATTTGGAAATTATAATTAAGTTTAATA
>JACVTC010000071.1:875000-971875 GCA_016946835.1 Neocallimastix lanati (nom. inval.) | reverse complement strand
AAATAATCTACAAGTACTATTATATATTTATTACCTCTGAAAGATTCGTATAAGGGTCCAACTAAATCCAATCCTACCCGAGTAAAAGGTAGACCTGGGGGTGTAGCTAAATCTTCTGTAAATACATTCGGTGGTTGTGGTTTAACATAATTGGACATACATGACAAGATTTAATAAATAATCTGATATCCTTATTCATTCCTATCCAATAATAGTTCCTTTTCAAACGATGGTAGGTTTTAAAGTTACCTTCATGTCCTAAACAATGAGCTTTACTAATAAGTTTCCCATTTTCATTATCATTAATTATTACTTTTCTTAATTCATTATTATCTTTATAATACTGAACTCCATCAATTAATACAAATTTCTGGTTTATTATTTTTTTATAGAAATCATTTAGTATTTCAGTACTATCATCAATATCATTATTATTAGTCTTAACATGATTAATATTATTATTATTATTATCATTATTATTAAAACTATGTTTATTATTTTCTTCAGTTTGAAATACCATATAATTCACATTCAATTTATTTTCCACTCCATTATTTTCACTATTATTATTATGTAATTTATTATTAAAACTTATTAAACTTATTAATGTTATTTACATTATTTTTAATTTCCTCATATTCCATTTTGTATTTTTCATTATTTACTATTGATCTTAATTTCATCCACTAACTCTTTTATTTTATTAATTTTAGTATTTTTCTTATTTCTAATTTCTTCATTATTTTTAATTCACAATTTTGAATTTCATTATTTATAACTTGGTTGAATACATCTTTATTATAATTTTTATATTATTTCTTTTATTTTTATTTTTTATATGTTGTATCATCATTTTTATATTTTTGATTATATATTTTTCATTGTTAGAATGTAATCTAGATAGTGCATCAGCAACTACATTCCTCCTCCCCTCTTCATATAACACTTTAATTTTTAAAATACTGACTCAGTTATCCATTTGACATGCCTTGCTGAAGAAGGTTCTTTATTTTTAAATATGTAAACTAAAGGCTTATGATCGGTATAAAGAATTGTCTCAAAACTATTACCAGTGAGAAAAGGTTTAAATTCATGACACAGTAAAATGCGGCAAGCCCCTCAAGTTCTGTAATGCTATAATTGATTTCAGAATTGGAAAGTGTCCTACTTTCATAATATAATGGCTTCTCAATGTTGTCATCGTCTAACTGAAGTAGTACCCCGCCAATTCCTGATTTAGATGCATCTGAACGAACGATAAATGGTTTATCAAAATTTGGAGGTGACAATATAGGTGCATTAATAAGACGAATTTTTAAAAATTCAAATGCATTATTAGATTCGGTAGACCAAACAAAAGGAACATTCTTTTTTGTTAAATCATATAAAGGTTTAGCAATTTGGGCAAAATGGCTAATGAATTTCCGGTAATATCCAATTGCCTCTAAGAAAGAACGTAACTGTTTTAAATTAGAAGGAGGTAACCAATTAGCAATAACTTTTATTTTAGAATTCATAGGTTTTATACCCTTAGTAGAAAGAGTATGACCAAGGAGCTCAACTTCTTCTTTAAAGAAATCACATTTTTCAAAATTCACTTTTAATCCATTATTAGCAAGAATGAGGAATACTTTTTCTAGGTCTTTGATGTGTTGATCTAATGAAGGAGAATAAATAACTAAGTCATCTATGTAAATAAAAACACATACTCCGATTAAATCAAAAATATTCTGTTCATCTCCCTTTGAAAAGTAGCGGGAGCGTTGCATAGTCCAAAAGGCATAACTTCAAAATTAAAGTTTCCGTAAATGGTCGTAAAGCAAGTGATATCTTTATCATCAGAATGCATAGGAATCTGATGGTACCCTGAGAAGAGATCAATAGTAGACAAAATAGAAATATCACCGCTAACATAGTAAAGTATATCATCTATTAAAGGAAGTGCATAAGCGTCCTTTAATGTACAATTATTAATCTTCCTGTAGTCAACACACATTCTCACTTGACCATTCTTTTTCGGTACCAGTACTACAGGAGAAGACCAAGGAGAACTAGAAGGGACAATTAAGTTATTATTTATAAGTTTAATTAATTCCTTTTTAAGTGCATCAGCTTGCACTTTTGAAATACGGTAGGCCCTCTGTTTAATAGGTGTTGTTCCTGGTATTAAATTAATTCTATGAGGATATAGCTTTGACGAACCCAAATCGTCAGTTTTCAGTGCAAGAACACTAATATAATTTAAAAATAATTTTTCTACATCAGCTTTCAAATTTTCTGGTAATTTTTTTACAATAGAGTGAATCATTTCCAGTTTAGATATTGTGTCGTCTGTGCAAACCTCGTTTTCATTATGTAGTACTTCATTAGTTATTAATAAAAGAGATGGAATCAATTGTGTTGTAATATCAACCGTTTTATTCTTATATTCTTTCCTTTCAACATTTCTATCTACTAATTTATAATTACTATTTAATTTGTTATTGCCGTTTTGATCAGAATCGATTTTTGATGGAAGTTTAGAATGTAGTATGGGATTTATATTGTTTGTAACTTTAGAATTAATTTTATGATCATTTATTTTATAATTGTCAATTTTATCATCATTCTTATTATTATTCGTTTTTATTTTGATATTATTTTCTTTATCGATGTCGACACTATTAAAGAAAGGTAATTTTACATTAAAATTATTTATGTTAATATTAGGTAACTCTGATTTAGCATATGTAAAAAGTATATTATTATTATCATTATTATTATCATTGTCACTCCAACTAGTTTCAGAATCCTCATCATTCTCTTCAGAAGAATTATTATTTATATTATTCTCCTTATTCATATTATTTTCTTCGTCATTAATTCTATTTGTACTTTCAGAAGGACTCAAGCTAACATCATAAAATAAAGAAGCTAATTCTATAGGATTATTATTTTCATCAATATGATATAAGGTATCATTAACTAAATTTATATCAAATCTATTTCGTTTAAGTGTGTCAATACCTATTAATATATCAAAGATATCATCCTTATCAATTTTCCTAAAGTAATCGATAAAAGTGTAATTTCCAATAGATATTTTTAGTTCATAAATATCTGAACAAGTTGAATTGTTGGAATATACCTGAAAAATTTTTTCGGATATTCTCCCAATAGGATTTTTATTAATTTTAAATTTTTTTAAAGCCGTAGTGGTAATCAAATTAACGCTAGCACACGAGTCCAAGAAAATTTCAGCTGGTTTCTTATCCACAGTGCCTTTAACTTTAATCACTTTATGTTGGCTTATAATTGTCATTACATTTATTAAAGATGTATTCAAATTTTTCTTTATTTTCTCTTTTCCTTCGGTTAATTTTAATGCTTTTGTAAATTCTGACCTGAACTTTGGAAACAGGTCTAACAAATATACTAACTTCGTTATGACTTCGGTTGATGCTACTTCCTTGATAAAGTCCTTAATTTTAAATTCATTAAAATCTTCCATCATTTTTATGTGTTTCTCTGGCTTGGAATAACTTTTAACATTGATGGGTATATCATCTTTGTTACTGCTCAGTATTTCATTTATTTTATTCAATTTATTCGCTTTTTTACATTTCTAATATTTGGTTGATTGATATAAGAAAGATCCAAATATTCTAATTTATTTGTATTATTATTAGTTATTGTTTGATTAGTTGGTGGTTGTGAATCCTCAAAAATTTCAATAGATTCATTGAAAGTAACATTTTTATGATCTTTATTTTCTTTAAATTCTTTACCTTCTTCTTTTTCTGTTGATAGTTTGACATTCGTTCCTCCCTCATCTATTATCATATCAGGTGTTCCTGTAGTTGCTAATTTATTAACGTTTAATTTTCTTTTCATAATAGTATTTTTCTTCATAGCATTTGTAATAATTGGAACTGGATTATCTATAAGCTTTTTCTTTATTTCTTTGGTATATGGGGAGATTTTTATTGAATTATTTTTACCTTTCTTTTGGGCAACAGCGATAATTTCCTCATTATGGTAATTATCAAAATTATTATAAATATTATTTGAATTAGGTTCATTATTAATTTTCTTTTCATTATCATTTATAGAAATTCTATTTAAATCAATTTCATTGTTACTTTGATCATCATTATTATTTTTATAAGTATTATTTATATTAACATCATTGTTAACTTGTTTATTAATAGTGTCATTTTCATAGATGTTGTTATGATTACTATTATTTAATTTATAACCGTTACTAATATTCTTACTAAGATATTCTATATTATTTAAGTTATTATTATTATTATTATTGGAATAAATATTATCAATACTTGTATGATTATCATCAAATAAACTGTTTGTATAATTTATTTTATTATTCTTATTTAAATAATTATTGTTTATATCATAATTATGTGAATTATCATTATAAGGATATCCATTATTTATTACATCATTATTTGAAGTTGCACTAGCATTATATGAATTATTATTATTATTATTATTATTATGTAAATTATTATCATTAGTATTATTATAATTATTTTTTATTTTCATAGTATTATTATTTAACTTGGGAGAGTATGTTAAATTTACATATTCTTCATTAATACTATTATTTTTATTATAAGTTTGAAGTTTGGTTTGGTTAACGGGAGTTGTCCTTCTCCCATTATTTAGTTTAAATTATTAAAGCTATCTCCATTATTATTATTATTATTTACATTAGCTTTGAAATTACTATTAATATTTGAACTAGTAGTATTAATATCCTGATTTATTCCATTAGAATTTCTATTAAAATTATTATTTCCAGTGGGAATATTATTCTCATTAAAATTATGATTATTTCTATTAGCAATATTATTTCCAGTAAATTTATTATTTTTATTAAAGTAATAATTACTACCATTAAAAGAATTATTGTAGCCATTTTTATTACTATTATTATAATAATTGTTATATTTATTACTATTATTATTATAATCAAAATTATTATTATAATTATTACCCATATCATTATTATTCATATTATAAAGATTATTATTTCTATTACTACCATTATTTTTATTATTAGGACATTCATAAGCTTTATGTCCTACTTGTTTACATGAGTAACACATAACTGATTTTCTAGCTTTTGGTTCGTAGTTATTATAGAATCTTCTTGTATCATAAGTATTATTTTGTTGAATTTGTTCTACTCCGTGATAATAATTATTATTATTATTAAAACTTTTATTTTTATTGTTACTATATCTACCTGGTGTAAACATTCTATTATTGGTGGAGTTTTCATTTATATAACCCATAACATATGATGACGCTTGATATGAATTATCTAAATTATTTCCATGTTCTCTTAAGCTCCTATAAATTGGATGATTTAATAAATTGTTATTATTTTTATTTATGTTGTTTTGATATACCATAACATTCTGAGAATTTTTGTTTGTTATAGTTCGTACTTCAGCTTTTTCTGCACGTTCTGCTACTTCGAACGCTTCTGTTAATGTTTTACAGTTGGCCAAAATTACTTGAGAATGTACATATACCCTATCATGTATAGCATTTAAATAATCATCGACACATATTAATTTTTTATATTCCAAGTCAAGTCGATGATAAAGAGTTAAATAATTATAATTAAATCCTTTAATTGTTTCATTTCTTTTATTTTTAAGGCCTTTAAAATTGAACACTTATCATTTTGAGTAATTTCTAAATAATCTTCAATGGCTCTCTGGATTTCTTTATATGAGGGAAACCTTTTAACATTATTTCTTGTAGTACATAAAGATTTTAAAAGGTTTTTTTATGTCAGCCTCTACTGCGTTCTTTACCCAAATAAAAATTCTGTTTGGTTCCTCGATGTTGTAAATTTCCATAACATTTTTGAAATCTTCTATCCAAGAATCTATGTCCTTACCATAATTTGCTAAGTATGGTAAGTCTCTTCTAATTTTCGAAGCGTCCGCCATTTATCTAATTATTATTTTAATTTGAAATTATATTCTTATATACTTTTACGAGTATAATAATGTTATTTTTATTATTGTTATTATTATTGTTATTATTATTACTATTATTATTATTATTATTATTATTATTAATTCTTATTTTATATACTATTACTAAAATATTACTATTATTAAAATATTATTTATTATTATTAATTATTAATTCACTATTACTAAAATATTATTTATTATTATTAATTATTACTTAATTCACTATTACTAAAATATCATTTAATTATTATTATTATTATTATTAATTCTTATTTTATACACTATTACTAAAATATTACTATTACTAAAATATTATTTATTATTATTAATTATTACTTAATTCACTATTACTAAAATATTATTTATTATTATTAATTATTACTTAATTCACTATTACTAAAATATCATTTATTATTATTATTAAAATATTATCTATTATTTTTTTTTTTTTTCTAAATATTATCACATATACTATTAATAAAATATTATTTAATATTAATTTTTATACTAAACTATTACTACTTTTTATTATAATATCATTTCTTAATTAAAGGTTTATTCGTTTTTATACTGGTCCGAATTCCCAGTTGTCTTTAATTACTAATAAAGATGATAATAAAAAAAAAATTAACTATACTAATAATAATAATTAAAGACTTATTCGTTTTTATTCTGGTTCGAACTCCCAGTTACCTTTAATTATTATTTAATAATAATCATAATAATTTTAGGCGTTTTTTTTTTTTTTTTTTTTTTTTTTTTTTTTTTTTTTTTTTTTTTTTTTATATAAATTTATATATTACTATTATAAAAAAATTAATTATTTAATTTTAATTTAATATTAATTATTTAATTGTCTTTATTTTTTAAAAAGTAAATATCAATATAAATATAAATTTCATAATATTCTTGGTTTGCACGCCCGGATTCTCCACCATTTTTGATACGATATTTTATTAAATACCGTATATGTTAGTTGGGCGTTTGTGCAAAAGGGAATTACTCCAAGAATATTATATTACAATAATTATATTTACTTTTTATTTATTTATCTTTTATTATTTTATTTATTATATTTTATCATAAAAAAAATACATGTTTTATTATTATTCCTTAAAAAAAAAGAAAATATTTATTTATAAATTATTTTCATAATTATATTTTTTACTAATTTTATAAATTTTATTTATCGAAACACTAAAATTAATTAATAAATATAAATATTCATAACTTTTTACTTATAACTATTAATTCATATTGTTTAACATTATTTAAAAATTATTTTAATATTAACATCAATTTAATTAAACATTCAATCTCCGTTATAATTAATATAACTAATTTTACTATATTATCAACAATTCTTTTAATATTTTTAATATTATTATTTAATTTAATATTTTAATAATTAATAATAATAAATTATCTTTAATAATATATTAATAATATATTTTAAGATTCATTATATAAAATTAATTTTTAATAAATATTTATATTAATAATTTTTCTAAATAATTTTTCTATTATTTTCTATTATTTTTACTGGACATGCATCATAAAAATGTTAAGGTTTTAGAGAATTAAATAAAAATAAAGTAAGGAAACACAAATTTTATTTATTTATTTATTATTTTTATTTATAAATTTATTTGATTTTATTTGATGATATTTAAAAATTAGTAGCAAAATTTACAACTATTTATACTTTTTTTCAAGGCATAAAAGTTGTTCTTGCCACTAAATTACATTTTATTTATTTTTTTTTTTAAAAACTATTAAATTTAAATTGATTTTTATAATTAATTATATAAAATTTAATTATAACAATATAAATAAAATACATTTATAATATTAATAAAACATTTTTTTTTTTTTTTTTTTTTTTTTTTTTTTTTTTTTTTTTTTTTTTTTATTTATTTATTTAAAAATATCTAAAATATTACTAATAAGAATTTATTTAATTGGCTATAATTTTTATTACAATCTGTTAAAATATTCAAATAAAAATAAAAATACTATTCTAATATAAAGGTTTTTAATAAAATAAAATATTTTTCAATATAAAATAAAACATTTCGATATAAAATTTTATAATAAAAAGTTAAAATATAATATATAAATTTTTAATTATCAATATATAAAAATATTATTAATATAAATTTTCATTATTAATATAAAAAAAATAAGATTTATTATTAATATTGCTAATATAAGTTTTAAATATATAAAAATATTACTATTAATATAAGATTTAATATAAAAATATAAAGTTTAATATAATTTTTGATTTAATTTTTGATCTTTGGATTTAAAAATTTATTAAAGTACAAAAATAATAATGTACACATAATGTATTAGAAATAAATCGTAGATTTAATTAAGAATGCATTATTTAGTACATTCTTATCAAGATGCCCCGACGAAGACTCAAGCTTCTCTGTAAGCGGAGTTAAACTTTACTAAATTTTTAAAGTGAACATTCCTATCGAGTTGCTTTCCAGTCTTCTGATCGATTAAGGTTGCCGTGTTGAATTGAATTTTTAAAATTTTAAATGGTCCATTGTAATATGGTTCTAGCTTAGTGCGGCTAAAGTTTCTAACAAGAACAAGATCACCAGCTTTTAATTCTTTTCCTTTTTTCATACTTATTTGTTCTTCTCGTCTTGTTGCCCAATACTTGTTAGCATTCTTCACATTTTCGCATGCTTCTCTAGTCCATTGATAATGACGAACAAATTTTTCCATTAAAATTTCATCATACGATTTACCTGCATTTTCAATTGTTCTTATGGCTATATCATAAGGCTGTTGGTCTTCTCTTCCATATACTAATTCAAAACTAGAATGTCCGGTAGCTGTGTTTTTGGTAGTTCGAAGTGCCCATAAAGCAGAAGGTAAAACTTCATCCCAATCTTGATTTTTCCTTCCTAATAAACGAAGTAATTTTCCAATTTCTTTATTTCGGTTTTCAGTGAGACCATTGGATTCAGGGTGATAGGTAGCTATGAATTTTACATAAACATCATAAAGATCAAGAAAGATTTTAGTCATATCAGAAGTGAATTGGACTCCATTATCTGTAGTAATAACTTGAGGCACACCATGTCTTGCAAAAACGTTTATTAAAAATTTAATTATATCAGAGGAAGTTATGTTTTCAGTGGGTTCGGCTTCAACCCATTTGGTAAAGTAATCAACAGTTACTATAATATATTGATTATTATTTCTTGTTTTTGGTAACGGTCCTATAATATCTAATCCTAAATGCACAAAGGGACCCTCCACTTTAGTTGGATGGTTTTCGGTTGGTTCTGGATATGGTTGAGGACGATTTAACTGGCATTTTTCACAATTACTAACAATTCTTTTGATATCTTTAATCATATGATTCCAATAAAAGTTTTTCTTAAGTCTTTGATATGTTTTGTAATATCCTTCGTGGCCAATATTATGAGCTTCTAAAATTAATTTAAACCTTTCATTTTCGTCCGTTATTAATTTTCTATAATTTCCATTGTCGATAAAGTAATCTTCACCATCAATAACAGTAAACTTTTCATTAATAAATTCCTTTATAACCTTAGATAATAATTCTTCATTATTTCCATTAGTAATTTTTGTTAATAATATCTTTCTCTCTTCCTTACTTTTCATTCTTGAAAGAGCATCAGCTAACACATTCTTTTTGCCTGATTCATATTTTATATTAATTCCAAGCATACTAGCGGTTAGACACCATCTTGTTTGCCTTGCATTCAAAGGTTCTTTATTCTTAAATAAACCAACTAATGGTTTATGATCTGTGTAAATAGTTGTAGGTAATGGATTTCCTTCAATATAAGATTTAAATTTAGTCATACAGTAAAATAAAGCTGTTCCTTCCAAATCTGTGATACCATAATTCTTTTCAGTTTTCTTCAAACTTCTACTTATAAAGTGTATTGGATGCTCCTTACCGGTTTCTTCTTCTTTTTGTAAAAGAACTCCACCAATTCCATTATACGAAGCATCAGTTCTAATGATAAAAGGTTTGTCAAATGACGGAAATTTTAGAATAGGTGCATTGATTAATTTTTCTTTTAGGAGTTCAAAGCTTTCTTGTTGTTCTTTATTCCATTCATATTTAGTATTCTTTTTCAATAATTTACATAAAGGTGAGGTAATTTGAGCATATTTAGGGATAAAGTCACGATAATACCCTATTGCTCCTAGAAATGATCTTAATTCATGAATTGATGAAGGGGCTTCCCACTTCTTAATAGCTGTTATTTTACTTTCCATGGGACTTAATCCTTTAGTAGTAAGTTTGTGACCTAATACATCAACTTCAGTTTGAAGAAAATGGCACTTTTCAATATTAATTTTTAACTTGTTTTCTTTAAATACTTCTAATACTTGTTTAATATGAATTAAATGTTCTTCGATACTTTTTGAATAGATCAAAACATCATCAATAAATACATAAACAAATTCACCAATAAAAGGGAATAAAATTTTATTCATTTCTCTTTGGAAGGTTGAGGGAGCTCCAGTAAGTCCAAAAGGCATAACCTTAAATTGATAATTTCCAAACTTAGTAGTGAAAGTGGTTACTTCAACGCTTTCTTCATCCATTAAGATTTGGTGAAAACCAGAAAATAAATCAAGAGTTGTAAATATTTTAGATCCTCCGAGACTATCAAAAATTTCATCTATATATGGAACTGAATAAGAATCTTTTTCTGTCATATCATTGACTTTTCGGTAGTCAATACACAAGCGCCACTTTCCATTGTGTTTTAGAATGAGTACTACTGGAGATGACCATTCTGAACAGGATGGTTCTATCAATCCTTTCTTAATAAGCTTTGTAAGTTCTTCTTTTAAGATATCTGATTTTAATTTAGTTAACCTATAACTTCTTAATTTTACTGGCTTTGCATTTGCTTTCAAACGGATCTTATGTGGTGAAAGTTTAGAAGGAGTTAGTTCTTCTGTTGAAGTGGCAACTATGTCAATCATTTCTTTGAGAATTTTAATAATTTGTTCTTTATAATCTTTATTTAAGGTACTTAAAAATTCATCACTCTCAATAAATTCCATTGGAGTTAATTCCTTTATAATTTCCTTTTCATTATTCGTTTCTTTAACTTTTCTAATAGTGCAAATTATACTTTCTTCATCATAATATTGATTATTTATTTTAGCTATTTCTTCGTATTCACTTTCTGACAAAAGTTTACATAAACTGTTTAAGGTCGGATGAATAAATAAACAATGATCGATTTGAGTTTTAAAGTTTATTAACATATCATAAAATGAGTCTTCTTTCTCAATAATTCTAAAGTCCGCATTAAATTCATAATTATTAATTTTTACTGGTAATTGAACAATAATTCCTTCCGAGTATTCTTCATCTTGTGTTGCTAGTTGGATTCTTCCACGACTTTTTCCAACTGTTTCATATTCACCAGGTAATTTATCAAAATACTGCTTAGTAACGATGCTTAGGTTACTACAAGAATCAATTAAAAGTTTTCCTAGTACTCCGTCAACACTTGCATCAACCATTGCTAAGTCTTCTTCGGCTACTTCATTACTTTTACTTATGTAGCTATGATCATAGTTATTCACTAATAAAGTTCGTGCTATTACATTGTCTACAGTTCCAATTATTTTAGATTTTTCTAACTTTAAACCTTGAGTTAATTGTGAACGAATTTTCGGACATGCATTCAAGAGTTGACCTATCGTAATACTGGATTTAAGATTATTTAAATCATCCATAATATTGTAAGGTTCTTTATTATTCATCATTTTGATATTCCTTTTTACTAACTGAGTATTTTCATTATTAGTTTCTTTAGTTTTTGTTGAAATTAATTTTTCCAAAGTATTAGTTTTATTTTGTTGATTATCTTTATTCATTTCTATATCTTCTATTTCATTATCGATTACAAGTATATCTTCAGATTCAACTTTTTTCTTTCCTTTTGATGAATAATTGTTGTTTTCTTCTTTACTTTCTCTTACTCTTGTTATATTTCTTAATTCCTTTTCTTTTTGTTTTTCTTTGTTAATATTTGGTTGAGTTAAAATTGAAGGAAGTATTTGATTTTTATAAACTTTATTTGGTTTATTATGTAGCTCATTTTCTTTCTTCTTTCTTAAAGCAGGAGTTGCGAAAGGACGTGGATTATCTTTTAAACTTTTATGTACTTTCTTGGAATTATTTTCTTCCTTTTCGCTGTTATTATCATTCATTTTTCTTTTTATAGCATTTATAATGATATTATCCTCACTTTCAGTTGTGTCACTAAAATCAGATTCTTCAGATTCTTTATTAAAGGAATTATTATCAATTGGGGTATTCTTGGTAAAAGTATTATTTTGTAAATTATTTAATGAAGCTATTGTTTTGTCATTGGGAGTGCTTCTGCTCCCATTTAGAAGTTTAAAGACTTTTTGGAATATATTTCTTTTTTATTTTTTTCCATAATCTTATTTAATTGAGGGCAATAGTATGAGTAATGACCTTCTTCCTTACAGAAGAAGCAAGTTTTAACAGATAAATTTCTCATTTTCTGGGTTGATTCTTCTATAATATCTTGAGGTTTCAGTTTATTATTTGTTTGACTTGTTTGGAAAGTTTCGTTTCTTCTTTTAGGATAAAGTCTTGAAGTAGTACTGTTTTGATTATTTTGATTATGCTGGGAATTATTAACATTATAGGTATTAATATTATTGTTCCTTACAGAAAGTCTATCTACTTTCTCGGCAATTTTGAAAGCTTTCTCCATACTTATATCATCTTTAAGGGATAATTTCTTCCAGGCTTCATAATTATTTTGAATAGAGTCAATATAATCTAGTACACCAATGCGCTTTCTTCTCTTTTTATCAAGTTTAGTGTACAAAGTTCTATATCTTACATTAAAGTCTTTAATCTTTTCGTTTCTTTTAATTCGCATTGCACGAAGTTCTTTAAGAAGTAAATTTTGGTCTTCTTTAATACCGTAAAAATTTTCAAGACTTGAAATAATTTTTTCAAGAGAAGGAAATTTATCATCATCAACATTTTCTTCTTCATCATCTTCTTCTTCATCTGATGAATCATCACTTTCATCATCACTATCTTCTCCCAAATCTTCAATAACGCGTTGTACTTCACCAGAGCTGGTAAGTAAACAAGCATTAAATATTGTTTCCGGATCTGTGATACCTTGTATCTTGATCCAAAGTTTTAATTCAGTAGCCCAGGACTTTATATCTAAATTGTCCTTGCTAAGCTTCACTATGTCTCGTAATTCTTTCTTTAATTCTTTAAAACTTAAAGTACTTTTAGTAGACATTTCGTTTTTAGTTAATAATTTTTTTATTGTAAATTAACGAGGTTATTAAATACGAATAAATTTGAAAGTCCAACTTTAAAAATATAATTTAACAAGTAATTTAATATCGAATCAAATTTTAAAACAATATATCTTAGTAATTTTTGAAAATAATAATTTTATTTGCTTTCTTTAGTAAGTATAAGCTCGAAATCCTTATCGACAACTTAGTAGAAATTATAAAGCACGAGGTTCTTTTCGACTACTTTTTTAAGAATAATTTTAAGTTCGAAATCTTTATCGACAACTTAATAGAATAATTTTAAGTTCGAAATCTTTATCGACAACTTAATAGAATATTTTTCAAGCTCGAAATCTTTATCGACCACTTGAATTTTGTAATTTAGTATATTTGTAGTAATAAATTTAGAAGCAAAGTTTTATTTATTATTTTCTCCTTTCAAAAATTTTTCTTTTTAAACGATAAATATTGTATTGTTATAGCTAATAAAATTATTAATTAATTATAATTATTAAATACAAAAAAATAATCTTTATTGTCGTACAATCTGATAGTACACACTGTCTGACGTGCAGCTTACCTAATGGTGTCATGCCACGCGTGTGCCACGATTACTATATTCAATATAAAATATAGCAGTTCAGAGCCCACTAGCCCAATTACTATGTAGGATAAACTTAATCCGATAATCTATGTACGGAATAAAAAAATTTTAAAAGTATTCAATAATATTTTTATTAACTAATAAAAATTAACTAAAAACACAATATTTTCAAAGTAAATTAAGATTCTATTACAGGAATTATATAACAAATAAAGTACCAGTAATAAAAAAAATAAAAAAAATTTAAATGGCGAAGTTAGCCAAAGTCTGATACTTTATATAATAAAGTGCCTTATAACTAGCACAAAGAAAAGTAAAAAAAATTATATAAAAAAAACAATCTTACGCCTTCGGTGACGTAAGCTCCTTATTCGCCAGTGCTTGGAAAGTACCCGCACCTTCGTGTGTTGAAACGTTGAAGGTTGAACTATTATTACCGGGTCGGTAACCAAATACCTTCGTCTACTTTCCAATTAATCTCCAAATTAACTACTATTCAATAACCTACTATGAATAGAGTTAATTTGTTGCTATCTGAGAATACACTGTGTATGAGCTCTATCCGCTCCTTGTTATAATTTTACAAAATTTGTTTTTTTAGAATCTTAATTTTACTTATTTAAAAAAAATTTTTTTTATATATATATATCAAACAAGCGCCATGGGTTAATCAAAGGATTAACGACTTACTTGTTTATCAATATAAAATAAAAAAAAAATTAAAAAAAAAATCTATGTTATTTACTATTATTTCTATTTAATACCCCGATATCTCCACCATATAAATGTTAAGGTTTTAGAGAATTAAATAAAAATAAAGTAAGGAAACACAAATTTTATTTATTTATTTATTATTTTTATTTATAAATTTATTTGATTTTATTTGATGATATTTAAAAATTAGTAGCAAAATTTACAACTATTTATACTTTTTTTCAAGGCATAAAAGTTGTTCTTGCCACTAAATTACATTTTATTTATTTTTTTTTTTAAAAACTATTAAATTTAAATTGATTTTTATAATTAATTATATAAAATTTAATTATAACAATATAAATAAAATACATTTATAATATTAATAAAACATTTTTTTTTTTTTTTTTTTTTTTTTTTTTTTTTTTTTTTTTTTTTTTTTTTATTTATTTATTTAAAAATATCTAAAATATTACTAATAAGAATTTATTTAATTGGCTATAATTTTTATTACAATCTGTTAAAATATTCAAATAAAAATAAAAATACTATTCTAATATAAAGGTTTTTAATAAAATAAAATATTTTTCAATATAAAATAAAACATTTCGATATAAAATTTTATAATAAAAAGTTAAAATATAATATATAAATTTTTAATTATCAATATATAAAAATATTATTAATATAAATTTTCATTATTAATATAAAAAAAATAAGATTTATTATTAATATTGCTAATATAAGTTTTAAATATATAAAAATATTACTATTAATATAAGATTTAATATAAAAATATAAAGTTTAATATAATTTTTGATTTAATTTTTGATCTTTGGATTTAAAAATTTATTAAAGTACAAAAATAATAATGTACACATAATGTATTAGAAATAAATCGTAGATTTAATTAAGAATGCATTATTTAGTACATTCTTATCAAAAAAATCAGAAATTAGAATGCTGGCATAGTGGTTAGTCACTATGACCTCAGCCTGAACCACTAGGGTTCGACTCACACCTTTACTAAAATTTTATATCATTTAAATTTTAAAGAATTTTTATACTTCATTTCTGTATTTGTTTCTGTATTTGTTTCTGTATAAATTTCTGTAAAAAATTAACAAAAGAAATTCTTAGAAATTAATAGAAACAAATCAAATAGAAATTCTATTTTAATTTATCTTTTATCATTATTTCTTTTAGATTCTTTTTAACCGAAAATAATCAATTTTTATGAAACTTTTTAATGATTCCATGGTTTTAAATTTTTATGGATTTAAATTTTGAAAAACTATAAATAGGAGTGAATTTCGCAGCCAAAAAAAAAAAATAATATTCTAAAAATTGTGTTTTTATTAATTATTAAAATTAATTAATAAGTAATTCGAAATATTACAATAATTAATCTTTATAATTAATATTTTTAAATTTCTTAATTAATAAAACTATATTTTAAAAAACCAAATTACTTATTAATCAAAAAGTGCTTACCTATTGTGTTACACTCTTTAAAACACGGATATTCCAATATTCGTTACAATAAAAACACCACTAAACTAAGCACAATACCTTTGCACTTTTACTCTTTTTGGAACCCCGTTAAGGAATCCCATTTTCTACTACTATTTTTGGAACCCCGTTAAGGAATCCCATTTTCTACTACTATTTTTGGAACTCCGTTAAGGAATCCCATTTTCTACTACTATTTTTGGAACTCCGTTAAGGAATCCCATTTACTACTATTCTTTTTTGGAACCCCGTTAAGGAATCCCATTCTCTACTACTCTTTTTGGAACCCCGTTAAGGAATCCCATTTTCTACTACTATTTTTGGAACACCGTTAAGGAATCCCATTTACTACTATTCTTTTTTGGAACCCCGTTAAGTAATCCCATTCTCTATTACTCTTTTTGGAACCCCGTTAAGGAATCCCATTTTCTACTATTTTGAAACCACTTACCAAGACTATAAATTTTTTCTACCAAAATTCATGCATGAATTTATAAATTCAATCGGAACCCTTGAATTTTACTATATATTAAAATTATTAATATTTTCAATAATCCATATAACCATCCTTGAAATTAAAATTATTTATATTGAAATTAAATATTTACTTCTTCTAATAATTAATTATATTGTATATTTATTATTCAATCAAAATCAATAATTATAATAACTAAAAAAAAAAAAAAAAAAAAAAAAAAAAAAAAAAAAAAAAAAAAAAAAAAAATTAGTAATAATTAATATTTAATAATTAATATTTAATAATTAATAATAATAATTAATAATCAATAATTAGTAATAATTAATAATTAATAATTAATAATAGTAATAATCAATATTCAATAATTAGTAATAATTAATAGTAATAATCAATATTCAATAATTAGTAATAATTAATAGTAATAATCAATATTCAATAATTAGTAATAATTAATAATAATAATTAATAATAATTAGTAATAATCAATATTTAATAATTAATAATAATTAGTAATAATCAATATTTAATAATTAGTAATCAATAATTAGAATTAAAAAAAAAAAAAAAAAAAAAATGGAAGAAGTAAACAATAGTAATGCAACACTCAAGGATGGATTCGCCGGCGATAGAAGGTATTTTAAAGGATTCCTCGCTAAAATTGAACTTCTTTTTATGATCTATCCAGATAGATTCGTTGATGATGAATCAAAAGTGGTATACATTATTTCAAGACTATATGGAACCGCTATGAACTGGGCAGCAACGTTAATTGAAAACATGGATCCATGCCTAGGTAATTACGAAGAATTCATCGAACGAATGAAATCGGTTTTTGGGAATAATGACGCAACTTTCGTGGCAAACCATAGGTTAAGAACAATAAAGCAAAAAAGAATCGGTGATATTCAACATTACATCATGGAATTCAACCGATATGCTGATGATTCATCTTGGAACGAAGAAGCCAAGATGGATGCTTTCTTGGATGGATTACAAGACCAAATAGCTACCAGAATACTCGAAATGTTTCCAGGACCCCGTTCATTATTCGCAATGCAAACAATTGCTTCCAGAATCGATAGCCGCATATCAAACCATCGAAACTTTAATAACTTAACCAACCGACAAAACAACAATAATAGTAATACTAGAAACAATTTTAAAAGAAACGCTGGTAAAAAACCTTTTCAATCCAAACCTAATAAAACCCATGGACCTCTTTCAAAAGAAGAGAAAGAAAGAAGAAGAAAGGAAAACCTCTGCCTCTATTGTGGATCTACTGACCACCAACTTGATAATTGCCCCATCAAAAACAGAAAAAGAAACAATAATAACAGTACAAGCAGTAATACTACTTACGTAACAAATCCAGAAACAACCAAACCAAGACCAAGACTCTCTGATAATCCCAATGTTAAAACTGCAACCTTTGAATTCAATATAAGTACCTCAAACGCTTCTGTTAAAACCAAAATTTTAATTGACTCCGGATCACAATTAAATCTTATGGATATCTACTTCGCAAAAGAAAATAATATTCCCTTCGAAAAACAAAATGTTGTCCCACAAGTCTCCGGTATAGGTGGAAATCAAACTATATTAGGCAAAACCATGCCACTCTCCCTCACTTATGATAATCACAAATGCTTAGCTGAATTCTACATCATCGATTTACCCTCTTACTGCTGCATACTTGGCTCTGAATGGCTCTGTACCCATAATCCAATGATAAATTTCTCTGAAAAGAAACTTTGCTTTAAATCAAGTTATTGCACTAATAATTGCCTGGTTATTCCTATGACTTTCACTGCTCACGTTACAGAAAAAGAACCCCAACTTGATGATGAAACCTTAGAATCAATTAATCAACCTGAAACGAACAATCTTCCTGAAAAGCTTTTGCAATTTATTGATGTCTTCGATGAAAAATCTGCCAACAAACTACCACCTCATCGTCAATATGATTGTGAGATAAAACTAAAACCCGATGCAAAACTGTTTTATGGCCCAATCTACCCACTCACTGAACAAGAATCCATTGCTCTTAAGGAATATATTGATGAAAATCTCGCTAAAGGATTCATACGTAAATCAAAGTCACCAGCAGGTGCCCCTGTACTTTTTGTACCTAAGAAAAGCGGTGAACTTCGTATGTGTGTAGACTACCGCAAACTTAACGACATCACTATTCGGGACTCGTATCCTCTACCACTTATAAACGATATGTTAGAACACTTGAGCAAAGGAAAAATATTTTCAAAACTCGATCTCCGCTCAGCATACAATTTAGTTCGAATAAAGGAAGGAGACGAGTATAAAACTGCGTTTACGTGTAAGTATGGCCACTACGAATACCGCGTGATGCCTTTCGGCTTGAAAAATGCACCAGCAGTATTCCAACATTTCATAAATGACGTTCTTGAAGACTGTCTTGGAAAATTCGCCTTCAGCTCTTAGCAATCATCTCTGCATTGGAAAACTGGCGACATCTTCTGAAAGGAACACCTACACCGTTTACAATTTATTCTGATCATCGCAACCTTCTCTATCAGAAAAAACCTGAAAAGATGACACAAAGGCTTATTCGTTGGTCTCTATTCTTATCCGAGTTTAACTTCAAAATTGTCTATCGCTCTGGCTCAATCAATGGAAAACCCGATGCGCTCTCAAGAAGACCTGATTATGCTGCTTCTGAACAAAATTCTAATGAAATCCCCTTCTCAGTGCTCCGTCCTGAAAACTTTGCTGCTTTCCCAACTTCCGCTGTACCTTTCACTAAAGAAATCCTTTCCGAATGTAAAAACGATTCATTTTATCATAACGTTTGTGACTACCTTGGAAATAACAAGCTCCCAATCCCACATCCTAAAATCGATAAATTCTCACTTAGTAACGGTTACCTTCTCTTTGACAACAAACTTTATATTCCGTCTAACTGCCGCTCACACGCTTTTAAGATCTGCCATGACTCTCCCTCCGCTGGTCACTTCGGAATTCGAAAAACAATTAATCTTTTAAATCGCGACTTTTGGTGGCCCTCGCTTAACTCTGATGCTAAAGACTATATTCGCTCCTGCGAAACTTGCTGCCGTTCTAAGGACTCAAGACACAAACCTTATGGATACTTACAACCGCTTGAAATTCCTAATCGCCCTTGGATCTCTATTGCTATGGATTTTATTACCGATCTCCCTGAATCTTCCGGTTTTACTTGTATCTTTGTCATTATCGACCGCTTCTCTAAAATGTGCCACTTTATTCCTTTTGAAAACGTTCCTTCCGCCCCTGACACTGCTTCTGCTTTTATGAAAACCGTCTTTCGACTCCACGGCTTACCAAATGAAATTCTATCCGATAGAGGAACCCAATTTACCTCTAAATTTTGGACTGCTGTTTGCGATGCCCTCGACATTAAGTTGAAGTTCTCTTCTCCATTCCATCACCAAACTAACGGTTTGACGGAGAGGGTGAACTCCGTTATTGAACAATATTTAAGATGTTTTGCTAACTACAAAGGATCTAATTGGAGTAACTATCTTTATCTGGCCGAATTCAGTTACAACAATGCAATCCAGGAATCGTCTAATTACTCACCTTTCTATGCAAATTATGGATTCAATCCTAGGCATTCACCAGAAATACCAAGTAACATCGATGTACCAAGAGCTGAAGACTTTGTAGTAAATTTATCTGATCTCTCTAAGGAATTAAAAAAGAATTTGGAAACCGCCTCTAAGAAACAAGAAAACTTTGCAAATAAACACAGAACCCAAGCCCCAGAATTCAAGAAAAATGATAAAGTATGGCTGAATAGTTCTCTCATTTTAAGAAACAAAAACAAAAAACTTAAACCAAGAAAATTAGGACCTTTCAAAATTATAAAGAAAATCTCTCCGGTAACTTACAAATTAGATCTACCAAAGAAGTATAGAATTCATCCAATTATACATATATCCGAATTAGAACCATATTATGAAGACAATTTTAATAGAACTCAAGCACCACCTCCACCGGTTATCATAGATGATGAAGAAGAATATGAAGTTGAAAAGATTCTGGATAAAAGAAAACATTATGGAAAAATTCAATATCTCATCAAATGGAAAGGATACTCACTATCTGATGCCTTGTGGGAACCTGAATCCAACCTCAACTGCCCTGAACTAATCAAAGAATTTAATGAGTCCAACTAAATATAAATCATTTAATCAAAAATAAATTTTATTTCATCAAAGTACTATTAATCATTCTAACTTATGATTATTTTAAAAAAAAAAAAAAAATTATTTTATATTATTCAAAAACATTTATTCTAGATAGTTTTATTTTTATACTTTATTTTTAAAACTTAAAATTCATGTAATTTTTATTATTCAATGTATTAATTAAATTATCACTCCTATAAGTATTTAGTTATAGTTTATTATTATAAAAGTTAGAATTAGAAATAGTTTAGATTTAAAGCAAAAGATTCGTCTGGCATCCGAATCCTAGAGGAGGACCATGTAACGAATCTTAAAAAAATTAGAAATTAGAATGCTGGCATAGTGGTTAGTCACTATGACCTCAGCCTGAACCACTAGGGTTCGACTCACACCTTTACTAAAATTTTATATCATTTAAATTTTAAAGAATTTTTATACTTCATTTCTGTATTTGTTTCTGTATTTGTTTCTGTATAAATTTCTGTAAAAAATTAACAAAAGAAATTCTTAGAAATTAATAGAAACAAATCAGATAAAAATTCTATTTTAATTTATCTTTTATCATTATTTCTTTTAGATTCTTTTTAACCGAAAATAATCAATTTTTATGAAACTTTTTAATGATTCTATGGTTTTAAATTTTTATGGATTTAAATTTTGAAAAACTATAAATAGGAGTGAATTTCGCAGCCAAAAAAAAAAAATAATATTCTAAAAATTGTGTTTTTATTAATTATTAAAATTAATTAATAAGTAATTCGAAATATTACAATAATTAATCTTTATAATTAATATTTTTAAATTTCTTAATTAATAAAACTATATTTTAAAAAACCAAATTACTTATTAATCAAAAAGTGCTTACCTATTGTGTTACACTCTTTAAAACACGGATATTCCAATATTCGTTACAATGATGAATATATTGCTTTAGGGATAATCCTTCAATTTTCTTTAAATTATTCTTTTTGGAATCCTCATCCAAAGCCTTAATCATACACAACAACTTTTCTTCATCTTCATAATCATTATTAATAGGTGCAATAACGTCAATTACTCCTTCCGGAGTAATTTGACACAAACTATATAAAATGGGGTGGATAAACAAATTATAATCAATTTAGGTTTTTAAGTTAATTAGAATATCGTAAAAAGGATCCTCCTTTTCTACTATTCTACAATTAACCATTAATACAAGATTATTAATCTTTACTGGCACCCGAATGATATAACTTTCCGAGTAATCATCATTCTTAGTTGCCAACCTAATTCTGCCACGACTAATATCAATAGGTTCATATTCGGACGGAAGCTTATCTAAAAATTGTTGAGTAATTATACTTAAATTACTACATGAATCAATTAAAGCCTTCCCCGAAACACCTTCAACTGTAACATCAACCATGGCAATATCCTCTTCACATGGTTCGTTACATTTACTTTTATAAGTGTGGTCTATGTTATTAACGACCACAGTCGTGGCTGACACATTATCCAACACCCCAGAGATATTAGATTAGTCCCTATCCAATTTAATACCCCGTGACACCTTATATCTTAATTTTGGAGCAGCATCCAATAACTGTCCAAAAGTAATATTGCAATGGGCAGAATTTAAATCTTTAAGAATATCATATTCTTCTTCCCCCGATTGCATCTTAATTTTCCTAGATACTCTAGAACTTTTAGTTTCTTTTTGAGTATCTTTATCTTTACTATTTAACACCCTTGTTAAATCAATTACTTTATTATTCTCCTTCACAATACTTTTATTATTATCATTATTTTCTTTCATTAAATTTTTATTCTTTCTTTTATCATTATTTATATTATTTATAATAACTTCATCATTCACTAATGAATTATTATTAATATTATCATTACTATTATCATTACTATGATTATTACTATAATTAGTATTACTATTATTAGCTCTTTCATTATCACGAATTTATCTTTCAATCTCTTTTTCTTTTTCAATTCGTGGTTGAGCTAGAATAGATGGTTTAATTTGTTTAACAATTTTATTACTTATATTATTTTCTTTTACTTCTCGTTCTTTCTGTTTTCGTAATGCAGGAGTTATTATAGGTTTAGGATTCTCCTTCAACGACTTATGAATCCTTTTCTCTGCACTACCTTCATCATTATTAACATCATAAATTTTACGTTTAGATGCTCCTACTAAATAATCAACTTTCTTTTTATTAACCACCCTTTTATTAACAGGAGTTTCTTCAATATTAGAAAGACGAGAATTTTTAATTTCTTTTTGATATTTAAGTGAAGCTGATTTATTAAGTATGGGAGAGCTTCTTATCCCATTACTCAATTTAAACGTTTATTGTTTCTAATTTCCTTCCTATTTTTCTCAACAATTGCTCTCAACTTTGGGCAATTGTTTTGATAATGACCTGGTTCTTTACAGAAATAACAAGCCTTTATTGTTAAACTTCTCATTTTTCTTGTTAATTCCTCTATGTCATTTTCTTCTTTAGGTTTAATATTAACTTTTTGTTCTAATTTATTTTTAATAGGAGGATGAAAATTAACTCTATTACTAAAAGAAGATGTATTTGCAGAAGGTGAAGGGGTAGAAGGATGTCTTCTTTGATTACTACCTATATAATTTAACCTATCTGCTTTTTCAGCAATTTTAAAGGCTTTTGACAGAGAAATGTTATCAAATAAGGTTAGACGTTTCCAGGCTTCAACATTGTTTTCAATGGAGTCTGTGTAATCTAAAACACTTATCTGACTTCTTTTCTTTTTATTTAATTTTAAATATAAAGTTTTATACTTAATATTAAAATCTTTGATTCTTTCATTTCTCTTAATTCTGAGAGCACGTAACTCTCTTAATAAATTATTTTGATCCTCCCTAATGCCATAAAATTCTTCTATAGCTTTTACAATTCTATTAAGGGAAGGATAAGCCTTACTCTTTTTATCAATTTCTTTATCTTCTTCATTATCATCATCCTCATTTTCATCATCAATATCCTTATAATTATCATCATCATCATCATCATCATCATCATCATCATCATCATCACTATCATCATCTTTATCATTATCATCCATTAATTCTTGGATGACTTTCCTGGTTTCACCAATTGAGGTTAAAACACAGGCATAAAATATAATCTTGGAGTCTTCAACATGTTCAAGCTTTATCCAAAGCTCTAAATCAGACTTCCAAGTTTTAACATCTAAATTTTCCTTGGATATTTTTTCAATATCCTTAAGTTCTTTTTTTAAATCTTTAAAATTAATTGAACTCATTTTTAAAAAAAACACACTTTTAAAAAAAATAAAATAAAAAAAATTGTTTTATTAATTATTTAATTGCTATATTTTTATTTATTTATTTATTTATTTACAATTAAAATTATATATTTAAGTAATTTATATCTCTAATGAGACGTTTCCGGCTAGTGTATATTTAATTTTGCTATATACACCCGTACTCCCCCTCCTGGACACTAGAATAAATATAAATTAATAAACTAGTTGGAGTGTTCACTATTCTTTCAAGCTATTAACCCCTTTCGTTTATCTTTACTTAAATAGAAAAAAAATATATATATACAATTATTTACAAGAAAAATTATTAATATAGCAATTAAAAATATTTAAAAACACAAAAATTAATATTATTTTTTTTTTTTTTTTTTTTTTTTATTTATTTATTTGTTATCGGTTATTATTACAATATTTACAATTACAATTACAATTATTATTAAGTTTATATAATTACAACTTAAAAAAAAAACAAATAAACTTAATTAAAAACAAGGTAAATTAACAAACCTAATACAACTTGAAAAACCGCTATCTATTACAACTGCCGACCACGCAGAGGGACCTTAGTATTTCGGTATACTAAGTGAATTTGCCTGAGTCAAGTGGAGGAGTACCCAAACCGTGTTGAACGTATAATGGGTGATCTATAGGGTAATTTCTGCTTCCCAACAGTATTTACCGCTATATCTAATCGGGGTTCGATTAGTTCGTAACCGGCCCCTCTCCAGACACCTGATTAAATCACTCGCAATTATAGAATTATCTATAACTGCTTAGTACGCAGTAAACTCAGTATGAAGTTTTATTTGGAGCACGCGAAGACCAAATAAAACTAATGTTAATTTTTATTACAACCACAACAACAACAATCACAGCAACAACACCAACCACAACACAAAAACCGATAACTAAAAAAAAAAATTGATGATAATTATAAAAGTGTGAAAATTATTTTTTTTTTTTTTTTTTTTTTTTTTTTTTTTTTTTATATTTTTAATTTAATTTTAATTTAATTCTATTAAATTTAATTTAAAAATATTATTCTCATAATTCCAAAAAAATAAGTTCTAGAAGTTCCAAATTCCTTATTCTTCCTTTTCTTCTTGGTCTTTTCCTTCTTGGTCTTCTTCTTCTTGGTCTTCTCCTTCTTGGTCTTCTCCTTCTTGGTCTTCTTCTTCTTGGTCTTCTTCTTGGTCTTCTTCTACTTGGTCTACTTCTTCTTCTTCTTCTACTTCTTCTTCTTCTTCTACTTTTTCTTCTTCTTCTACTTCTTCTTCTTCTTCTTCTACTTTTTCTTCTTCTTCTACTTCTTCTTCTTCTTCTTCTTCTTCCCCGATATCTCCACCAATTTTGGTAGACTCGGGGTTGATTCTTATGATTTAAAATCAAGCAGGGGGGACGGGTATTACTCTGCTTTGATTTTAACAAAAAAAATTCTTTTTATTAAAAAGTATTTTTTTATTTATTAATATAAAATTTTATTTTTGAAGTACACATATTTAATTTTTAAGAAATATTTACAATATTTATATTTTTTTATGAATTTAAAGTATAATTAGTTGTTTATAATTTAAGTAATTTTATAGAATTATTGAATTAATTTTATATCAATAATTCATTTTTGTTTTAATTTTTATAAATATAATAATATAATATTCAAATATAATTTAATTAAAAATAATTATAAAATAAATATATAGAAAATAGTTTTTACTATTTTCTTTGATATTTTTAAGTTAAATAAATTGTTTTTAAAGATTAATATAATAAATTTAATAATCTTTAATTATTTTAAATAATACTTGTTATTATTATCAAAAATAAAATAAAATTTTTTATAATATTTAATTAATAAAATTGATAATATTTAAATAATAATTTTTATAATAAGTAATAATTTTTAATAATAATTTTTAATAATAAATTTAATTAATAATCTTAATAATTTTATAATAATATTTAATAGTTATAATAAATAAATTTTTATAATAATATTTAATAATTTTAATAATTTTATAATATTAATAGTTTATAATAATTTTTATAATAATATTTAATTAATAATTTTAATAATTTTATAATAATTTTTATAATAATATTTAATTAATAGTTTTAATAATTTAGTATCTTAAAAGTATAATTTTAATATTTACAATTGTATTTTAATATATACATATATTTAATAATATAACAATAAAGTAATTAATTAAAATTTATTTACATTATTTACAAGTTAAAATTAATTTATATCAAAATAAATTAAATTTTATTATTATGTTAGGTTATCAAGAATATAGGAAAGTACAATTTAGTAAAGAATTATTAATAATAAAATAAAGGTTATTAATTCATTCTTTACCAAAAAACGTTGAGGTTCATATTAGAAAAGGAGTGTGAACATTAAATAAATAGATAAATTAACTAACTACTAAATTACACTAAAAGAATTTATTATTACACATTATAAATTTTATTTAAAGAACTATTATTAAAAATATTTATTATTTATAAATTATATAATTATTTTATTGTTAAAAATAACTTTATTAATATTAATATTTATTTTAATAACAATATGGGAAACCTTTCAATTATTATTCCTATTTCATTATCACTACTATTTCTACTATTTCTTTTCTCAGAAAGGCCCCCTTCATAAAATAATATGGATAATACATATTTTATATTATTTAATTACATTATTAAAATCCAATCATTTAAATTAATTAATTACATAAATTTAATATTTAAAATAATAAAATATAATTAATATAAAAAAAATTATTATATAGAATATAAGAAAATTATTAATAGTAAAGAATATAATAATATATTTTTATATAATAAATTATTAAAAATTTAGTTAAAAATATCATTATTATTCTATTCTTTATCAAAAATGGTATGGTTCATATAGTTTTAGGAATATAATAATAATTAACACAAATAATAAATTTACAATAAAAAAAAAAAAAATAATTTGTTTTAAAATCAATATTTATTTATTTAAATTTATAAAAGAAAAATAATAATATAATTATTTATTTAATAAAAAGAAAGTTATTGATTATATTTTATTTCACTAAAAATTACATTTATTTATATTTTTTTATCAAATTAAAATTTGTAAAGCCTAACTATTTTTTTAATAAACTAATTACCAATTATTTTTATAAATAAAACATTTAAATTGAAATTGAATTATTATTTTAGTTAATAATATTATTGTTATAAATAGTACTTATATATTATTGAATTATTAATTATTTAATAATAGTTTAATACTAATATATATAAAATAAAAATAAAGAGATTATACAGAATATTTTATTGTGGTTTAGTTAAATTTAGTAATTAAAAATAAATTTAAATTGATAACGAAAATTTTAATAACTAATTAAATAGATTTGATTATTTTCAATATAACATAATACAAAAGAAATATAATATTAATATATTAAGTGGGCAAGGACAATATTCTTGGCTAAAGATTTTTAATACATTATAATGGAATCGGATCGATAATTCAAAAAGGAATTATAAGTTAATTAGTAATTTATTAACTTAAGATTTCTATTTAGTAATATTTGAAGAATATTGGAAAGTTCCAATTATATAGAATAGAATAATCTATAAGGTTAGAATAATTTATATTATTCTAGCACAATTAGTATTATTTGTTCATTCTGTATTAAAATGTAATAATCTATTTATAATATACTAACTATAACTAGATTATTAATATTTTAAGATATAAAAATTTATACTTAACTTTATATAGAGTTTATTATAAACACTAAATATTGAAATAAACAAAAAGACTTTATTTTCTTTTAATTTATTATATAGCATTATATAATAATAACTCTAATTTCTTTAATCAAAGAAATTTGAGTTCTTTTATACTTTTTTATTTATAATTATTTTAATAGATGAAATTATTAAATAGATGTAATTATTAAATAAATAAAATAGATAAGATAAAGTTAACAAATCAAATAAAGGTATCTAATCTTAACAAATTGATATTCAGGAAAAGATTAGTAGAAAAACCTGAATAACTTCGATTAATATTCTAATATATTAATCATCGTATTAATTAATAAAAACCCAATCATAATAATATTGGGGAAAAAATTAATTAACCGATTACTAAAATCTTATAAATTATCAACTAATTGAAATAATAAAATATAAATAATATTTTTAAGTAATTAATACATTATAACAAATTTGTTTACATTATTTTTCAATATATATTAATTTGGATAAATTAATATATTTTTTACATGTTAATAAATATTGAAATATAAATGAAATATAAATTAATTAAATAAGAAGATAGATTATTTTATAAGAAATAAATCTATATTGTAAAATATTTAATAATTTGAATACGTATTTAAATGTAATGTAATGTAAATTATTGTGGATAAAAATGTTTTCCAAATTTTTAATATAAATTTAAATGTATTCCAAATTATTAATTTAAATAATTTTATCAAAAATGTATGACTAAATTATTTGGAGAATTTACATCATTATTACTCACTTTGAATCATGAAACTTTGTAAATTAAAAATAATTAGTCATAAATTAGTTAAATTAAAATAATCAAAGAAAAATTGCCTTTTCCGTTTGTTTACAAAAACTTGCCGTTTTGTTTATTTATTTTTAGAAATATTAGATAGTTTTAAATAGTTTTTATATTAAAATAATTCATAAAATTTCATGTAATTTATTATTAAATGTAATTATAAATATATTATAATATTTTAGTTAGTTTATTACAATTTATTCAATTTAAATTTTAATTTTCAAAAAGTATAAAAAGAGTTAATTTTCAACTATTGAACGATAGTTGGAAAATAGTA
Source organism: Neocallimastix lanati (nom. inval.) (assembly GCA_016946835.1). Classification (NCBI taxonomy): domain Eukaryota; kingdom Fungi; phylum Neocallimastigomycota; class Neocallimastigomycetes; order Neocallimastigales; family Neocallimastigaceae; genus Neocallimastix; species Neocallimastix lanati (nom. inval.). Next base: position 942,872 of record JACVTC010000071.1, on the reverse strand, counting down.
TAGTTTAGTATAGTATAGTTTAGTATAGTATAAAATAGTATAGATTTTATATTTTATTAATTAGTATTATAACTATTATTAGAATAGTTATTTTTTTTATAAAACAAATTTTATTTTAAATTTTATTTTGAAAATCTTAACTGCTAGTAGGCTTTCTGGTAAAGGACCCTACGGTACCCAGTTAAATGATTGTTGATTTTTAGAATAGTTAAATTCGATAAATAAGAAATATTAATAAAAGGATTTTTTATAAAACAAAAAATTAAATTAGTTTTTAGTTTTAGTGTTTTAGTTAATAATTAATTATAGTGTTAATATAATAAAATTGTGTATAACAAACAATAGTCTGTTGTTAAAAAGTAAACAGATTGAATTTAACGAGGAATCAGGTTGATATATCTATATAATATAACTATATAGATATAAGTAAATTACTAAAATAAAAGAGTTATAAAGTTAAATTTGTTAATTTAACACTTAATTAAAACTAATAATTGGTTTGATATGATAAAAATTTTTATTTATTAATAAAAATATATAGTTATATTATAATAGGTTAACTATAACCTTACAAAGAACAAAAAGATAAATTTGAATTTTCTTTTTATACTTTGTAGGTTTGAGAATATTGATAATAATAATATAAAGTTGATAATAATAATATTTAGTATAAGAATATGTTTAATATAAATAAATTATATTTTTTAATCTAATATATTAGCTAATATATATAATATAATATTAAATTTAAATATTTAATATAGTAATTAATAATTAATAATTAATTAAATCAATATAACATAAATTAATACATAAACATTAATTTATGAATCAAGGATGACATGACCAAATGATTCATGTTAATAATTATTTTATTTATTAATAATATTTAAGTTTAATATGATATCATTAGAATCAGTAGGCCTAAGCTGGTCCTAAGATGATCAAATAGCTTATAATATTATAAAATAAATAAAATTTAAAGAATAATTAATGAATTATAAATTTTTATTAATTATTTTGTTTTTAATAATTTTAATTGAAATTAATTGAAATTGAAATTTAATTCAGTTGTAATTTCAACATCTGTTCTGTTAAGTTGGTACTTAGATTAAAGGGTAAACTTGGTTGGAAGCCTTTAATCTAATAACCTTTTGATATTATTTTATTTTATAAATTGATTTATTCAAATATAAAATATTATTTTATTATTAAACTTTTAATTAAATATATTTTTATTTAATATGTTTTATTATAAAGTTATTAGATTATTTATAAATAATAATCTTACAAAGATTTAAAAAAGAATATTTTTTAGTTCTTTTATATTTTTGAAAAACAATATAAAATATTTAATAATATATTTTAATAAATACTAATTTAAAGATAACAATATAAAATATAATTTTAATATATAAAGTAATAGAATAATACATATATAATATAAGATAATAGAAATATATAAAATAATATAATTAATAAAAAAAACAAAATTTATAAATAATATTCAACTATATTAATTAATATAAAAAGGGATAATATTAATTAATATGTAATACAATATTAATCAATTAATATATTAGGGGTTCAATAATGTATAAAAGGGATAATATTAATTAATATGTAATACAATATTAATTTGGTTATGAACAGTACAAGGATTTAAGGAGTACAAATTATATTTATAATTAAATTGTTATTTTTTGTAGTATTAAATATAAATTAATTTGTATCAAATCCTTGACAACGCTCTCTCCAAGAATTCGCATTCCAGGCGATTATCTTCAACTTCAGAAGAAGGTACCCAATTATAGGAGGAACGATATTTATAACGGATTTTATATTGGTATTGTTTCTTCTTATAGTTAGTTCTAAAACCCGCAATTTCAATAATATCCTTAATAGACTCAGGATCTTTATATCGTTTTCTAAATTTTTCAGGCACTGGTGTGAATGGTTCGAGTTCAGAGATGTGGAAAACGTTATGATGCTTAGGAAAGGGTGAATTTTTAAGTTCAATTTCATAATTATTATTATGTAAAACATTGGTAACTTTGTATGGACCATATTTGCATGGAGCTAGTTTTGAGCTTGATTCTATATTTAACGAAGGGGGAGCTTGAATCCACACCAAATCGTCAATGTTGTAAGAAGGAGCGGTAATTCTTTTTCTATCAGCAGAACGTTTATATAGCTCTTGGGATCGTAGAAGAACTTCTTTAACATGGTTAAAACTTTCATAAACTTTTTGAACCATTTTATGATTAATGTTACAAGTAGGGAGTAGTATATATTCATCCATGTAAGGATGAAATCCATAGTTGATAAAAAAGGGAGTTTCGTTAGTGGAAGGATGAATTGAGTTGTTATAAGCAAATTCAGCAAGTGGAAGAAAATCAACCCAATCATCATGATAGAAAGATCTTGAGAAGCAGCGAAGGTATTGTTCGATGAAAGAATTGCATCGTTCAACTTGACCTACGGTTTCATGGTGGTCAGTAGTAGCTATTTTCGATTTAATATTTAATAAGAATAGAAATTCTTGCCAAAGTTCACTCGTAAACTGTGAACCTCTATCCGTAATAATATCATAGGGTAGACCATGGAGCTTATAGATATTATTGATAAAAGCTTTGGCTGTTTGTACGGAATTTGGAATATCTTTGAAGGGAATAAGGTGTATCATTTTTGAAAATCTATCAACTACAACCATAATCACCGTATTACCTTTGGATGGTGGAAGACCACATAAGAAATCAATTTCGATTGATTTCCAAGGTCTTCCTGGAACGTCAAGCGGTTGAAGTAACCCAAATTTTCGGTGCCTAGATTTTTTGTTTCTCATACATGTTTCACACGACTTTACAAAATTCTTAACATCATCTTCCATCTTGGGCCACCAAAAGTTTCTTGAGATCAACTCCAAAGTTCTTTTGACACCAAGATGACCCGCAGCAGGTTTCTCATGATAACGAGTTAAAATATCTGAACGAAGTTGATCTGGTATGTAAATAAGATTGTTGTAGAATATTAAATCATTTTCTAATTTAAACTTATTCATTTTGCGAAATGGTTTATAAGGGAAACCTTGAGAGACATTATTTGCAGAAAAATATATACGAAGATCCTCAGCAACCTTATCATTCTTTAAGTTTATTTTAATATTATTGAGAAGATCGTTAGTTATACTAATTAAACATGGGATTTTACCAATATTCTTACTGTCTAAGATAAACTCAGGTTTATCCTCTATATCTTCCTTTTGGTAGTCTGGTCTTCTGGATAACGAATCGGGTTTGCCATTCTTTTTACCTTGGCGATAGATAAGTTCAAAGTGGTATTCTTGGAAGAATAGATGCCAACGATGTTGACGTTGATTACCTATCTTCCCTCCAAGGGTATATAGAAGATTTCTATGGTCAGTAAAAACTTTAATCTTGAATTTAGCACCTAACAAAAGGTGACGCCATGATGAGAAAGCCTCTTTAATTGATAAAAGTTCCTTATCGGTAATCGAATAGTTTATTTCGGCATTGTTAAGACTACGAGAAAAATAAGCAATAGGATGAAGCTTATTATCATTATCATACTGGGAAAGAACTGCTCCAATAGCAAAGTTAGTAGCATCACACTCAACAATAAAAGGTTTTGTTAAGTCAGGATACATGAGGAGAGGGGAAGAAGTTAAACGTTTTTTGAGAATTGAGAAGGAGGTATCACAATCTTTAGACCAAACAAACTTCCTTCCTTTTTTGGTTAAAGCATGCAAAGGTTTAGCAATAGCAGCAAAATTCCTTACGAATCTTCTATAGTAATTGCAAAGACCAAGAAACCTTTGAACCTCTTTTACGTTTTTTGGAATGGGCCATTCTTTGATTGATTTGATCTTCTTTGGATCAGTGGACACACCAGAACCAGAAATGATATGTCCAAGGAATTCGACTTCCTCTTTATCGAATTCACATTTCGAAAGTTTAGCATATAAATTATTGTCGATAATCTTTTTGAGAACCTCACGTACAGTTTGATGATGATCATCTAACGAATTAGAATAAATTAGAATGTCATCTAGGTAGAGTATTACCGATTTCTCTAAGAATGGACGAAGGACAGAGTTAATAAAAGATTGGAAGATTGCAGGTGCATTTTTAAGACCAAATGGCATTACTAAATATTCGTAATGTCCATACTTAGTACGGAAAGCTGTTTTATATTCATCGCCTTCCTTTATACGAATTAAATTATATGCGGAGCGTAAGTCTAATTTAGTAAAGTACTTGGCTCCTTTGACTCGTTCAATAATGTCGTTGATGAGCGGTAAAGGATAGGAATTTCTAATAGTAACCGCATTTAAACGTTTGTAGTCAACGCAGATTCGGAGAGAACCATCACTCTTTTTTTGAAAGAGAACAGGATAGCCGGCTGGGGAGTGAGATTCTCTAATAAATCCTTTCTTTTCGTTTTCCTTTATGTAATCTTTTAAAACTTCTGATTCTTCCAATGTAAGCGGGTAGATTGGTCCATAATATAAAGTAGCACTTGGTTGAAGATTGATCTCACAGTCCGTTAAACGATGGGGAGGAAGCTTATCTGCTTCCTTTTTATTGAAGACTATTGCAAGGTCTTTATACTGTTCAGGAATACGCTCGATATCAGGTTCTTCAGAATCCTCTGATACCTTATTTGAAAGAAAAGAATAGATTAAAAAGTTGTAATTATAGGGTAATCCGTCATAAAAATTAATTGAATTCGCATTTTGTTTAAAATTCTTTATAATTCTTGATTTAAATTTTGAGATTTTAAAAGTAGAGTAAAGATAATGATTATCATAACTAAAATGTATTTTATAGTTTTTCATAAATTGATTTCCAAGGAGTAAATCCACTGGAATATGTTTTGACACAAGGAATTTTTCTTTAAATTTGATTAAATGGAACGTATTGTTAATTTTGATTTTTAGTTGAAAATTTAAAGACACAAATTCATTAATGGAATCTGTATCACCACTAATACCTTTTATATATATTTTATTATTAAGTTTTTGAGGTACAAGATTTAACCGAGAGATTAAATTGGTAGAAATAAAATTGCAGTAAGAACCACAATCTAACATTGATTTGGTTTGTAATTTAATGTTTTTGTTCCTTTTGTTTATTGTTGGGATAAATGATTTAAACAAAAAGAAAGAATTAGGAAGAGGAGGGTTTAAAGTGGGATAATTATATTGAATAGTTTTAATTGGAGAGGACTTCTTGGGAAGTCCATTATCTAGTTTTTTGAGTTAATTTTTTGGACTTCGGTAACATAATTTTCTCGGTCGTTGTAACTGGAATTAACCTTAGATTTATTATTATGGAAGTTATTATTTTTACTATGATTGTAATAATTGTTATTATTCTTATTCTTGTTTTCACTATTGGGATAAGAATGAGAGTTCTTTCTCTTATAATTTTTATTGCTGGTTAATTGATTTATTTTTAATTTAGTTTCTTGAGAAGATTCAAACAATATGCACTTTATTGTAATTTCTTCTATTTTCTCTGGAAACTTCTCCATTTTATTAATTTCTTCTTTAAATTTTGGATGAAGACCATTATAGAAAAATAATACTAATGGTTCTTCAGACCAACCAAGATCAGCTGTTAATTTACGGAAAGAATCGATATAGTCCTTAATATTACCATGAGAATGTTTAAGATTTATTAAATTAATTTTCTTTAACTTTTTGCTGACAACATCAGGAAAAGCTTCTTTTAATTCATTAAGAAGAGCCTCTAGTGAAGCAGGAGGACTACTGGAATATTTTGTTTGGTACCAACTTCTAGCAGCTTCTCTTAATCTTGATTGTACAAAGTTGATTTTCGAATCTTCAGGCCAAGACTTACATGGATAGGTTTTAAATGTGTCCCCACACAGTTGACAGAAAAGTTCGGTTTCAGAAATATCACCTGAAAACAAACCTGGATCGGGAACTTGAGGAATATTAATAGGGTAAGCAGATTGCATGATAACATCATGATCATTGTCATATCTTGTAGTAGTTGAGATATTATCATCGAAAACAGAATGGAGGTTTACCGTAGGATTTCCAGATGTCAACGGTATCGACGAGGTAGCACCAGAAGAAGTATTTTCTACTTGAGTTTTATTACATAATTCATGCTTAAAGTAGAGGGTAGCCTTTTTCAAAGATTCTAAAGAGGCCAATATTTCATTATTCATTTTATCATAAGCTCCGAATTGTTTCATTACCTCTTGATGGTAATTTTGTAAGTCTTCTTTGGAAACGAAGTTTTCATTCACCCCAGAAACTATACTATTACAAGCTTGTGAGGTATCATTTCTTAACTGTTGAACACCTTCTGCTAAGGTGGTACAAGCTTGAGTGGCTTCGGATCGCAATTGTTGTACTGAGTCTTCTTTATTCATATCCATTTCTTCATCCGATCTAGCTGAATACATTCCCGAGCGTCTTAGGCCAATTTTAGGCATTCCAAGGAAGTTTCTAAAATAGCGGTAAGATTATTGTTAAGTTGGTACTTAGATTAAAGGGTAAACTTGGTTGGAAGCCTTTAATCTAATAACCTTTTGATATTATTTTATTTTATAAATTAATTTATTCAAATATAAAATATTATTTTATTATTAAACTTTTAATTAAATATATTTTTATTTAATATGTTTTATTATAAAGTTATTAGATTATTTATAAATAATAATCTTACAAAGATTTAAAAAAGAATATTTTTTAGTTCTTTTATATTTTTGAAAAACAATATAAAATATTTAATAATATATTTTAATAAATACTAATTTAAAGATAACAATATAAAATATAATTTTAATATATAAAGTAATAGAATAATACATATATAATATAAGATAATAGAAATATATAAAATAATATAATTAATAAAAAAAACAAAATTTATAAATAATATTCAACTATATTAATTAATATAAAAAGGGATAATATTAATTAATATGTAATACAATATTAATCAATTAATATATTAGGGGTTCAATAATGTATAAAAGGGATAATATTAATTAATATGTAATACAATATTAATTTGGTTATGAACGGTACAAGGATTTAAGGAGTACAAATTATATTTATAATTAAATTGTTATTTTTTGTAGTATTAAATATAAATTAATTTGTATCAAATCCTTGACATGTTGTCAAAGTTTTGTGATAATTTGGTCTTAACGATTAGGTCAAGATGCTAAATTATAGTAATTAATTAATAATTTGAATTTACTCTTATTTAAAACATATTGTTATTAGTAAATTTTATAATTAAGTTTTTATTTAAAATATAAATTTTATTTAATCTTAATAATATTTTATTACATTATTATTTTATATAATTATTACTATAATTTAAATTACAATAATCCTACAAAGGATTAATCAAAAGAATTTAAACATGTATTTATATAAAATAATTAATTATTAAAATATTAATTATTAATATGAATAAGTAAATAATATTAATATAAGTTTGATATTGATAATATAAAGTTAGATAATAATATAAATATTTAATATAAATAAAATATAAGAATATAATATTTGCTAAATATTATATTTTATAATTAAAATATAATATGTAGAAATTAATTTAATATGACAATCACGTGTTTACATTATTTAATATATATTAAATTCAATATATTAATAATATTTAGTAATTAGTTGGCCTAGACTAATTCTTAAATATTTTAATAAAGTTAATTTAATAATAATTATTATATTATTATTTTTTATTAATATTGAAATTTAAATAACTGAATTATTGAAATTGAAATTGAATTGAAATTCAGTTATTATCTTAACACATGTCCACGCCGACCTAAGTTATTAGTTAATTTTACATATATTCTTACATAAAAATTGTAAGAATCTATAATTATTTGCTAACAAATAATTATATTTTCTTAGTTAAGTTATTATAACTATAACTTTATTTAATTACATATAATATTTATTAAATTTATTTAATTTAATTTTAAATATTCATTAATTTAACAAAATTTATTTAATTAATTTTAAATAATATATTTACAATATGTTAAATTCTCTACTGTAACTAATGTATTTTGTATTGTATTTTATTCTGTATTTTATAATGTATTCTGTATTTTATTAACTATTTAATTTTATATTTTTAATATAAGGATAAATTATATGATCGAAATATCTTTTATTATTTTATTCTTTTATTTTCGATCATTAGATTAGATTGGAAAATCGGTTAATTAAGATTTTTTCCAATTACTTTTTAGAAGTAATCGGTTTTACTTAATTAATGCGATGATCGATATGGATAGAATATCGATCGAAAACTTATCTAGGTTTTTCTATCTAATCTTTTCCTGGATAAGAGATTTGTTAAGATTAGAAAACCCTTTCTTATTTAACCTTATTTTAATAAAAAAATATAAATAAGGCTCTTGAGTTCTCCTTGAGAAATCAAGAGTTATTATTATAAAAAACATAGTTATAATAGTAACATTTTTATATTTTTAACTTTAATAAATTAATAAAAATATTTTATTCAAAAACATATTTTTAAGATCAATTTATACAAACAATTCTTCTCTTACATTTTGTGTTATTATTATAATTAATTTTATAATAAACTCTACATTAAAGGTAAAATAATTTATTTTATTTTATTTTCTCAACTTAATGAATTAGTCGTTAAGTTGTAGTTAATAATTCTATTTTGAGTTAGTTCTTAATAGAATTATTACAAAAATTTGATAAATAACAAAATTAATAAATCTTGAAATTTTATTATACATAAAATCAAAACTAACCTTAGCCAAGTTTAATAATAATTTAATAAAATAAAAAAAAAATTAATTAATTAATTAAAACAAATAAATTACACTTAAAAATTACATTAATACTCAGATATGAAAGAAATATTATATATTTTTCAAAATAAAAATATTAAGATTAAATTTAAAAATAAAATAATTAGTTTTAATAATTAGTTTTATAATAATTTTTATAATTAATTTTATAATTAAATAATAATTTTATAATAGCAAAATTTATTAATTTAAATAACAAAATATTTTTAATTATTTTTATAATAAACAAATTTATTTATTTTATTATTAAATATTTATTTTATTATTAATTTTATTACTTTTATTTTATTTAATTATTCTTTTTATTTATAAATTATAAATAGTTTAATTTTAAAGAAAAATATAAATACTTGTAAATATTTCATGTAAATATTATTATTATTATTATTATTATTATTATTAATTAATTTTATAATTTTAATAATCACTTTTAATTTTTGTAATGTTTAATAAATTTTAATAAAAGATTTATAAAATAAAATATTAGAAAACAAGTGTTCTAATAAACCAAATTTTTAGTGTTATTTTTAATAAAACATTTTTAATTCATAAATAACTTATACAGTTATTATTAAAATAAATTGAAATTATCACTTTTTAATTCTATATTAAAATTAAGATAATTTCTAAAATTTGAAACAGATTGAAAATAAAGTTAATTTAGTAATTTCTTACTAAAAGTCTTTATTCTCATGTTCAAATATAACTAGATATACTAGTTAATAAAAAAAGATAAAAGTAATTTTAATTTTATTTTAATATTTTATTAAGTAACTTAAAATAATTAAATCAATTAGTTATTGATTCATTAATACAATTTGTTTTATTAAAATTATCATTTATTAAAAATAATCATTTTAAAATATTATTATTAATATTATCTAATTTTTATAATGGCTAATTAGGAACAATTTTTAAAACTATTAATTTTTATTTCTATTTATATTAATTTTTATATTTATACTCTGTTTATAAATAATAAATTAACTATTAATAATAAACAATTAAATAAACAATTATTGTTTATTTTATATTATTTTAATCTAATTATTATTAATTGTGTATTATTTAAATATTTAATATTTTTATAATTTAAATGTTTATAATCTAAAAATTAATTACTTTATTATAATTGAATTATTTATTATTTTTAAATTCCGTTTTATAATTATTTTTAATTTTTAATTTTCATTCTTTATCAAATTTATCATATGTAAAGAATTAAATTTAAACTTAATTAAATTTAACCCTTTTCTACAATTAATACTAATATTAATCGAGAAATTAAAAAAAAAGAAAATACTTAACGAAACTTAAAATAGGGTAGGAGTTTATTATAAGAGATTAGTTCAAATAAAATTTTTATTAAAATATTTTTTATTAAAAATAATTTTTATTTAGATTTTTGTTATTTTTAAAAAATTAAAAATTTATTTTGTTTATTATTATAATTATATTCTTATAATAATAACTCTTGATTTTCAAAATAAAGAAAATCAAGAATTATTTATAGTAAAGTTCCAAATCTTAATGAATAACTTTTTAGGAAAAGATTTGGGAGAAAAACCTAAAAAGTTTAATGATCAATTATTAATAAAATTGATCATATGTTAATTGAATAAAAACCGATATTTTCCAATCGGAAAACTTCAATTAACATTTGTTTTATTTAAACAATGTCAATTATACATGACATTGTTTTATTTTAATTAATTTTTTAAATATTAATTATTCTTTTTTCATTTGATTTGTTACATTATGATTTTAATATAATTTTATAATTATTTCTAAATTATAATTCTATAATTTATATTAGATTTGTTTAAAATTATATTAATGTAACAATTATTTAAATTAAAACTTAACATATAATTATCAAATGAATTTTAACAAATATAAAAAATATTAATGTTTAATTATTTTAATATTATTAATTAATACAATGATAAAGAATAATAATTTTACAATATTAATTTTAAATTATTAATAATAATTTTATATTAAAAATATTTTATAATAAAGTTAATAAATTTTATTAAATAATTATTATTTTATTTAATAAAGATTAATAATTATTTTTTATTTTAATAAAGATTAATAATTATTTTTTATTTTAATAAAAATTAATTATTATTCTTTACATTAAACTTTAGAAAAAGATATCTTGGTATAGTGGCTGGAACTATGACCATGAATCGAACTACTAGGGTTCGATTCACACTCAAAACAAATTATTATAATTTTTATTTTCATTTTCTAGATGTTTCTTTCTGTAATTTCTTTAAGAATTTAATAGAAATTCTTAATAGTTAAAATTATATTTTATTCTATTTTATTCCTTCTTTTTATTAGTTTCTATTTTTGTGGCTAAAATCGGTTTTAAACGAATTTTCCACAATTCTATAACTTTTCAAAATCATGAAAACTGTTTTTCCGAAAAAAGTATAAATAGGTATGAATTTTCACTTGAAAATATTTCTATTGGTGCTTTTATTAATTGATTAATTAATAATAAGTAATTTGATATATTACAATATTAATTGATTAATTAATAATTAAATATTTTAAATAAATTTATCTTTAAATAAAACAATTTCTAACAAAACATTTTTTTTACTTATTATTAATATTCAGTGCTGCCTATTGTTTTCTCTTATTTGAGTGTCCAACACGTTACAATAAAAGCACCTATTACTATCATACAATACCTGGCACTGAATTCAAGAACCCTTTGGATTTACTATTTTTTTTAAATATCTACCTTTTGGATCTTTTATTTTTTTGAAAATTTTTACCTCTTGGATCTACTATCCTTTGGAAGTATTTATCTCTTTGAATCTACTTTTTGGAAATATCTACTTAAGGAACCATTGTTAAGGAACCCCTGTTAAGGAACCCCTGTTAAGGAACCCCTGTTAAGGAACCCCTGTTAAGGAACTCTGTCATTTTGAAATCATAACTTTTTTAGTTCTCTTTCAAAATTATACATGAATTTCAATATCTTAAAAGAAAACTTTAGATTACTCTACCTATTATTCGTTTTAATTACTACTTTCTTTATTATTCAAACGGTCATCCTCGGAATTCGTATAATAAATCTTGGAACTAAATACGTTGTAATCCTAATAATAGAAGAAATTATTACGCTTAATTAATACAATCAAGGAAAGTCTTGTATAACACTTCCTTATTTTTAAATTTTAAACCTTTTATTTATATACTTTTCTAAGTACGTTACCGACCCTCGCTGGTAGGCTGAGGCGTAAGTCCTACATTGCAGCTCTTCGATTGATAAACTGAATGAACAGCGGTGCGGAAAAGAAAAGAAACAAAAGATTTAATACTTTATATTTTTTTTTAAGTTAATTTTAATTGCTATATTATTCTTTAAAGAATAATAAAATAAATAATAAATCAATTTAAAAATATTTGTAAAAAAGTAAACAAATTTACGAAATTAATATTTGAGTATAGACAGTGTCGGCTTGCCAAATATTAATTTCATATACTCTTATTTACTATTTTGCAAAAATTTTGTAGATAGTAAACGCGGGTATCTCAAAGGAGCCAACCTTTGATAATTAGGTTTATAACACCTAGAACTGTAAAACCTTCAACGCTTGAGGGTAACTACACACTTCAACAGGTGATAGTTTGTTCACTCGCGCATAAAATAAGAGGTGGGTCAGGTTCGATCCCTGATAAAACCCTTGTCATTCTTGCGAAGTGACGTTAAAATTATATAGTTTTTATTTTTTATTTTAGGCTTTTATAAATTTGTTCGCCTACTTGTTATAAGTAACAGAATTTGTTTTTTATTGTTGTGATTATATTCTAGTTACTTGATTATTATTCCTGTAAAAAATTGATTTATTATTTCATTAATTACTATTTGAAAATAATTTTAAATTAAAACATACATAAAGATGGAACAAGACAATTTTACTGATAATAATTTTACTTTTAAAACTGGTTTTTCTGGAGACCGTCGTTTCTTTAAAGGTTTTCTTGCTAAGATAGAGTTAGTTTTTATGCTCTATCCCGACAAATTTGCTGACGATAAAACAAAAATTATATATTTAATAACTCAACTCTATGGTTCTGCTATGAATTGGGCCGCATCTTTAATAGATAACCAAGATCCATGCTTGAATAATTATGAAGCCTTTGTTGGAAGACTTAAAGCTATGTTTGGGAACAATGATGCTATTTTCGTAGCAAATCAAAAGTTACGAACAATAAAACAAAAGCGACTTGGAGATATAAGAAGCTATATTTTGGAATCAATAAGTATGCTGATGAGTCTTCTTGGAATGAAGAAGCTAAAATGGATGCATTCATTGCTGGTCTACAGGATCAAATAGATACCAAGATACTTAAAATATTCCCTGGGCCACAAACTCTTTTTGCCCTACAAACAATTGCTGCTAGACTTGATTCTCGACTTGCAACTAGGAGGCAATTTTTCAATCATCAAAATCATTCAAATAATAATAACAATAACAGAAGACCTCCACCCAAAGGAAAACCAAAATTTCAAACTCGCAGTTCATTATCGAAAGAAGAAAAAGATAGAAGAAGAAAAGAAAATCTATGCATGCACTGTGGTTCTTCTGAACATTCAGTTAACAACTGTCCTTTAAGAAATAAATATAAAAGCTCTTCAAGAAATGTTCATATCAGCAATCTAGAACCTAAAACTATTACTAGACCAAGGATTTCCGATCTCCCAAATGTAAACCTTCCAATATATGAATTTACTATTAAAGTTAATAATTCTAAAACAAAAACTAAAATTCTCCTTGATTCAGGATCACAACTAAACCTAATTGACGTCTATTTTGTTAAAGAAAATAATATTCCTTATTCTTCTCAATCTGACTTTCCCAGAGTCTCTGGAATCGGAGGCAATCAACAAATCTTAGGAAAAACTTCATCAATTTCTATTCAGCATGAAAGCCATATTTGCAAAACTAAATTTTATGTAGTTGACCTTCCATCATATTGTGCTATTCTTGGAACTTAATGGCTTATTACTCATAATCCTACTATAGACTTTACTTCTAATAAACTTTCTTTTAAATCAAATCATTGTATTGCTAACTGTCTTGTTATTCCATCAAATTTTACTGTTTCTATTTGTACTGAAGAACATAACACAAGTAAAAACGAAGAACATAATGAAACTAATGAAATAAATAATGATATTCAAAAAATACTACCTGCAAAACTTCTTCCATACAAGGATGTATTTGACGAAAAATCTGCTAATAAATTACCACCTCATCGTCCTTATGATTGCGAAATTAAACTTAAGTCAAACGCAAAACTTCATTATGGCCCTATTTATCCCCTAACAGAAAAAGAATCTCTAGCCTTAAAGAAATATATTAATGAAAATGAAGACAAAAAATTTATTAGAAAATCCAATAATTCTTTTATCAAATCTGCTAAAATATTAATTCTTCTCTTACATTTTGTGTTATTATTATAATTAATTTTATAATAAACTCTACATTAAAGGTAAAAAAATTTATTTTATTTTATTTTCTCAACTTAATGAATTAGTCGTTAAGTTGTAGTTAATAATTCTATTTTGAGTTAGTTCTTAATAGAATTATTACATCAAATTACAGAAAAAGAAATCTTGGCATCGTGGCTTGAGCTATGACCATGAATCGAACTATTCGGGTTCGATTCAAACACAAAGCAAATTTTAATAATTTTTATTTTCATTTTCTAGATGTTTCTTTCTGTAATATCTTTAAGAATTTTATAGAAATTCTTAATAGTTAAAATTATATTTTATTCTATTTTATTCCTTCTTTTTATTAGTTTCTATTTTTGTGGCTAAAATCGGTTTTAAACGAATTTTCCACAATTCTATAATTTTTCAAAATCATGAAAACTGTTTTTCCAAAAAAAGTATAAATAGGTATGAATTTTCACTTGAAAATATTTCTCTTGGTGCTTTTATTAAATGATTAATTAATAATAAGTAATTTGATATATTACAATATTAATTGATTAATTAATAATTAAATATTTTAAATAAATTTATCTTTAAATAAAACAATTTCTAACAAAACATTTTTATTACTTATTATTAATATTCAGTGCTGCCTATTGTTTTCTCTTATTTGAGTGTCCCTCACGTTACAATTAATAAATAATAAATAAATTTTAATAAAAATAAAAATTTTTTTTTAGAATTTAAAATCAAAGCAGGGTAATACCCGTCCCCCCTGCTTGATTTTAAATCTTGACGTACTAACCCCGAGTCTACCACTCTATGTAATAATTTAATTAAAAAATTATAATTAAATTATTAATCATTAATATTAGCTCTAACTGCTAATATTAAAGGTTTAGAAAAGAATCATACTTACCTATGGTTATTTCTAATTATCGAGTTTATTATAACGAATTATAATAGACGAAACACTAAATTTGATAAAGAAAAGTTTTAATTATAAAATTTGTTTTATTAAAATAATTTGTTTTATTAATTATTAGAAACTTTAAATGTTAAAACTATTTTTATTATTATTATATTATAATTGTTATAATAATAACTCTTGATTTCTCAAAGAGAACTCAAGAGCCTTATTTATACTTATTTGTCAAAATAAGGTTAAAATCAAAAGAGGTTCTAATCTTAACAAATCTCTTATCTAGGAAAAGACTAGAAGAAAAACCTAGATAAGTTTTTTGATCGATATTCTATCCATATCGATCATCGGGTTAATTAAGTAAAACGGATTACTTTTAAGAAGTAATTGGAAAAACCTTAATTAACTGAATACTTAATCTGATATAATGATCGAAAATAAAAGAATAAAATAATAAAAATTATTTCAATCATAATATTTAAAATTTAATCTATTTAGTTCTATTTTATAAAATTTTACATAAAAAATATAAAACAATAAATTAATAATAAAAATACATGATTAATAAAATATAGAATACATGATAGAATACAGAATACATAATAAAATACAGAATAGTGTTTTAGTTTATGATTTAATAAGTGAGAGAAAACTAAAACTAATAAATTTAATAATTAAGTGAATAATTAAATAAATTTAATATTATTTTAAATGCATAAAAATTATTTAATTAAATAAATTTTTAATATTAAACTAAATATATTTTTAATATATAATTAAATAAATTATTAATTATAATTAAGTGTATAAATGAAATATTAGTTAAATAAAAGTTATATTAATTATAACTTAACTAAGAAAATATAATTATTTTGTTAAAAATAATTATAGATTCTTACACTCTAGGATTCGTTACAATTATTATTAAAATATTAAATATTATAAAAAATACTTTATTAAAAAAATAATATAAAATTATTAGAATAATAGTCATATATATATATATAATTTAATATATGATATTGTATTAAGAAATAATAGCTACTAACCTATTATATTCTTACAATAATTATTATTCATCAATATATTTATTTGCTATTTTTTTTGGTGTTCATTGTAATATTTGATTTTTTAATTGATCAAAATAATCATCCTTTAAATCTATTATTTTTAAAATCATATATAGATCATGCAAATTTCGTATTTGTAATAACGGTAACAAATGTAATTCATTTTTAAAATTATATTCATGATTCTTTAACGACTCATAATTATATATATTATTTTTATTAAATATATTAATAATTAATTCTTTGAATTTATTATTATTAAAAATATCAAAATCTACATTTGATTTATATATATAATTAGTATTTAATAAATTTATTATTATATCATCCAAACATTCTTCAATATTATTACTAATATATGTATATAAATCAATATTCATATAATTATAAATATATAAAATAAATGGAGATCTAAAAGGATCTATATAATCATTAATATTAGCATAAATCTTACACATCAAATCATTATTGTTATTTATATTCTTTAATATAAAATCATTTATGATTGTTAATGAGAATATTAATTTTAGGTTTTTACAAACTAAATTTGTATTTAAGTAATTATTGTCACTATAACAATCTGATTTAATAAAATTAATTGTTTCATTGGTAATTAATAATTTATTATTCAACGAATAATCATTTTTATTAATATCATAATTATTTATTTCATTTATAATATTATTTACAGATTTATTTTTTTTCATAAAAGATAATAATTTATAAAAATAATTTATTATATCTATATATCTATTAAATTGATTAATATTATTAACATCAAATTTTTGATTACAATATAAACTTATATCAATTAATAAGAAATACTCTAAATTTAAAGGTTCATGTAAACATATTTTATTATTCTTAGATAAAAATAATAGTTTTCTAATATCTGGATTTTCTTTGTTATATTCATCATAAAATTCCTTTGTATTTTTATCTTTTAAATATATATTAATATCTTCTTGATCTAATATCATTATAAATATTTTCTTATGTTAAACAGAATTAATTTTTCAATTATCCAATTATATATAAATTAGTTTTGATATGAATTAAATTATTAAATGAAAATTTTAAATATCTTTATAATAATAAATATGTTTAAATATAGAATCTTAATTAACATATTGTATTAAAGATAAAGCAATATTTATTGCCGTTAAATATCTAATACATAAATATAAATATAATTATATTTATATACTTTAAGATGGATTATAATGATTTAATTTATCTTATTAATTCAAAAATTTTATCAAAATACAAATAATATAAATTATCTATAGATGAATTATTTCTTTCATTAATACATTATATAACAATCGAAATTGAATATAATTTCTTAAATTATTTTAAATCTAATTATATGATTATCAACTGTTTAAATAAAATTTTAAATATTAAATATTCTGCTAATATAATACTAGAAAAGGATTTAATTTATTACAATATAATTTATAAAAATTACAATATTAATGAATCTATCTTTAAAAAAATATATAATGAAAAAATATTTAATAATATTGAAAATTATATTAGAATATCTCCATTAACTTTAAATTATATTAATAATGATAAACTAAATTTTTTAGTAGAACAAAATTATATATAATAGTTACAACTTTAAATTATAATATAGATTTATTATTTTATAATATTTATTAAAAATATTAAAGTGTCAATACATTATACATTTAATTTAATACAATACGTGTCAATACATTATAAATACATTTGACACTTATTTCATATATTTCACATATTATTATTATTATTATTGATATTTTATAGATTAAAAATTCTTTATATGATTCAACCTTTAAAATAAGAAAATGTAAAAATAATAATTTTTTATTTATTTATTTATTTTTTTTTTATTTTATATAAATAAACTTATTATTTTTAAATTATTTAACAAAATATAAAAAATTTATTATTAAAGTTTTATTAACTAAAAAAATAATATTAAAAAGTACATAGGATTAAATAATGAAACATGGGAATAATTGTTGATAATGATGATATGCATGTAAAATATGAAAGTATTATTAATCAGAAATACTTTGTAGATAAATCTAATATCATAAATAAATTTAATAAATTAATAAACCTCGATAATTCTAAATATGTTTGTATAACAAAACCAAGAAGATTTGGAAAAACTTCAATAGCTGCAATGTTAGTTACTTATTATAGTAAAGGAATTGATTCGAAAAAAATATTTGATAATTTTAAAGTTTCTAAAGGAATAAGTTCTAATGAAAAAGAAAAACAATTAGAAATTAAACAATATGAAGAATATCAAGGAAAATATCACACTTTATATTTTGATTTTTCTGAAGATGTTGAAGATTTTGATACTTTAAATGAATACTTAGCTTCAATTAATCAACATTTAAAACATGATATTAAAAAGATATTTCCAAATTCTTCATTATTAGAAAATTTTGGAAGTAAAATAAAAAATAATTTGAGAGAATTACGTTCGGAAACAAAAGAAAAATTTATAGTTATTATTGATGAATGGGACTATATCATTGCTAATAATAAATTTTCATCTGAAGACCAAAGAAAATATTTATCTTTTTTAAAGAATTTAATAAAAGATAAATCATATATAGCTTTCGTTTATATGACAGGAATATTACCAATAGCAAAACAATTAAGTCAGTCTACATTAAATTGTTTTAATGAATATTCTATGATGGAAGATAATAAGTATTATCAATATTTTGGATTTACAGAAAAAGAAGTTGAAGAACTATGCAAAAAAAACCCAAAATTAGAATATGATAAATTATGTTATTGGTATAACGGATACAAAGCTTATAATGGTGATCCAATTTTTAATACATGGTCAGTAATTAATGCTTTAGAAAATAGTTCCATTCGAAGTTATTGGACAGATACAGGACGTTTTGATGAAATTTTACATGTAATAAATTTTGATATAAATGGTGTAAAAAAAGAAATTATAAAATTAATTAAAGGAAATGAAATCTCAATAAATTTAAAAAAATATGGAACCGAAGAACTTTTAAATGAGGAAACAAAAAATGAAAATAATGATGCAATGAAAGAGGATATATATTCAAAAATGGTTACTTTTGGATATTTAACCTATTATGAAGGTAAACTTTCAATTCCAAATAACGAATTAAAAGAAAGATTTATTGACGTTTTATATAAAAGAAAAGATATGAAATTTTATTATGATTTAATAACTAATTCTAGAAAAATGTTAAAAATGACATTAAAAAAAAATACAGAAGGAATGTGTAAAATATTAGAAGAAGAACATATGAATACAATTAAACCTGGAGATAAAATGGATCATGGTAATTTAAAACGTGTCATAGAACATGTATATTTTATTGCCAATATTACTCATAATATTAAAGAAGAGGAAGGAAATGGAAAAGGAAATTCAGATATATTTTTTTATCCTAAAATGAGTAATAGAAAAAATGGAACCATTTTTATTGTAGAATTAAAATTAAATCAATCAGCGGAAATAGCAATTAAACATATACATGAAAAAAAATATTATTATAGCTCAAAAGATAAAGAATATTCTGGAAAAATATTATTAATTGGAATAAATTGTGAAACTGCAACAAAAAAATATACTTGTAAAATAGAAGAATATAAATCTATTGATCAAATAATTAAAAAAACTGAAAAGAAAAGAAAAAGTAAATCAACCTCTGATTCAAATGATATAAATAAAAAATTAAGAAGCAGCTAACATAAAGTAAAAGATTAAGAAGAGGTAAAAAAAAGAAAATGAAAAAAAAAAAAAAAAAAATTCAAATTTCTAAAATATTGTATATACATAAATATAAAATAAAAAAAAAATATTTATGTATTTATATAAATTATAAATTATTAAATAATTGTATTGAGATATTAATTTATTTTAATTTTTTTATAATTAAACATTTATTATTATAATATTATTATTATTTAATTATTATAATTATTTAATTATTAATATTATTTTTATTTTTATTATAAATCACAGATTATAATTAAAATTAATCATTTAAAAAGAAAAAAAAAATTTAATAAATTACGTTTATATTATAAGCAAATTTTACATGCTTCTCTCAATTGTAAGTATACATTCCTGTCCGTTTCGCAAAATGTGGCTTAAAATATTTTTAAAAAATAAACATATAAATAAATAAAACTAATAAATAAATAAAAAATAATAAATAAAAAAATATGTTAAAAATGTATTATTTATTTATTATTTATTATTTATTATTTATTATTTATTATTTATTATTTATTATTTATTATTATTATTATTTATTATTTATTATTTATTATTTATTATTTATTATTTATTATTTATTATTTATTATTTATTATTTATTATTTATTATTTATTATTTATTATTTATTATTTATTATTTATTAATAAATACTCTTTTTATTATTATTAATTTATTATTTATTATTTATTAATAAATACTCTTTTTATTATTATTTATTTATTATGTTAAACGACAATATTAATGTGTCGAACATAGTATCTACCAATCATACTTTACATACAAACAAAATAAGATAAGAAAATTACAAATAGATCATAAAAAATGTAGTTAATCTTGTTTTTATATAATAAATAAAATGCTATATTAATATTACATACTTTATAAGTGTACTTCTATAATTTTAGTGTTTAAAAGATTAAGAGTCTCATCTCACCTCAACTCATATAAAGCTAAGTATTAAAATATATATAGTATAAAAATAAATAATAAAATATATTCTTACTAATTAATATCTTAAAATACCAAAAAAAAAAAAAAAAGGAATTTTTTTTAATCAAATTCAACATTATACATATATATTTAAAAGATGAAAAAACAATTCATTTTTTAACTTTTATACAAAAAAAAAAAAAAAAAAAAAAAAAAAAGAAAAAAGCTTACATAGATAAGAAGTAAATAATGCTATGCTGAAATAGTCAGCAGCAAATAAGAAGTAAATAATGCTATGCTGAATAGAGAGCAGCAAATAATAAACGTCACACTGAAAATAGTCAGTGACAAAACAAAATCTTATTAAAATTTCAATTAAATAATAAGATTTAAAAGGAAATATAATTTGTGTTAAGAACAAATGAATAAACAAATAATTTATCGAATAGAATTTAAAATAAAAAAATATATATTAAATTAATAATAAATTAAAGGTGAATTTAATTATTCCTATATAGATATATAAAACAATGAAGAACCTTAATATCAAAATTTAAACCAATAATTTAAATACATTAAAATTACCATAATTATTACTTAACCAATTAAATTTAACGCAAAAAAAAATATATATATATATATATAAGCATTAATCATTCAACAAATCAAATAATAGTATTTCAACCAATTAAATTAAATAATATAATAAAATAAAACAAATAAACATTCAATATTCAATCACATCATATGCTAACATAAAGTTCTCAAAGACTTAGTAAACGAACAAAAAAATTTTTTATCAAGAAAACATTTATTCAAAATTCAAAAGGGAGATAACAATATGAGTAGAAACAGAAACAACTTACCTATAACTATTGATGACACAGATGAAACCTTAACAAAAGGTATCACGTTCAATTGGAAAATTTCAATCGTGTTATTGAACTATCTACAGAAAATTACCCCAGCTGGAGAACGAACATTCTATATCTACTGATGATTAACGACCTAGAAGGATACGTAATAGAAGAAAAAATAAAGAAACTTAGAAAAAGAAATCTCAGGGATGACCTTGACAACTACCTTAAAGACAAGTTTGACCCCAACCTGGTATACGATAAGAACACATCGTTAAAAGACATAAAAAATGATGTGATGGTAAAATGGATTATTACCAACAGCCTAGGAGAGAATACAAAGAAGATAATTGAAAGTAATAGTAAGACAGCTCATCAAATATGGATTACATTAGAAAAGTCCTTCACAATGAGTCCAGAGCAAAGGAAACTTGAAATTAAAAGTAAAATAAATAATTTGAAATACAACGAAGAAGACGACATTAACATTTTCATTGCTAAACTCCAAAACGCAATAGATGAGCTAGAAAATATTGACTATGAGTTAAGTGACCCTGTCAAGGCTGGTATTTTGAATAGGTCACTCCCTGAAAACCTAAGGTTTATAAATGTTTTCCAATATAAAAATGATTGGAAGCAACTCTGCAATTACGTTAAGGATGTCATTCCAGACATCATATTCTCTAGTACTAGAGAGATATCCAAGATGGAAGAGAACAAATTATTCCTAGTTGAATCCCAAGCCAAGAATAGGAACAAAATTTCTAAGGTTATCACAACAAAAAAAAAAAAAATGGTAAATGCTTCAACTGCGGTACTTTTGGACATTACTCTTATGAATGCAGAAACAAAGCCAAATACAGATTCAAAAGGAAACCATTCAAAAAGAACCTCAGAAAGAATTATTGTAACAACATTCCAAGTACATCCAAGTATATTAGGAACCAACGTAAGAATCAAGTGAACGCCACTGAAAAACCTCAAGATATTTTCGAAGACTATAATAACGAAAATGGGATATTATTAAATTGTATTACAAACACTGTTAGCAATAACCACTATCCACAAAGCCACATATCACAATGGATAATAGACTCAGGAGCATCCATACATATCACAGGATGTATTGACTTACAGATATTAAAAAATGTAATGAAGAAGTTATTCTCCCAAACGGTAAGACAGTTGTTGCCTCCGCTTACGGTAATTTTACCGAATATATCGACAATTAAAAATTTATATTAAAGAACGTGTTCTATGTCGATAGCATAAATAAAAATATAATATCAGTTACCAAACTTATCCAACAACACTATAAAATTATATTTTTCAATTACAACAACAAACCTTATTTAATCATTTACAATGATTCCGGCAAAAAAATCATTAACGTTAGTTCAAACAGCCAGAATATTTTTACTTTATGGCTATCGATCAAGCTAATTTCAAACAACGAACCAAAACACGACAAAACCTTATTGATGCACCTCTCTACTCTAAACAAATTAGATAAAATTAATTTATGGCACAGACGCCTTGGGCACTTCAACATTAACCCTATTAAAAATAAACTATTAAAAATTAATATCAAATCTAAATGTCCAATATGCTCTCAATCAAAACAAAGAAACTTACCTCATCGGAAATCAAACAACAGAGCCAAAGCTCCCTTTGAACTAATTCACATGGATCTAGTGGGTCCAGTAGTAGAATCTATTCATTCCAATAAATATTTCCTATCCATCCTTGATGACTATTCTCGTTTTGGTTGGGTCCTCTTCATCCAAAACAAGAGTGACATTTTCAAAAAGTTCCCTTTGTAGGTCAAATCTATTGAAAATATATTTAATAAAACCATCACTTACATTCGTACCGACAATGATACGGAATTTATGAACAATAAATTCAAGTATTTCTGCTCTCATAGGGGTATTGTTCAACAGTTCACTATCCCTCATAATCCTCAACAAAATGGGAGAGCTGAACGATATAATGGCACCCTCATAAGTTCAGCTAAATCTCTACTTAACGATTCACAACTTAGTAAAGAATTCTGGGAATACTCGGTAGACACTACTAATTACATACACAATCGTATTCCCCACTCTGGCATCAACAACAAAATCCCTTTTGAACTATTATTCAAAACCAAAATGGATTATTCGCATTTTAAAGTCTTCGGTTGTAAGGTCTTTTTCTTTGTACCTAAATCATAACGAAACAAATTCGACAATAATTTCCTTCCAGGTATCTTCTTGGTTTATCACCCATTAACTAATTCCTATAAAATTCTGAACATAGCTAATAATAAGATCGTTCTCTCTCGTTCAGTCGAATTCTTCGAAGATACTCCTGGAAACTCCAAAATATCTCGCCCAGTTCCTAGAAATTTCCCAAACTTTATGCCAATTTCCGAAATCAGGGGGAGCAACACCTATATGTTAAACAAATTTAATAATTTTAATAACTTTTCTTACAATCCACAAAACTCGCATGGACAAATCGACAACAGCAATAAGATAAATTATAACAATATTTCCTCACACAATGAAAACAAAACAAACGACACAACCACTGAATTAAACCAAATAAACACCAGAAAACGTAATGATAATCAAAAACTCAAAGAACCAAATGACTTTGATGACATCTTTAGCCTACCTGACAAAGACGACTGGTTAAAAGCCATAAACGAGAAACTTAAAAATATGGAGAAACTTTAGGTTTTCAATACCACCAAATCCTTACCTACTTGTGCCAATATCATATCATACAAGTGGATACTAAAATATAAAAAGGACGCCGATGGGAATATCATAAAAAGAAAGGCCCGTCTAGTAGCTAGAGACTTCACTCAAAGGTATGGAATAGACTATACCATCACCTTCTCCCCCACATTAAAACTAGACTCACTACGAATTATCGTTGCTCTCACAGTACAAAGAAACTTATTAAGGAAAATAAAATAAATTTAAAATATATTAATTTTAAAGAAAATCTAGCGGATGGATTTACAAAGTATCTTTGTAACTCCTTAAAGGACAAATTTAGAAATTCACTACTCACGGAAATGAAAGATCATTGAGACAAATCTCACATATCTTTACGGATAGTTAGATTTGAGGGGGAGTGTTAAACGACAATATTAATGTGTCGAACATAGTATCTACCAATCATACTTTACATACAAACAAAATAAGATAAGAAAATTACAAATAGTTCATAAAAAATGTAGTTAATCTTGTTTTTATATAATAAATAAAATGCTATATTAATATTACTTACTTTATAAGTGTACTTCTATAATTTTAGTGTTTAAAATATTATTTATTATTTATTATTTATTATTTATTATTTATTAATAAATACTCTTTTTATTATTATTTATTTATTATTTATTATTTATTAATAAATACTCTTTTTATTATTATTTATTTATTATTTATTATTTATTAATAAATACTCTTTTTATTATTATTTATTTATTATTTATTATTTATTAATAAATACTTTTTTTATTATTATTTATTTATTATTTATTATTTATTATTTATTATTTATTATTTATTATTTATTGTAACAAATCTTAATATTACTTAAGATAGTTTTAAGGTTTTTTTACACAAAAGGTTCTCGACACTAAAGTAATTCAAAATATGTTTTATTAAAACTATGTTTTTTTTTTTATTATTAAAAATGTAAATTATTATTTTATTAATTAATTATTGTAATATTTTAAATTACTTTAAAATTAATTAATAAAAGCACAAGTAAAAACATTTTATTATGAAATTTTACACCTATTTATAGTTTTTCAGGAAAATTAATTAATTTAAGTTATCAGTTGTTATTAGTAATTATTAGAAATAAAAGAAAATTAAAGAAAATTAAAGAAAACAAGTTTTCTTTCTAGAAAATGAATCTTAGATAAAAAATGATAAAAAATATTAATAAAATAGATTTTTCTAGTATTATCGGTTCAATTATTTAACCGATAAACACTAGTAATTTCTTTAATATTCTAGTTATAATAAATAAAAAGTTATTAAAATTTGGAAAGAGTGGGTGTCGAACCCTAAGGGTTCAGCCCGATGGTTGTGGTAACTTACCATTGAATGTAAAAGGTATGTTTATTATTAACTATAATAACGAATAATAACTAATTTTAAAGGCTAAAATAACTTAACACCTCTCTATTCGAGTTGTTAATAATAAACATTATAATTAATTTTATTTATAATTATTCACTTGTATTACACTAGAATATAGCGCAGCACTTTATAACTCTATTCGTTATTAGTTACTAGGCTTACACAGGGTAATTTTATTTATTTAATAATTATATTTTTATTTATTAATATTAATATTTATTTTAACAATTTACGTTAATAGTAACGTTAGTGCGTTACAGTTACAAGTTCAATTATTATTTATACATGTTAATAATCTTATGATTGGTAAATAATTTAATTTAACTTAGTTTACTAATCACTAAATAAAAATATATTTAACTAAATATTTAACTATATAATTAATTATAAAAATAATAAAATTTAATGTACGAAATTAATAAAAGATTTTATTTGATTAGCCAAAATTGCTAACTGTTTAGAGATACTTGAAGTTACCATGTATCTGTTACATTGAACCATGGTTACTAATTTGTTATTGTTTGTAATAATCATACTAAGTACTATCACTTAATATGATTATTAACTTCAACTTAACGATTAATTCATTAAGTTGAGAAAATAATAAAAAAAGTTTTACCTAAATATTTGTGGAGTTTATTATAAAATTAATTATAATAATAACACGAAAAATAAGAAGGAAGAAAGATTTGTATAATTTAATTTTTAAAATATGTTTTTTGAATAAAATATTTTATTAATTTATTAAAGTTTAAAATATAAAATCGTTACTATTATAACTATATTTTTATAATAATAACTCTTGATTTCTTAAAGGGAAATCAAGAGCCCTTTTTATATTTTTTTATGGAAATAAGGTTAAATAAAAAAAGGCTTTAAAATCTTAAAATTATCTTATCTAGAAAAAGATTAGAAGAAAAAACTAGATAAGTTTTTAGATCGATATTCTATTCATATCGATCATCGTATATATTAAGTAAACCAAATATATTATTTTATATTTGGATAAAACCTTAATATATCGATTTTCTAAATTTTAATTTAGATCATCAAATAAAAGGAAAAAATCAATAATAACCGGAATGATCTAAATTATTCTCTTTTTCTAAATATTATTTTTAAAATCTAATCTAAAACTTATTAATATAAAACTATCTTTAAACTAAAATACAGAATTATAAAAAATACAGAAACATATTAATTGTTCTTTTAAATGTACAATGTAAAAATAACTAAAACTAATGTTTACATTAACTTAATAATTAAATGAATAACTAAATAAAATTAATAATATTAATAAGTGTATATATTATAATTATTTAAATAAATTTTCTAATATTATTCAAGTGTATGAATAATTATATTTTTAATAAATTTGATAATAGTATTTCAATGTATTAATTAATTATAATTTAAATAAATTTATAATTATTATCAATATTGTAAAGACTAAGAAATATTAATTATTTATTAATAAATAATTATTATTTCTTACATTGTTGTTACGGTACGATTATATAAAGAAAAATTATACTATTTAAAGAAAATATTTGTCAAAGTTTTAAGATAATTTGGTCTTAACGATTAGGTCAAGATGCCAAATTATAGTAATTAATTAATTAATATTTAAATTTACTTTTATTTAAAACATATTGTTATTTAGTAAATTTTTTAAAAATAAGTTTTTATTTAAAATATAAATTTTATTTAATCTTAATAATATTTTATTACATTATTATTTTATATAATTATTACTATAATTTAAATTGCAATAATCCTACAAAGGATTAATCAAAAGATTTAAATATGTATTTATATAAAATAATTAATTATTTAAAATATTAATTATTAATAAGAATATGTAATATTATTAACATAAGTTTGAAATTGATAATATAAAATAAGATAATAATATAAATATTTAATATAAATAAAATATAAGAATCTAATAATAGCTAAATATTATATTTTATAACTAAAATATAATATGTAAAGATTTTGATAATAAATTAATATAGAAATTAATTTAATATTGATATGCGGGACTTTTATGTGCTACAAATTTTTAATAGTATCGTTATATTTAATTAACCTTTATTAATATATTTTAATTTATAAACCCAATTAACCAAGGGTCTTCTCTAAACTACTATAAAGAAGAGTAGTTATTAGAAATCTTTATAATAATTTAATAAATATTAATAATAATAAATATACATTTAAAATATATTATATCGGAGTATAGTATAATATATAATTAATATATATTAAAATAATAAATATAATAAATATAACTATATAATTCTTAAAAATGAAAATAAGAATAATAAAGTTAAATATATAAGAATATAATTATATAATAAATATGAATATAATAAATAATATCAACTATATATATTTAATTATAATTAAAATAACTAAAACTATTTCATTATATTATATATTACAATATATAGAAGTATTATGTATTTTTAATATAAACTTTAAAATAAATATGAATAGTTAAGTTATATATAATAATATTCTTATTATATATATTTAGAAGAAATTAACTATTTAATTTAATATATTTAATATATTTCATTTTATAATGAATAATATATATATAAATATTGAATAATATATGAATTAGAAATTATTTCAAATATTATTATTGACAAAAGAGATATAAATTTAATATTTAATAATTATTATTAAATATACAAATATGTTGCTACACATATTTGTTTTATATCAGAAATGCCCTCGCTAAAATAGCTGATTACTAGTGAAATTGAAATTTATCTCTATACGAGAACAATTCTCATTTGAATCTGTAAATTAGATACAAATTCAATAATAAGTTGAAATGATCATAGTTCAAATAAGGAAAAATATAAAATTGAAAGAAATTTTATATTTTTGTGAATAATTATTAAAATATGTATTAATGAAGATTAATTGTATTATTTGAAAATTTTATAAAATTTTTAACTCAATTTTTGAAAATTTTTCATTAATAAAAAAAAATTTTTTTTTTTTTTTAAAATAATTATATATAATTTTGATATTATAATAATTGAATAATATATATAATTATTAATAATTAATTTTGAAATTTTAAATTGGAAATGTAATTTTGGAAATTTATTTTGAAATTTTGAAATTTCAATTTCGAAAATTTAAAAATAAAATTAATTATGAAATATATATATAAGTTAAATGTCCTATTAGCATAAATATGAATAATATTTTGCTATTTTAACTGTAAATATTAAAATGAATTGCTGAAATTTACATTCAAAATTTTGAAATTTATTATTATTTATTATATTTTTGTATTCGTAATTGATTTTACTTATTCTCTATAAGGTAGAATATTTTTAATGTGGATATTTCTTTTTAATATTACTCCTGACCTATCTTCTTGTAGTTTCACCGTATTCCAAGTTATTTCCTTTATCGTATAAGGGCCAATGTAGTATGGGTCTAATTTTTGTCTTTGAAATAATTTAATCTTTACCTTATCACCAACTTTATACTCAGGAAGTTTTTCCATACTTCTTTTCGCTTTTCTTCTAGTCTTCCAATAATTAATTGTACATAATTTTTTGTTTGCAGCATCCTTTACCCATTTAGTATGTTCCAAAATTCTTTCAATTAATACTTCGTCAATTGAGTTTTCAACAGGTTCTTCAAAAGAATTCAATAAAGTAATTTCAGTAGGAAGTAAATCTTCTCTTCCATATAAAAGTTCAAAACTAGAGTATCCACTAACAGAGGATTTTGCCTTCCTAATAGCCCATAAAGCCAATGGTAACAGAGTATCCCATTCGTCGTTCTTACCAGCAAAATTCCTTAACTGTTTGCCTATTTCTCGGTTTCTATTTTCCACTAAACCATTAGAAGGTGGATGATAATTAGCAACAAAATGAATGTAAACTCCATATAAATCTAAGAAAATTTTTGTATAATCACTGTTCAATTGTGGTCCATTATCCATATTAATTATTTGGGGGTAGTCCATGCCTACTAAACACATTCACTAAGAAATCAACCACATCTTGAGAAGTAACAGAAGGATAAGCTTCCGCTTCAGTCCATAAAGTGAAATAATCTACACAAACAATTATATATTTATTACCTTTAGTAGTAGTTTTTAAAGGTCCAATAATATCTAGGCCCATTCTAACAAAAAGGAATTCTACAGGAGTTCGAAATATTTCAACCAAATTAGAAAAGGGCTCAGATCTATTAAGTTGACATATTTTACAAATAGATATATATTTTTTTATATCTAAAATCATATTTTTCCAATAATAATTTTTCTTAATTCTATCATACGTCTTTTGTAACCCTCATGGCCGATTCTATGAGCCATTCCGATAATTTTTATCTTTTCTAGATAATCATCTATCACTAGTCTTAATTTATCTCTAATATATGTTTTATCATCTATAGTAACAATTCTATCTTTTAAAAACTTTTTCATGAATTCAGAGATATATTTTTCATTTTCGGCTTCATCCAAAAAGTTTGATTGATTATTTTCATTATTGTTATTATAAATAATTTCTACGTTATTTTCATCAACAATATTATTATTATTTTCAATATTATTTTCCAAATTATTATTATTGTCTTCAACAATAGCATTTACTGCAATATTTTCTTTTTTTCTAATTCGAGATAATGCATCAGCAATAATATTCCTTTTCCCTGGTTGGTAGACAACTTTTACTTGTAGTTGACTGAATAAATCACACCAACGAGCGTGTTTACTAGTATTAGGTTCGCATTTCATAATGATAGGGACTAAAGGTTGATGATCTGTATACAGTATTGTTTTGAACGGATTACCTAATATATATTGTTTAAATTTATTTACACAAAAATATGCCGCGGTACCTTCTAACTCTGTTATCGGGTAATTAAGTTCTGACTTATGCAGGGAACGACTAATATAAAATACTGGGTGTTCTACTTCATCATTATATAGTTGCAATAATACACCACCAATTCCTTGATAACTAGCATCAGTGCGTATAATAAATAGTTTATCATAACGTGGATAACACAAAATAGGTGCTTGACAAAGAGCTTCCTTTAATTTTTCTATACTAGTAGTATGCTCATTAGTCCAATCAAAAGTAGAATTTTTCCTTAGTAATTTGCATAACGGGGAAGTTAATGTAGCATAATTTTCAATAAAATTCCTATAGTAACCCACCATTCCAAGAAAAGAACGTAATTCCGTAACATTAGAAGGATTATCTAATTTCTTTATTGCATCAATCTTCTTTTCTAGTGGTAATAATCCTTTGTTTGAAATCTTATGTCCTAAAGCCTCTACTTCAAAAACACAAAAATGACATTTCTCAATATTCATTTTTATTTTAAATTTTCTGAGAATTTTAAAAACATTTGTTAGATCGATTAAATGTTGTTCAATGGATGGTGAATAAACAATAATATCGTCTAGATAAATCTGGACACATTTATTAATTAGGTCAAAGAAAATCCTATTCATTTTGCGTTGGAAAGTAATAATTTCCAAATTTAGTTGTAAAAGAAGTAATTTCTTGGTCGCTTTCATACATAGGTATCTGGTGATACCCACTAAAAAGATCAATAGTAGAAAATATTACTGCATCTTTTAATGCATCAAAAATTTCTTGAATTATAGGGATGGCATAAGCATCTTTTTTTGTTATTTTATTTAATAACCTATAATCTATGCACAGTCTCCATCTACCATTTTTCTTTGGTACTAAAACAATAGGTGAAGACCAAGGTGAATGAGAAGGTGAAATTAATCCTTTATCTATTAATTTTTTTAATTCTTCTTTTAGTGCTGAAAGTTGTACCTGGGAGATCCTATATGCCTTTTGTTTTATTGGCTTGCTACCTTCTAGTAATTCAATATGGTGAGGTAGCAATTTGGATGGTTCTAAATCATCACTAGATATAGCTATTACATCTGAATATGAAGTTAATATGGATTTAATTTCATTTTTAAAATTTCCATCTTTGATATCCATATTGCTAATTAATTCTTCCAAAATTTTATTTTTATTAGTTGTATTAATTTTATTGGTATTAATTACATTATTAATACTAGTATTATTCTCTAATATATAACAAAACATACACTGTGTATGAAGTTCATGTACATCTTCTAAAAGAACCAATAGGACCGCACTAAAGGTAAACACACCATTAACATTATTAATACCACTTTTTACGTATAAATATTTACTATTTGCATCTATTAATAATTTATAATCTGCTTGAGTTTTTAAATTAATTATTATATCAAATATTGAGTCATCATTATCAAATACTCTAAAGACTGCATTAATTTTTAGAGTACCAATTTGTACTTCTAATTTTACCATTTCATAAACACGTTCTTCCGTATTAGATAATGCCTGATGCACTCTACCAGAAGTAGAACTAACTATGGTATAATTTTTAATATTTTTATTTAGAAAATTTCTGGTTACCAAATTTGTATTACTACCACCATCAATTAATACAGCAGCAGAATGACCATTAACTGTACCATTGACAATAGCAATATCGTGCTCTTGTATTTCTCTTGTAGCATAGCAATAGGTAGGATTATTTACTATTTCAAATTCTTCTATATCATTATGATATTCTGCACATCCTACCACTGCATCATTATCCTCTGTTCTTACCTTTTTAAAACTTTTAGTGATATCTGAACGTAGGGCACTACTTATACCTATTAATTGGGCCAAAGTAATATTTGCTGGGGTATTTTGTAATTCTTCTATAATATCATAAGGTTCAATACCCTCTAATAATTTAATGATTTTACCTACCCTAGTAGTTTTTTTTTTCTTATTATTTTGTTCCAATATTTTTGTACTATTATTTTTATCGTTAAATTTATTACCAATATTAGATGCAGGTATATTTAATTCTACTGAATCTATGTCAATTTTGTTTTCCAATGTGTCATTTTTATTATTATTTTTATTATTATTATTATTATTATTATTATTATTATTATTTATATTATTACTATTATTATTATTATTATTATTATTATTATTATTATTTGTAGTCAAGTTGGATGTATCATTATTGATATTATAATTACTTGAATTATTATTAATTAAATTTTCATTAATATTATTATTATTCCTATTATTTTCATAATTATTATTGCTTCCTTTATTATTAATATTATTCTTAATTTTATTATTTAAATTTGGTTTTAGAATTTTACGATTTCGTAAATTGTATAAGATATTATTGTTAACATTATCACTTATATTTAAATCGTTATTGTTTATTTTAATATTATTATTGTTTTTATAATTTCTTTTTGCCTTAGGTAGAGATGCATATTTTTCATCTCTACTACGTTTTGCTGCAGCAATAATTGCATCATAATTATTGTTCCATGTTGCTGCAGTTATTACTGGAGAAGTGGCAATTTGATTATGGGAAGTTTGCCTTCTTCCATCATTCAGTTTTTTTGTAAATTAAAATAATTTATAAAATTTGGATCTTGTTTAACTTTGGCTAATTCAGTACAATCCTTAACAAGATGACCAGGTTGATTACAGAAGTAGCATGTTTTAATCTGTAAGTTTTGCATTCTATTTACCAAATCGTCCATTCCATCATTATTAGGTATTTGATTGTTATTAATTTTATAATTATTATTGTTTCTATTATTTAAATAATTATTATTTATATTATATGGGTTATTGATTCCATTATTATTAAAATTATTTGGCATATTATGATTATTTCGATGAATGAATTTGGTAGGCATATTCATGGAAGTATTCCTATTGTTTCTAAAATTCAGACCATTTCTTTTCCAGGAATTATTGGAATTATTTACAAGATTAGAAACAGGTTGATTCATAGGTGAATAAATGCTATAATTATTATTTCTTTCATTTCTCCTATTATTCCTATTGTAATGTGATTCCTGTAATATTTTCTCATATTTTTCTGCTTTACTACAAGCGTCTTCTAGGGAATCACATTCCTCCATAGCTATTTTAGTATAATTATGAGTCTTAGGTCTAAGAGCATTTTCATAATCTATAACCGAAATAGATGCTCTATCCTCTGTCTCTAGTAGGTCGTATAATTCTAAATACCTGTTATTGAAATCATATACGGTTTCGTTTGGTTCGATAATAATACGTTTTAATTGACGTAATTTATTATCTTTTTGGTTTTCTCTCCAATACTTTTTCTTTATTAGTTTCACATATTCATCTAATGTAAGAGGTCTATTTACTTCTGCTTCTTTTTCTTTCAACACTCTTACAACGTCGTCTTCAGCAGCGGCAATAATATAACTAAATTTTTTTTCATCAGTAGTAATGCCTTCTCTCTTAAACCAGTCATTGATCCTAAATTTACAAAGTTCCGCATCCCTACGAGATCCACCAATCCTTGGAAGAGTCTTTGTATCTACGTCTGACATAGTGCTGTTGATACTATTATAATCACTACTAATATTTTCACTACTACTACTACTACTACTACTACTTCTCATAAAAGAAAGTTAAATATTTTTTTTTTTTGTTTTTTTTTTTTTGTTTTTTTTTTTGTTTTGTTTTGTTTTTATTCGTTATTGCGTTTTGGTTAAATAACTAATAATAAATACCAATAACACTTTCTATATTTATTTTATTTTATATCCTATTCCTAGTTATTATTAAATATAAATTTTTTTTTTTTTTTTATAATTCTATTATAAAATAATTTATTATTCTACTCTTTTATTTTGTTATTGCTAACTCTATTAATATTATATACAAATAGTTATTATCCTATATATAGAATAATTATATAATTTTTTTTTTTTTTTTTTTTATCAAATATTTTTTTGTATAATTATTATTATTACTATTCAACTAAAATATTATTACTAAACAATTATAACTAATCCTATTTTAATAATTTTAATATAAAGGAAAATTAAAGACTTGTTCGTTTTTATTCTGATCCGAATTCCCAGTTGTCTCTAATTATATATCCTTTTAACAATTTAAATTAGTTTTGTGTTATTTAATGATTTATTATTATTAATTATAACCAATCTCAGCTCAATAACCAATTATAAAAAAAAACAAAATATAATATTTAATATGTATAATTAATCCTCAAATTTAATTTTTTTTTAACAATATAACAACACTATTGCACATCCCCGATATCTCCACCAATTTTTGATATGCGGGACTTTTATGTGCTACTAATATGCGGGACTTTTATGTGCTATATGTAATAGTATTAACATAAGTTTGAAATTGATAATATAAAATAAGATAATAATATAAATATTTAATATAAATAAAATATAAGAATCTAATAATAGCTAAATATTATATTTTATAACTAAAATATAATATGTAAAGATTTTGATAATAAATTAATATAGAAATTAATTTAATATTGATATGCGGGACTTTTTATGTGCTACAAATTTTTAATAGTATCGTTATATTTAATTAACCTTTATTAATATATTTTAATTTATAAACCCAATTAACCAAGGGTCTTCTCTAAACTACTATAAAGAAGAGTAGTTATTAGAAATCTTTATAATAATTTAATAAATATTAATAATAATAAATATACATTTAAAATATATTATATCGGAATATAGTATAATATATAATAAATATATATTAAAATAATAAATATAATAAATATAACTATATAATTCTTAAAAATGAAAATAAGAATAATAAAGTTAAATATATAAGAATATAATTATATAATAAATATGAATATAATAAATAATATCAACTATATATATTTAATTATAATTAAAATAACTAAAATTATTTCATTATATTATATATTATAATATATAGAAGTATTATATATTTTTAATATAAACTTTAAAATAAATATGAATAGTTAAGTTATATATATAATAATATTCTTATTATATATATTTAGAAGAAATTAACTATTTAATTTAATATATTAAATATTTTAAACATATCGATATTGTTATTATCTTAATATCTTATTAATATTCATAATATTAAATATCTTATAATTAAATATTATTATTATGTAACTTACAAAGTATAAAAGAAAGATGTAAAAATCTATCTTTTATGTTCTTTGTAAGGTTATTGTAAAATTACCTTAATAGTAATATATTATAGATATTTCATTATTTAATAAAAATAAATAATTTTAAAATTAAATTAATTTAATAATTCTAATTATCAAAGTTCATTATAAATAAATTTTTATTAAACTAAATCATTTAAATATTTATTATTATTATTATATATCTATATAGCATATTACTATATAGACATATCGACTTAGTAATATTTTTAATAAAACGTATTATTTTATTTAAATTTAAAAGATAAAATATATCAAAATCTTAACATATATTAGATAAATTGTCTCACGTCAGAAAAATTAAATTGCCATTCAACAACGAATCGCTAAATATAAACATTAGGAAAATTAATGCTAGAACCATTGGCTACTATTGCCCTTTTGAAACTCCTGAATCTAAAGAAGTAGGTTTAATAAAGTACTTGGCCATTACGACTGTTATATCGCCTTACACCAACATTAATTTGGATAGCTTGTTTAGCAAATATGTTTCTATTGATTTAAACTCTATTATTATAAATGATACTTCAGAAAACAATATATCAAACTTTAGGTTACGCAATAGCCCAAATAATAAGCCCAATAATTGTTATGATGTCAATACAATAAAATTTGTAACATACAATACTAAATTTATCGGTTTTATATTTAACAATGAACAGGCTTTTATCGATGAATTATATAATTATAAAAGAGCTAATAAATATTTAAGCTACATTACAAATGACTATTCTATACAAATATTTTCAGACGAAGGAAGATTAATAAGACCCATGATTTTAAAGGAATATAAAGATGCCGATTTTAATTTTATAGACTTTTATAAGGAATTTGTATTACATGGCAACTTGCCTGAATATATGGATTTAGTTGAAATTAATGAAGACCATTCCAATTACTTAGAATTAGATCCGAATGCAATATTTGGCTTCTCGAGCGCCTAGATTATCCTTCCAATCCAACATGGCTAAGCAATGAATGACCAGCGACCCTGCTTATTTAGACTATCTAACCGACAACACTAGATATCTGATTTATACCAATGATCCTATCTGCAAAAACAAGCTCTATGACATCGTTTACAACAACAACCTCGAAATCAACGATTTAGCTAACTGCCGCACCACCACTTTTAAAGAATGTCTAGATCTCAACAGTGCTCGAATAGCTTCAGGGCATAACGTCGTAATAGCCATTATCGCCATGGGTAACAACCAGGGGGTTAGGGTTAGGGTTAGCAAAGAAAACATCATTATCGACTTAAATGATAATAATCTAAGTTATAAGAATGCTCTAAAGAATAGCAATGTAGAGCCTAGCGTGCAAATCGATAACAATAGCTTGAATACTCAACTGCTACATAACATCAATGAACAACTAGCGTTTATAAGCGAAATCCTGAATGATATAAACATATCGATTAAATCCCAAGACGATAGCTATAAAAAGCTGATCGATGAGATAAAAGAAATAAAAAACACGATCCAAGAAAAAGGTAGCGGCTAATATCGCGCAATCATACAAGCACTATGTGTATATGATCTGCAATAGCGGTATACTACATACTAATCTATAGCATGCGATATTGCCGTAATAAGCTCTAGCATACGATATATCGAATTTTAAAAATAGCAATGATGCTTCCAATGTCGTTTTTTAAAATCAGAATGCATGTAAGTGATTATGCGTTAGAATTCTATACAATAATATGCATGCTTATATGCAATCGTAATACGATTACATCATCGACATTAAACTTCGTGTAATTTTCATCAGTTATTATACTGCTTAAATCCGCAAGAATTGCAACTATAAACGATAGTCGAGCTTTCATCTGTTTTTCTAGTTTGAATGATGTTAATATTAACGTTCGTATGCTTGCATCTCTTGCATTTGATAGTATAATTATTTAGCTTAATATACGAGTCGATCTTACTATTAGTTTCTTTTAGTTCTTCTTTAATGCTTTTGCCGAATATTGCTTGGTCCTTGAATCTATTTTGGCAGATATCGTAATTAATGAATACCGGGGCTTTCAAATCATCGTCGTTGATGTTCATGCAATCTAGATTTAACTGCTTAAACTCCATATTCGTATATCTACGCTTAACTATAAGAATTAAACCTGGAGTTGATATTCTCTTGGCTTTTTCAGTTATATTCTCAATTTTACAACTCCATGAAGCTAATAACTTGCTTTTGGGAAAACCTTTGAAATAGAAAATATAAATAATTTATATTTATTTTTTTTTAAATATATAAATGAATTGTTAAATGTAATATCAAAAAAAAAAAAAATAAAAAATAAAGAATATAAATAATTTGTATATATTATATTTAAATATATAAATAAATTGTTAATTGTAATATAAAAAAAAAATAAAAAATATAAAATACAATAAAATAAAATTAAAAATTTATTGTTTAGTTATGTAATTCTTAATATATAAAAATATTGAATTAAATTTCATGAATTAAAATAATTATAATTAAGTCAATGTTATAATTAATAAAAAATAAAATATTTAAAACATTTCATATTATTTTTATAAAAAAAAAATAATAATAATAAATAAATAAATAAAGTAAAAAAAAAAAAAAAAAATACTTTTAAAATTTCAAAAATAATTTGGGATTTATAATTGTTGTTACTACTACTTTTCGTTTAATTTTTTTTTTTTTTATTTCCGCAATTATTACAAACTTTTATCTTTATTTATTTATTCATTTATTAATTATATGTATTTTTTTTTAAATTACAAAAAAAAAAAAAGAAGAAAACACAGAAGTAATGAAAAAAAATATATTAATTGTCCAATAAGAACATAATAATATTTAAAATAGTAACATGAAATAAAAAAAAAAAAAAGTAATATTCAAAAAATATATTAAAAGTTTATTAAATGATATATATGTTTATTTTTACATTTTTTAATAATAGTAGATTACAATCAAAAAAAAAAATAGTAATATTTTTTACTATATAATTTTGTATAAAGATAAATTTTAGAGATCACAATATCACACAAAATTAATTATAATTTTTTTTATATTCTTATATTCTTTAATCATAGTAAATTACAATCAAAAAAATAGGAAAATCATTTTATTTTTATATTTTAAATTTTGTATAAAGATAAATTTATAGATCACAATATCACAAAAAAATAATTATAATTTTTTTCATATAAATAATTTCAAAAATGAATGTATTTATGAAATTTATTTTATATATAAATTAATTTAATATATTCATTTTTTTTTAAAAAAAATTTAATTTATTTATTATAAATAAAAATCTCAAAAGAATATATAAAAATGTCTTAGAAAAAATAATACTATATAATATAAAAAGGTATATATATATAAATAACAAAATTTTGGAAAATTATAAAAGATATTTTCCCTTTTCTTTCCTTCTTTTTTAAAAAAAATTATTATATTAAATTTATAATTCATAAAGTTTTTTTATATTAATAGATTTTCAAAATTAAAATTAATATCAAAGATACTCAAATTTATTAGATGACATATTTATTTAAAATTATTTTAATAAAAATTCATATTAAGTTAGAAATTAATATAAAATAAAAAAATATTTTATTCATGTAAAATTAAATGTTAGTTTAGAATAGAAATAATTAGTCGATAATTTAAATTAAGTTAATATTATAGAATAGGATAATTTAATATACACATATTCACCAGTAAACCAATTTTTTTTTATATCAAGAAAATTAGGTTTAAGGGGGAATGTTAGAATATGTGAACTATTTGAAATAAGTATCAAATGTATTTATAAGGTATTGAAACATATTGTATTAAATTAAATGTAAATTGTATAGAATTATACCATAGTAATTTGTGATAATTCTTTAAAGACTAATGATTCATTATTCTTCAAAAAAATGAATATTATATGAAACTACTCAATCTTCTT
This sequence comes from Neocallimastix lanati (nom. inval.), assembly GCA_016946835.1. Lineage (NCBI taxonomy): Eukaryota > Fungi > Neocallimastigomycota > Neocallimastigomycetes > Neocallimastigales > Neocallimastigaceae > Neocallimastix > Neocallimastix lanati (nom. inval.). Next base: position 902,724 of record JACVTC010000071.1, on the reverse strand, counting down.
GAGCGAAATGGAGACCAGCATAAATTATTGTTAAATGAGAAAGGAGAAAAACTTGCTAATTCATCTCTTTAATTAAGAATTACTAAATATCGACATATTAAAAGATTCTTCATTATAAGAAAAGAAAATTAATATTAGTTTAATTTTTTTAGAAAAATTATATAATGCCTATTCTGACCATGACCATGATGATAATAGCGATAGTGAAAATACCATTCTATTTGGTCGGGAATAGGAATACCTATATAAAAATGATTTTGAAAACTATTGAAACTATTTAAATAAAGGTTGCTCTAAACGACTATCATTTATATCATTATAATGGAAAAAAAATTTTATTATGAGAATGGTGGAAATGTGTAAAAAAATAAAAATAAAAATGAAATTTCAGATAAACCAATTGAAATTTATTCCTAATTTTCATAAGATAGATGGAATTCAACTCTTCATTATTCCTTTTGAATATCTCAATGAATTAATTGAAAATGGAAAAATCACCACTTTTGAATTATTTATTAGATACCACTATTAGAGTCTTTAATAATAAATATACCTTAAACCTATAATTACTTATCAACGTTCTAAAGAGTATTTAAAAAAAAAAAATTAAAAAAAAGTGAGACTAGTTAACCATGTTTATTTTCTATAGTATGAATGACCTAAGATCGATGCATTCAACAGCATGACTTATGAAGAAGGCTAATTTCATTTTTAGATCAAGGATTTAATTTTAATTATGATCCTCATAAATGGTATACTGTCACTAATTTTATTAAAGCCTGTAAAGATAAAAACGAACGAAGAGGGCAATATAGGATATTTAGTGGAATATGGAGCATGCATGAATCATACCATCTATTGTTGTTTGTGGAAATAACCGACAACCCTTAAACTTAAATGTCATGGATAAATTCAGAATAAAGAGGAAATGATGAATTCTTAAAAAATACAGTTAAATATTTTATTAAATCATGGCTCTCGATTTTCCATTCATTTTGATTATAAATTTAAATTTATTCAGGATGAAGTAATTTTAAAAAAAAAAAGTATAGAGTAGAGAACATGGATAATCGTACCGATATTTTATTTAAAAAAAAATTCAAAAAGGATTATTGTAAAAAATTAAATACTTAATGGAATATACAAATGAAATGAATGGAGATGAATCCTATTCAATTAATTAATGATTATATCAAAGATGAAAAATCAAAAATTAATTAGGTTATGTCCTGAAAGATAAAGACTATCACTATTAATTTCTTTTTTATTTTTATTTAATAAGCCTTTATTATACTATCTCTATTCTAATAATCAAGAAAGACTTAAACTAAAATATTTAATTGAAAGGGGAATGAGTGTCAATAGCATGACTGAAAAAAAAAAAATAGTAAAGACATTGATCTATAAGGCATGAAAACTTAATGATCTTGACATGGTGAAATATTTAATAAAGGAAAGGGGTGCTTATAAAATAAAATTACAATGAATCAATGAACCCCCGGTCACTTCTGTTAATGAAAAAAAATGCATTTATCCTTTCGTGTCGAATGAATAAATTTTTTTTTTTTTTTTTGAAATCACTAAAATATTTTCTTGAAAATTTATTAGACATTAAGTTGATTTCAAGGCATGATTTCTCAGGGAAATTCACCCGCTTTTTAACTGTTATTTAAAACATGGTGGTGGCCATGAATTTAGTGCTTCATCTTGTGGAATATGGAGCCCAAATTAATGTTAAAAAATAAAATAAAAAAAAATAAAGATGGGATTACCCCCCCTTAATGATGACTAGTTAAAAAAAAAAAAAAAAAAAAAAGGATTTTATGATATCGTTAGGTATCCTGGTAGAATATGACCAAAAAAAAAAAAAGTGAATAGTAATAATAATAATGTAAATAAATTAATTGTAAAAATTCTGCTTTGGTGAAGGCTTTTGAAAAAGGGAGATCAATTAAATAGTGGATACTTCTTAAATTTTGGTGATAGGAAAAAAAAGAAAAATGAATTATAAGAATTAATTTTTTTTTTGGAAGGTTTCAGAGTCAATATTAAATATTTAGAAATGAAAACGGATAACAATAATTAGGAAGATTCTGCTTAAGGTATTTTTTTTTATTGACGTCGGCATGATGTTCCACTAACAAAGTAATGATAATCAAAACTATTATAAATACAAGCGATTTCATCAGAGAATGCCATCAGTCCAAACTGATCTGTAACTATTGACAACATTTGGATCATTCATCGATTTTCAATATCATATTGGGCAGGCTTGACGTTATTGATCAATACAGGCAATGGTTAGTATATTACATTATATTGATAAAAATTCAGATCTTATCAAATTTCATTATTTAAAGGATATTTTAAGGATTGAATCGTACTCATCCAAAGATCTTTTTTTTTCTTTTATTATTATAGCATCATTGAAAATTTTTTTTTTCCATTCATTTTAATTATTATTACTATTATTACTTTCATGGTAGAAAGCATCCGTAGGATAATGGTCAATGAAATATTGGGTAAGTTGATCGTTATTTTTTTTTTTTTTTAAGCAGGGCAAATCTTTTTAAAAGAAGTCTGATCATAATTATTTTCACAATGAATATCGGCATACCCACCGTGATCATCAAGGTACTGAATCCTATCGAACTTATTTATTTAGGCAGGCAAAGATTAAAAAGGGAGTCATCGTAATGAAACTGATTTTCCTGACGTTCATCTTTGCACCATGCTTTAACCAGATTAGATGATTGAACAATGTCAAAAGTGACCGTTTTTTTTTTTTTTTTTTTTTTTTTTTTTTTTTTACAAGCCATCATTAATGCTGTATTGTTTTTGGTTATTTTTTTTTTGATTAATAATTAATATTTTCAAGACTTTTGGATGACATCAGGATCATGGAAGTGATGGTGACCAAAAAGTTTTTTTTTCTTCTTCTTACACGGAAAAAAAAAAGTTATTATCTATATTAAAATGAATCCCTTCAAATATGAAATTTTTTTTTTTACTTCAATGGATAGATAAAGGAATAAAAATTGATTGAAAAAAAAATTATGATAGGGTGGATATTTTAATCAAACAACTATTTTAGAAGAAGAAAAAACCTTTTTCGAAAATCAAAAGTACTTTATCGGTTAAGGGAATTAAAAAAAAATTTAGAACCTTATCTCTCTCAAAAAAAAAAAAAATTGTCATGCTCCTCCCGTAAAAAAAAATAAAAAAAAAAAAAAAAAGAGAGGAGGGTGATACGAAGTTTATAAAGTATCTACATGGAAACAAAGATAACCTTTTACTGGACGACCAATTGTTTGGGGGGGAAGGGAGGGAAATTTTTAAAGATATTTTAAAGAGGATACCTCTCACCACCACCAACAACAGAAAATATTTTCCTTGGGAACTTCTTGAAAATGCTTGTCCATTATTTAAAAAAAAAAAAAGTAAATAAATTTTTTTTTTTTTTTTTTTAATTTTTAAATGATCGAATTTCTGAATTAAAAAAAAAAAGAAGAAGAAAAAAAAAAGTCCCAGGCCTACTCAATTTTTTTAATATTCATCTTTCAAAAATTGATAATACAAAAAAAAAAAAGAGTAGTAGTAGTAATGATAAGATTTGTTGTATTTTTTTTTAATTGTGTCCTACGCACGCCTACGTATTTAATAGTATCGATAAACCAAAAAGGAAAATTTATGGCGAAACTAGAAAATGAAATGATCACTGCTGCTTGTAAAAAAAAAAAAAAAAAAAAAAAAGATGGTCATACGTCATACCGCGCCTTGACCTATTCTTGTCCGACATCATCGAGGACGACAGCGACAGTACAAGATTTTCCCGAAGATCTTAATTAAAATCATGAAGTAGATATTAATTAACTATGACTTGGAAAAAAAAAAAAAAAAAAAAAAAAAAAAAGGAATTAACAACCCCCTCCTCTCCTCTTCATGATATCTCTTCATTAATAAAAAAAAAACTATATATATATATAAATTTTTAGCAAAATATTTAATGAATCATAGAATCATAGAAGAAAAAAAAGACAAAAAAACTTACTACTAATGCTCTCGGGGCATTCATAATCTAAAAAAAAAAGAAAGAAGGATGAAGGATGAGGAAAAAAAAAAGTAGTGATGGAGGATAACGGGAGGAAGAGAGAGGGAAATTACTGAAAAATTTAAAGATAGGAGTAGTGATGTAGTTGATGTTTTCAAAAGATCAAAAAGATTAATTAAAAAAAAAATAAAAAAAAAAATAAAATCATATTCTGCCATTCAAGTGGCCATCAATTTATGACATTACTGAATATTTTTTAATTTTTGAACAAGGTGACGATTCAAAAAAAAAGAAGAACTTGAATCCTTTCAAAAAAAAAATATATATATATATATTCCATTGATCATTTAGAAGGTGAAAAAAAATTTTAGGTTTCAATGATCATTTATTTTCTTGAAGTAAAAAAAAGGAAAATGAATTTACATTGGTAAAAGAAGATACTAATTATAAAAATAATAATAAAAATAATAATAAAAATAATAATAAAAATTAATAATAATAAAAATGATTTAAATGATATATTATTGGAAGCCTGTCTAAAAAAAAAAGTAAATATGAATAGGATACAAACATTCCCTTCATCAACAACAGCTTAAAAATAGTCAGGCCTTTAATATAAATTTAGTACGGATAAATATGGAAGGACTGCCCTTAGTATATAGCGTGGTTGGCAAAAAAGGAAATTTAGAAATGGTTAAATTATTAATTAGTAGAAAATGGAGCCAATATTAAATATTTTCAATAGGAATAAATACAAACTCCGTTAAAAATGACCTTCTGTAGAAACTGGATCATTGTCTATTGTTAAAAAAAAAATAACTTAAATCGTCCCATGGTTCAGATGATCGTATTGTATAATGAATCAATTTGGAGAATCTAGCCAGCCCATATTTGCCTATCATTATGAAAAAATTTTTTTTTAAAATTGTACCGTATCTTAACCGACCATGGCTTTTCGACATTAACAGTCGAGGAAAAAAATATGACAACTTCCTTATATTAATATGAAGGATGGCCTGTGAAAAAAAAAAAGGGACAACTCATCCATCAATGTCCACTATTTTCTCTATCAAAAAAAAAAAAAAAGGAGCGGATGTGAACCATTAAAATGATCTCTTGGGACACCGCTTTAATTTATGTCTCTGAACATGAACAAGGGATACCTTAGTTAGGGTTGAAGCCTTAATTCAACAGGGAGCCACCATCATTAGTTATACCAATAAATTAGGGGAAAACGCTTTAACGAATTGCTCTCACCAAATAAATTTATAGGTCTTATCACCTATTTAAAATCTCAAGGAGTTCAATAAATAAATTTTTTTTTTTTTTTTTTTTTAAAAAAAATATATATATATATGTAAATATATATAGATATATATATTTGTAATAATTAATATAAATAGAAATATATAAATATTTGGAATATGTATATTAATACTTACATATATAATAAATATTTAAATACATATATATATAAATATTTGTTATAATTAATTCAAATATATATATATATATATATATTAAATATAAAAAATAAAGAAATTATTATCTAATTTATTCTTTCCATTTAAATATATATATTCATGGAGAGGATAAAAACATATAAATTAAAAATAAAAAAAATTATATCTTTTTTTTAATACTATTTTAAACTTAAACATGTTATCCAATTTATTATATTTAATTAAAATATTTAATTATGTATTTATAAAAAAAATATATATATAGTTTTTTTTTTTTTTTTTTTTTTTTATGAAGAAAATAATTTTTTAAAATGAAAAGTATCTTTATTATGTTCAACTATGTGAAAGAATATATAAATTCATATTTTATATTTTTATGATATTTATAGTTATTATATTATATGGCTCGTTATTATTATTGGTCATATAACTTACACAAAATATATTAATATACATAACACTACTCCTTAAATTAACATAATTATAATCTTTAATATTTATATTTCTAACATAATTAAATATTTTAATTAAAAAAAAAAAAATTATATATATATATATATATATTTTTTTTTATAATTTATAATTTATATTTCTTTATTAATTTAATTTATATATATATATATATTTTTAAAATATTTAAAATATTTTAAATTCCATTTCAACCTATTTTTTTTCTTATCTTACCAATTAATATATGAAAATATATACTATATATACTTATATATATTTATTGAATATATATAAAAATTAATTATTAAAAGTAACATAAATGTAATATTATTTATAGTTATCAATTACATTAATATATTATTTATAATTATTATTTATTTTTATTTCTATTTTTTATTTCAATTTTTATTTCTAAATTTTTACTTTTTATTTGATAATTAAAGTAATTACTAAAAAAAAAAAGAAAAACAGATATAAAGAAATTGTAATGTCCATAAACAATTTAGACTTTAATGATATTTATTCCAAAAATAAAAAATAGCCAATCCAATTATTAAAAAAAAAAAAAAAAAGGAAAAATTTAAAAAAAAATTTTTAAGTCCATAATCAATTAGGATGAATTATGGATTTAATTAATATTAATTCCAATAAAAAAAAAAAAATTGACAATCAAATTAATAGTTTAAATAATATAAAAAGAAGACCATAGGATATTTTAATAAAATAAATAAATAAAAAAAAATTCATATATAAATCAATAATTTTTTTTTTTTTTTTTTTTTTTTTTTTTTTTATCAAATAAAAATATTTAAATTTTATAAAATAAAAATATATAAATTTCGTAAAATGTAAAACTTTTTATATTTTTTTTATTTTATTTTAAAATAATTATATTAAATAAATATACATAAAATATATAAAACATTTAAAGAATATTTTAATTTTTTTTTCATATTTAATATTTAATTTATTAAAAAAAATAAAATGTACTCATCACAATATAAAAAAATAATAATAATAATTCAAAAGAATCAAATAATAATAGCTTTAAAATTGAATTATTTATAAAAGATTATAGATAATGGAAATTTAGAAATATTGAAAACTTACAATAAATAATATCAATAAAAATCATTCAAAAAAAAAAATAGATATCCCTTTGGAGATTTATAAAAATAGATTTCTTATTCCTAATCCATTAAATTTCATAATAGAAAATTGTAGCGATATTCTATGCATATCTTCTTCATTACTAAAGATATTAATAAAAAATAATGAAATTCAGTTATTAAATATTATTTTTGGTAATTTTAAATTTTATGATAATGATTTCATTCAAAGGCTACTTAATCACTATAAAAATAAAAAGTCAACTTCTGTCACTAAACTAAATGGAATAATGTCATAATATTCAATATATAATTTCAACAGATTATTCTACAGAAAATTTTCAAGATTATTTTTGTTAAGTGTATGCGAATATGGAAAAGAAAATATAATTAAATAGTTAATTGAACATGAAGCTGATATAAATAAAAAAAAAAAAAGTAGGTTTGGAGATAACACCATTATGTTGTGTATACAGAACAGGAAATGAAAAAGTAGCAAAAATATTTAATTAAGAATGGAGCCGATGTAAATAAAGTTAGAATATTTTAATGAAACGCCATTATATTGTGCATGTGCAATAGGAAATGAAAAAATAGCAAAAAAATTTAATTGAACATGGTGCCAATATAAAAATAGCAGAATAGGAAGGGTTATTCACCTTTGTTTATGGCATGCCTTTGTGGAAATGAAAATTTAGTAAAAAATATTTAATTAAATTAGGAAGCAGATTTAAATAAAATAAATAAAAATAAGGAAACCCCTTTATTTATGGCATATAAAAGTGGAAATGAAAATCCAGTAAAATATTTAATTGAAGAAGGAGCAGCTATGGTGAAACAGCTCTACTTATTGCATGCAGGAATAGAAATGAAAAAATGGTAAAATATTAAATTGAACAAGGAGCAGATATATATGAAGTAATGGATGTAATTAATTCTTCTGAAAAGGAATTACCATTTTTTTGGAAATAGGAAAACATGGACTTACACGAAAAAAAAAAAGAAGAAATAATAAATTATTTAGTTGAACTTAAAGTTAATATAAATTTAGAAAAAAAAATATAAAGGAACCTATAAGAAAGAAAAAAATAATAAATTATTTAGATTAAATATTTAAGATTATATAAATATTATAAAAGAAAAAAATGAATTTAAAGAATAGTATGAATATGGATGAAACTGATTTTTTTTTTTTTAAGATAATAAATGATAATATAAATATAAATGATATTATATAAAAACTATAGGGGGAAAAAAACGGTATAAAATATATATATATATTTTTTAACAGTCATTAAAAACATAAAACAAACAAGCAAGCTAATAAAATAAAAATAATAAATATTAAAAAAAAAAATTATAATAATAATTATTATATTACTCTTCTTAATATATTATAATAAAAATAATATAGTATTAAATAATATAACAGAGATTAATTTAAAATAAAATAAAAGAAAAAAAAAATTTAAAAATTATATAATAATAAATAATTTAAAAAAGATTTTAATAATAGAAACATTGAAATATTAAACAGAATAAATAATATTTATAAAAATAAATTAGAAAAAAAAATAGTATAGTTTTTATGAATATTTATAAAAAAAAAAAGGTTTTATTATATAATTTAAACAAATCATTATATAATAAGGCTTCATAATTATATAAAGATATAAAAAATTTTAATATATCAATTTTTAATATTTTACTCTAATTTCAAAATTTTTTAATTTACAATTTTGTCATATTATGTTTTATTTATTTTACTATTAATTTTTTTTTTGTTATTGGTTTTATCTAATTTTGTTATCTAATTAGGTCTAAATTTTATTATCAATATTATTATATATTATTTATTATCTATTTTTATTATTTATTAATAAATACTCTTTTATTATTATTTATTATTTATTATTTATTATTTATTATTTATTATTTATTATTTCTATTTCTATTTTTATTTTTATTTCTTATTTTTATTTCCATTTTTATTTCTATTTTTATTTCTATTTTTATTTCTATTTTTATTTAATAATAATAATAATTAAATAAAATAAAAAATATAAATCCTCTATCCTTCAATAATGTTGACTTAAATTGTATTCTAAAAAAAAAAAAAAAAAAAAAAAAATAAAATTAAATTAATAGTTTGTTAATTCCAAAAAAAAGTATCTAATCAAATTATAGTTTATATTGGAATATTTGCTTTATTGCTTGAACATTTGGAATTAAAAATAAAATTAAAAATTATTTTTTTTTTTTCATTTTATTTTAAAATAATTATGTTAAATAAATATATATAAAATATATAAAAAAATTTAAAATAATTTTATATTTGTATTTAATATTTATTATTTAATTTAATAAAAAAAAATGGCTTCATCACAAACTATAGAAGAACCAAATAATAACTTTAAAATTGAATTATTTATAGAAGATATAGATAATGGAGATTTAGAAATATTAAAAACTTCAATAAATAATATCAATAATAATAATAATCATTCAAAAAAAAAAAAAGATATCCCTTTGGAGATCTATAAAAATGGCTTTCTTACTCCTAATCGATTAAGTTTTATAATAGAAAATTGTAGCGATATTCTCTGCATATCTTCTTCATTACTAAAGATATTAATAAAAAATAATGAAATTCAGTTATTAAATATTATTTTTGGTAATTTTTAATTTTACGATAATGATTTCATTCAAAGGCTACTTAATCAATATAAAAATAAAAAGTCAATTTCTGTCACTAAACTAAATCGAATAATGTCAAACCATCAATATAGAATTTTTTCAAATTATTCCGTAGAAAAATTTCAAGATTATTTTGTAAGTGTATGCGAATATGGAAATATAAATTTGATAAAATATTTAATTGAACATGGAGCCGATGTAAATGAAAAAAATGGAAGTTTGGAAATACCATTATGTTGTGCATGCCTAGAAGGAAATGAAAAAGTAGCAAAATATTTAATTGAACATGGTGCCGATATAAAAATAGTAGATATACTCGGTGATTCACCTTTATTTATGGCATGCAAAGGAGGAAATGAAAATCTAGTAAAATATTTAATTGAACTTGGAGCTGATATAAATAAAGTATCCTATAGTGATGATACACCATTATTTTATGCATGCGAAAGTGGAAATGAAAATCTAGTAAAATATTTAGTTGAGCAAGGAGCAGATATAACATTAGAAGATTTTCTTGGTGTTACAGCTCTATTTGTTGCATGTGAGAAAGGAAATGAAGAAATAGTAAAATATTTAATAGAACAAGGAGCAAATATTAATAAAATAATTGATGTAATTAATACTCCTAAAAGACCTTATGATTTATCAGGAAGAGGTAGACTTTCTACAAAAGAAAATATAATAAAATATTTAGTTGAACTTAAAGATAATATAAATAAAAATAAAGAATATAAGAGAAAAAAATGTTAACAGAAAAAGATTATAGAATCATTAAAAAATACCAACTAACAAACTACTAAAAAAGTAAATCATAAATATTAAAAAATTAAATTAATAATTATAAAATTAATTACCATATTAATACACTTTAATAAAAATAATATGGACATCACAGAAATTAGATTAAATAAGGAAATACCATAAATTGTATAATAATGTGTAATTTATGAATGATATTAACTATAGAAACATTGAAATATTAAATAATTCAATAAATGATATTATATATATATATATATATATATATATATATATATAATTTCAACAAATCATTATATAATAAAATTTCATGATTATATATACGTAGAAATAAAAAATTATATTAATTCATTTTTTTTTTATATTTTATATTTTATATTTTATTCTGATTTCTAATTTTTTTATTTATTTATTTTTTTTGTCGTATTATGTTTTATTTATTTTACTATTAATTTATTTTTGTTATATGGTTTTATCTAATTTTGTTATCTAATTAGATTTAAATTTAATTATCAATATTATTATATATTATTTATTATCTATTTTTTATTTTTCATAATTATTTTAATATATTAATATTATTATTATTTATTATTTATTATTTATTAATCAATTATTATTATTATTTATTATTTATTTTTATTATTTATTATTTATTAATTATTATTTATTATTTAGTATTCAATTATTATTTTTATTTTTATTTTTATTTTTATTGCTATTTTATTTCCATTTTTATTTCTATTTTTAATTAATAATTAAAATAATTAAATAAAATAAAAAAATATAAAGATTATCCTATATCCTTCAATAATTTTGACTAAGTATCCAATAAAATGAATAGTTTATATTGGAATATTTGATTTATTGCTTGAAAATTTGGAATTAAAAATAAAATTAAAAATTAAATGTTTATGTTTATATTAATAATAAATTCTAAAAATAATTAATGGTTTTTGATAAAACTTTATTATATTTGATTTTAGTTTTTTCTTTTTATTATTAATTATTTAATAATTTTAATTATTATATTGTGTTTTTCAAATAAATAAATTACTTTTTTTTTTTTTTTTTACTGAATTATTTATAAATATTTCTTTTATTAAAAATATTTATTTATAATTTAAAGATTTTATAAAATACTGGGCAATGACTTTAAAGGTGTAAAATGATCAATTAATTATTTATATATTATTTTTTAATCTTTATATTTTATTTTTAATAATTATATTTTAAATTTTTAATAATTTTATTTTTATTTTAATAATTATATTTTAAATTATTATCTTTTAAATCTTTTAAATTTTTAATACTTAATTTTTTATAGATATATAAAATTATTAATTATATGTATTTTAAAAATTTATAAATCGTTTAAAACGAATGATAAAATATTATATTTTTTTAAAGCTTTAATTCTAATGAATATTTATTATTATATAATTAATATTCATTAGAATATTAATTACATGTAGGCTGCGCTTCCAGACGACTTCACTAATGAATCAAATAGGATCATTTACTATGGAAAATGGAACACTTAAAAAACTACCATTCCTCACTTAATATATTTGAAGGAATTTAAAAAGCAAAACAATAAAAAATAAAAATTATGTTACCTATAATTTTCAAATAAAATATAATTTATATTTATTATTATTTATTATTTATTATTTATTATTTATTATTTATTATTTATTATTTATTATTTATTATTTATTATTTATTATTTATTATTTATTATTTATTATTTATTTAATATATTTATTATTTATTATTCAATTAATTAATTATTTATTTATTTATTTATTTAATTATTTATTATTTTTCCATCCATTTCATATATTCTAACAATTATAATAAAATATAAAATAAATTTTATGTCCATAAACAAGTTTTGACTTAATTTGTATTGTTAATATACTATGAATTAAATTAAATTAAATTAAATTAAATTAAATTAAATTAAATTAAATTCATATTTATATTTTATTAAATATTTAATAGTAAATGAAATCGTTATTAAAATAATCTTATTTTATATAGAGAAGAACTTTTGATGAAATCTAAGAGCAATAATTGATGTATATGGATTTGGTGTATCTAATGTATTATGGCTAGACCAATGGTTTATTAGTAGATGTAAATACCATGTAAAAGTATATATAAAAATAAAAATATACCTCTTTAATAGTATTATTAATAATAATACACTAGATGTTATGTAAAAGTATCTATAAAAATATACATCTTTAATAGTATTATTAATAATAATACAGTAGATGTTATGTAAAAGTATCTATAAAAATATACATCTTTAATAATAATAATATTAATATTAATATTAATACAGGTGTTCTAAAATAAAGTAAACTAAAAAAATAAAATATATGATATTTATAAAATATTCTTTATTTAATAATTTATTAAAGAATTTCAATAATAAAAATTTATTAAAAGAAAATTATTGAATATTGTCAATGAAATGTTAAATTTGCATATATTAATGTGATTAATATCATATGATATTTATATGCCACATTTATTTTTGCATTTCAACATAATTTTATACAATTTTATTATTTAATAAAACTTTTATTATTGATTATATTGATTATATTGATTATATTTAAACTTTTATCTATTATTGATTTATTTTATTATATTTTATTATATTTTATTATATTGATTAAACTTTATTATATTGATTATATTATATTGATTATATTAAACTATTTTCTTATATATTTAATGTAAAAAAAAAAAAAAGGAAAAATCGGTCTATTTTTTATTTTATTTCTATTTTATTTATTTTTATTTATTATATTTATTTCAATATAATATAATAATAATGATAGTTTGTATTGTCAGAAATATTTTATGAATGTTTTTATTTAATTTTATTAGTAGAAAATTCGGAATTAAAAAAAAAATTTATAAATTTAAAAATTTAAAAAAATAATTTTTAATCATGGCTTATTAATAATTAAATTAATTATTTTTTATTAAATAAAAATAAAAATAAAAATAAAAAAAAAAATTATATATAAATAAATAAATAAAAAAAAATTTTTTTTTTTCATTTGTTTATTTTATTTTAAAATAATTATATTAAATAAAAATATATATAAAATATATTAAAATATATAAAATATGTTAAATATTTATTATTCAATTTAAAAATAAATAAAAAAAAAAAAAAAATGGCCCCATTGCAAAATATAAAAAAAACATATATATAAATAAAAAAAAAAAAAAGAAAATAAAAATGACTTCATCACAAAATAATAAAATAAATAATTATATAAAAGAATTAAATATAAACTTTAAAATTGAATTATTTATAGAAGATATAGATAATGGAGATTTAGAAATATTAAAAACTTCAATAAATAATATCAATAAAGATAATTTAGAAAAAATTGATATTCCATTGGAGATCTATAAAAATGGTTTTCTTACTCCTAATAGATTAGATTTTATAATGAAAAATTGTAGCGATATTTTATACATATCTTCTTCTTTACTAAAGATATTAATAAAAAAAATGAAATTCAGTTATTACGAATTATTTTTGATAACTCTAAATTTTATGATAATGATTTCATTAAACATTTACTTTATCAATATAAATATAAAAAGTCAATTTTTGTCACTGACTTAAATAAAATAATGTCAAATGATCAATATGTAACCTCAATAAATCAAAATATAAAAAAATTTCAAAATTATTTTACAAGAGTATGCCATGAAGGAAAAGAAAATATCATTAAATATTTAATTGGAAATGGAGCCAATGTAAATAATTTTAATGAAAATCATGAAACACCATTAGGTTGTGTATGTGAAAAAGGAAATGAAAAAATAGCAAAATATTTAATTGAACAAGGTGCTAAAATAGAAAAAGCTTATTGCGCCACTAATTTACCTTTATTTATGGCATGTGAAAGTGGAAATGAAAATGTAGTAAAATATTTAATTGAAATTGGAGCTGACATAAATAAAGTATCAACTATTGGTGATACACCATTATTTTTTGCATGCAGAAGTGGAAATGAAAATCTAGTAAAATATTTAATTGAACTGGGAGCAGATGTAAAAAAATTAAATAGCAATGGAGAAACACCTTTATTAATGACATGCAAAAGTGGAAATGAAAATCTAGTAAAATATTTAGTTGAAAATGGAGTAGATATTAATAAAAAAAATAGATGGGCTGAAACACCACTATTTATTGCATGTGAGAAAAGAAATGAAAAAATAATAAAATATTTAGTTGAACGAGGAGCGGATGTTAATGAAGGAAATAATAGGGCTGAAACACCTCTTCATGATGCATGTAATAATGAAAACGAAGATTTAATAAAGTATTTAGTTGAAAATGGAGCGGATATTAATAAAAAAGATAGATGGGCTAAAACACCATTACTTATTGAATGTAATAATGAAAACGAAAATATAATAAAGTATTTAGTTGAAAAAGGAGCAGATATTAATACAGAAAACGAAGAGACTGAAACACCTCTTCTTGTTGCATGTAGGAATGGAAACGAAAATATCATAAAGTATTTAGTTGAACATGGGGCAGATATATATAAAGTAATTGATATACTTAATTGTCCTATAAAACGATATGTTCCACGTAGAGGATTAAGTAAAAAGAAAGGGTATATTAAAAAATTATTAGTTGAACTTAAAGATAATATTAATGACAATAAAAAATATAAGAGAAAACTAGTTACCTATAAAGACTTTAAAATCACTAAAAAACAAAAATAAATAAAAAAAATAAATAAAAAAAGTAAAATATAAATATTAAAATATAATAATAATAATTATAATATTAATAACAATTTTAATACTAATAAAAATGATATCATATTAAATAATAAATTAAAAATTTGATTAAATAAAAAAAAAAAAAAATACTAAAAGTTATATAATAATGTATAATTTATGAAAGATATTAATTTTGGAAATATGGAAATATTTATTAATTTAATCAATGAAATTATATAAAAATAAATCAGTAAATAGAAATATTACTGTTTTTTTAGAAATATATATATATATAAAAAAAAAGATTTTATTTCTTTTTAATAGATAAAAAATTTTTTTAATAGAAAATTTGTTAACAATTCGACATACATATCTTATTCTTTATTAAAAAAAATTAATAAAAAAAAAAAAACCATAAAATTCAATTATTGAACATTATTTATAATAATTTTAAATTTTATGACAATAATTTCATAAAATGATTTTTTTTTCAATATAAATCAATTCTTGTTAACCTAAATTTACAAATATCACTATATATATATATATATATATTCAAAAAGTCGTAATATTATAAAGTTTTATAATTATATAGAGACATAAAAAAATTATAATAAATCATTTTTTCATATTTTATATTGATAAAGTATTCAGGTTCGGTATCTCTTATTGGGATAGTTTAATTATTTGTTAATTTATTTATTA
Source organism: Neocallimastix lanati (nom. inval.) (assembly GCA_016946835.1). Classification (NCBI taxonomy): domain Eukaryota; kingdom Fungi; phylum Neocallimastigomycota; class Neocallimastigomycetes; order Neocallimastigales; family Neocallimastigaceae; genus Neocallimastix; species Neocallimastix lanati (nom. inval.). The sequence continues at coordinate 886,711 of JACVTC010000071.1, read as the reverse complement.
AATTTATAATTTAAATATATTTAATTAAATACTAAATTTTTATAAATTCATATTTAAATATTTTTAAATTACTTTTATAAAAATATTTATTTGATTATGGCAATAACAATTACTATTAAAATTGAGATTGCATTGAATTATATTACAAAGACTAAATATAAAGAAAAAGTATTCTTAATATAATACTCTCTAATTATACATTATTTTAAAATAATAAGAATTAATTATTTTATTCAAATGTTATAATAAGTAAAATATAAATAATAAAATATTTATAGCAAATGAAAATATAAAAATGTAATAAAATAAAATAATTAAAATAAAATAAAACTTAATTTATAAATTATTTATATATTTAAATAACATAAAATTTTTGCTTTAAATTTTATGTTTAGATCAATTTTATGTATTTTTACAGAATTTATGATTTAGCATAAATTTATTTTATTTCACGTTATTTTTAATCTAATGTTTGCTGGTGCTGTTGCTGGTTTAATAAGTGTATTTGAGTTTTTAATAAATTTTTATTAATATTTTATTATTTAATAATTACAAATAACTTCTAAAAAAAATAAGAAAAAAGAATTATATTAATTATATTGGTAAAATATTAATAATACATAATTAATATATTTTTATATGAATAATATAAACTATTATATTATTATATAAACTTTAATATTTTAAAATATGAAGTAAAATTTAATATTTAAGAAATATATATAAGATTAAAGTACAAAATGTTAATTTTTTATATTTCTAACAAATAATTAAAAATTATTATTATTATTTTAACTTATTATTTCTATTTTTATTATTAATTATATTTGTTTTTATTTTTATTTTTATTTCTTTTTCTATTTTTTATTCGATAAATAAAATAAATAATAATAAAAAAAAAATAAAGTAATAAAGAAATTTTCTATGTCCATAAATAATTTTAACTTTTATTATATTAATTCTAAAAAATAAAAAAAAAAAAAAAAAGTAACCAATCGATTAATAATTTATTAGAATTCTAATTATATTAAATATAAAAAAAATAGCCAATAAATTAATAAGTTTATTGGAATATTTAATATATCATTTAATATATTTATTTTTATTTATTAGTATTATTCCATTATTTAATTATTCCATTATAAATTATATATTATATATATTAATTAATATAGGTATTATACATAGTTTATTTAATTAAAAAATTTTGTTACACCAAAAAATTTTCATTTAAATAATGATGTTAATCTTTTTGATAAAAAAAATAAAAATTAATTAATTAAAAAAATATTTAATTATTTAAAGTTAATATGAAAGATTAATTAAAACAAATTATAAAATAAAAAAAAAAATTAATTATTTAATTTATATTAATAGTAATTAAAAAAAATATTATATGATACAGGAAATTATTTAATTATTCAATATTAATTAAAGTTAAAAAAAATTATTGGAATATTTCTTAGAAAAAATATAATATTGCAAATCAGTTAAAAAAAAACTTCTTTTGATATTACCAAAAAACATAAAACTACTATTCATTATTGTTTAGTTATAAACATAATGACTAATATGATTAATTAGATGCAAAAACAATAAATTATTTATATTTTAAAAAAGGAATAGATAATTACATAATAAATTATTTTTTTGTAATAACAATAATATTTTATATAACAAATGAAAAACATTTAAATTTTATTATTTAATATATACTAGTGAATAAAATTTAATATCAGAATTGATTTTAATGTTCTCGGTTCAAAGAATTTTTTAATTATAGTTTTTTTTTTTTACCATGATTGTTATCCCATACATTTTTACCATTAGTGGAAATAAAACTAAACTGATCTTCATTTTTATAGATATCTAAATATGTTTCATAAATGATTTGTCCATCTTCAAGACTGACAATATTCATTTTTTTTTTCTCCAAGGAAGATTAGTCTATTTACTATTTACGACCTCCTTCAATTTTATAATGGATATAAATATTTTTATCTTCAACACTTTCAGCATTTTCGATTTTTAAAGATGTATGAAAATTTTTATACTTTTTTTCTATAATATAGAACAGAACAAATAATATACTTTCTTGTTCATAAAAGTAACTTGTTTGTACCAAGGAAATTTTTTCTTCATTGAAAACCCTACCACTTCTATCGAAAATGAAACCATCTTACATGTTAGAATTCTTGAGTTTGACGTTGACCATCAAAAAAAGATAATAAAAGTTTTATCATTTATGACACCATAATAAACATTTTGTCCTTTGAAAATAATCACTTTCATCCTAAACCATCTTTCCGTGATCATTTATTGAATTCATCTCCAAAAAATAGATGTACCTTTTTTTTTTTTTTTTTGGATATATAGAATAAACATAGAAATAGACATCTTTTCCCTAATTTTCTGTTTTCTTAAAAAGAAATAATTTGAATTTAATCCATAATCTATTTTTTTTTCGTTAAGAGGAGTAGAAAAAACAGTAGAAAATTGAACAAAAGACAAAGAATAAAAAAAATAATAATACTTTTATTGTTAAAAAATAGTATTTTCTATAGTTTTATAATAATAATTTTTTTTTCAAATTAATACTTATATTTTCTATAATTCAATTTTTTTAATAATTATTATTGCAAAGAAATAAAAAAGAAAAAAAAAGTAAAATTTAGATCTTTTTATATTTTTATTTTCTGTTAATTATAACAGCAAACATTCAAAATTAAAATTTTAGGAGTATAATACAAATAAAAAAAAGATTTAAAAAAAAAAATAAAAAAAAAAAAAAAAATTTTGAAAAAAACTAAAAAAAAAAAAAAATAATACAAAATAAAAAGATTTCTAATTTCAAAATTTATTTATTTTTCTATAATGAAAATAAGGGGATATATATATATATATTTATATATATATATCTTTATATTTTATTTTATTTTATTTTTATTTTTTTATTTTTTTTTTATATATATATTTTTATTTTATTTTATTTTATTTTTATTTTTTTATTTTTTTTAATTTTACTTTCATTCTTTATTATTCAATATATTTTTAATTTTTTTTATTATACAATATTATCTATTATTTCTAATTATTTGAAAATATATTAAAAAATTTTGTATTATACCTATTTCTGTTTTATTAATATCATAAAAATTATTATAAATTTTTTGAAAACATATATTAATATTTTTAAAATAATAATAAATAAATAATAAATAAATAATAAAACAAAAAACAAATAAACAAACAAAAATAAAATAAAAAAAAAATAAAATAAATAGTTAAAATATAAATATAAAGTACAGATTGAATAAATAAGATTTTTTAATATAAATATTATTTTATGAATCAAAATATTTTTGAACTTGTAATTATTTAATTATTTTAATTAATGAAAATCATATATTATAATTTTTTATTTTTTAATATTTTTTTTTTTTTTTATTTGGAATATAAAAAAGCTTTCATACCACTTTTTTTATTATTAATAATTTTAATAATTTTAATAATTTTAATGTATTATTTTAATTAATTAATTATTAATTAATATTATTATTATTTATTATTATTATTATTATTACTATTATTAGTTATTATTATCATTATTAGTAATTATTATTATTAGTTATTATTATTATTATTTATTTATATTAATTTTATAGGTAATATGACCATCTTCAAATTTTTAAACTTCCATTTTTTTTTTTTTTTTCTTGGATGCTTAGTCCGCGCGACCACCAATTTTGTTATGAATATAAATATCTTGTCTATCAATGTTTCTTAGTATTTTCAACTTTTAAAAAATGTAATAAATATCAAATATATTTATTTATTATAATAAAATTTTAAGGTTATTATTGAGGTAGCATTCAAAAACGAAAGGAAACCAAGATTACCTTCAACAATATAATTTTAGTTTTCTTAATCAACAAAATAGCTTTGTACCTTAAAATTTGGAGTAGACAATTCAAGAATTAAAAAAAAAAAAAAAAAACCTTTTTAGGATCCATAACGATACCTGTAGCAGAAATTCTATGGCTAGAGGAAGTCTATAGATTAAAAAGAATTCGCATTTTTTTTTTTGACCTTTTCAAAACAAACTAGTCTTAGGAAGTCTTTTGAGAAACTTCAATAACGTGTCCGAAGTGAGTAATTATATCCGGTAAAAATGATAGTATCATCAATTTTACAGTAAACAAATACACCGAAATATAAAAAAAAAAAAATGTAAAGAAAATTATGAAATTAATTTTTAACTTTTTAAATATAGATATAAAAAAAACATAAATAATAATAAAATATATAATGAGTATAATTTAATTCACTATATAAAAATGGTTTATCTTGCTACTTTCTTAATTAGTATATTTTCTTTTTCAATTTTTTTTCTTTTTTTTTTTTTGTATTTCTTGTATTGGATTAATTATTTTTAAATATACAAATGTAAAAATAATTTTAAATAATTTTTTTTTTTTTTTTTTTTTTTTGTATTGGATCAATTATTTTTAAATAAATAAACATGAAGTGAATATAATTTTAAATAATTTTTTTTCATTAATTTCATTGTTATTTTCTACAATTTTTTTTAATTACAATTATCCCCAGTATTAATTTTTTAAAAAAAGTATAAGGTTGAATTAATATATTATAAATAGATTATACGACTTGTAATAAATATATAAAAATAATGAATAAAAAAAAATAATATAGTTTATTTAATAAATCAATATATAATTTTAAAAATTCCTTAAAATTATATATATATAAATATTATATATATAAATATAATAAATATAGATGAATAGATGAAAAAATATTTAAAAAAAATGATAATAAAAAAATAAAGATCAAAAATTATAATTAATTTTTATTACTTATTAATTATGATTTGATATTATTATTTTAAATATTTATTTTATATTTTACACTGGAAATTTTTTTTTTAATAGGGAAGAGAATATACTTCCATTATTTTATTAAATTGTTATTAAAAAAAATACATATAGGTAAAAAACATTATTAAAATTATAATAAATAATAAAAAAAAAAAATTTAAATTAATCATAGAAAATTTAATGCAATAAAGAATAAAAATTAAGTTCAAAAGTTAAAAAAAATTTCGGTGTGATGATATACCATGTAGACTAAGAATAGATAACAAATGAATATTAGAAAAAAAAACTTCATACACTGTAAAGAAAATTATTATTCACGATTTTATGTTATAATATTATCAATTTAAATTAATTTATTTTAAATGTTTTTTTTTTTTTTTTTTTTTTAAAAAAAAATTTTATTTTATTTTATCTTATCTTATCTTATTTTATTTTATTTATTTTATTTTATTTTATTCAGTCTGTACTTTATATTCATATTCTTTTATTTATTTTATTTTATTTTATTCAATCTAATTTTGATAATTTAATTAATATTGTCAATAATAGTGAATGCTCTCTTTATAATATTTATGGTCCAACAGAAGCAATTTATTAACTTGAAAGTATTATAAAAAATAATCTACCAGTAATTACTATTGGAAGACCAACGTGTAATAGTAAAATTTATATTTTATATAAAAAATTAAAGCCAGTTCCATTAGGTCTTAAAGGGGAAATTTATATTTCAGGTTATGGTGTAGGAAAAGGATATTTGAATAAAGAAAAATTAACTAATGAAAAGTTTATAGAATGTCCATTTAATAATGAAAAAGGAGAGAAAAGAAAAATGTATAAATCAGGAGATCTTGGAAAATGGTGTATTTAAATATTTAGGTAGAATCGATTTCCAAGTTAAGATTTATGGACAAAGAATTGAATTAAGTGAAATAGAAAATACAATCAAAGAAATTAATAGCATTAAATACTGCGCAGTCATTGATAAGGTAAAGGAAAATGGAGATAAAAATTTGGTCGGTTATTATATTAGTGAAGAAAGTATTTCTAGAAATGAAATTTGAAGCTATTTAAGACAAAAACTTCCTGTTTATATGATACCAAATTATTTCATAAAAATTGAAACTATTCCAATGACCAACAATGGAAAATTAGATAGAAGAGCATTACCTGAACCAAATATAAATGATATTATTAAAGAAAAATATGTTGAATCAGATACAGAAATGAAAAGAATTATTGGTGAAATATACAAAAGATTATTTAAATTGAAAGAAAATACAGTTGGTAAATACAATGATTTCTATGATTTAGGAGGTAATAGTTTGAATGCCATTAAAGTTTTTCACGAACTTGAAAAGAAGTTTAAAATTAAATTTGGAATAAAGGATATTTTGAAGTATTCTATGATCAGAAATCTTTCAAAGTATATTGAAGAAATCTTTAAAAAGAATGAAGGAAATGAAAATGAAAAAGACATTAATGAAGAAATTATTAAAAAATGTAATATGAAGGAGTTCCCAATAACATCACAACAACTAAGTGTTTATATAGATTCAAAGAAAAATATCAATTGTATAATGTATAACATTCCAGCTTCAGTGAAATTGAATGAAGAAATAGATATTGAAAAGGTAAAAGAAGCTTTTAATAAATTGTTCAATAAGCATGATGAAATATTGAAAACTAGATATATTGAGAAGGAAATAGGAAATAAAATTGAAATTTATGGATCAATTGATGATGAAATTCAATTAACATCTGAAGAATACACTTATGAAAATGCCCAAGAATTTGTCAGACCATTTAATTTATCGGATAACCATTGATGAGAGTTGGATTTATTGGAAATGAAGTATTGATGTTTGATATGCATCATATCATATCCGATGGTATGAGTATGTCTTTTATCGCTAATGAATTAAATCATTATTACTATGATAAAGAAGAAGAACTTGAAAAATTAGAAGTTCAATATAGTGACTATGCCTATTTTGTCAAAAAAAAAGATCAAAATAAGAATTTCGAAGATCAAATTTCCTTCTATAAGGAAATGTTTGATTCAGATTATGAAGAATTGGACATTCCAAAGAAGAGCATGAAAGAATACGAAATTTCCGATTCGATCATTGAAAATGGTAAAATTAGTACACAAAGTATAGCACACTTTGTATTACTAATAAGCGAAGAAATTTCCAATTCAATTAATTCTTATATTAAAAACAAAAAGATTAGTAAAACTGTATTCTTTATTACTTTGTATTCTTATATATTAAGTAAATACAGTGGACAGGAAAATGTATATACTTCATTAATTAATGCTAATAGAAATAATCATTATATTGAGAATATGATTGGTATGTTTGTTACTACACAGCCAATTCTTTTAAAGTTTGATAATGGTGAAGTTTCATTTGAAAAAATACTTAAAGAAAATATAAATGTATTGATGAATGTTTACAAAAATAACAATTTGTCATTTTCAGAATTGAAACAAAAATTAAATTTAAAAAGTATTAATAATACATTCATATTCCAACCAAAAGCTATTGTAAATCCACTTTCAATGAAAGATTATCCAAGTATATTTAATGAAGAAGAATATCAAGAATCATTATCATTATATGAAAATAACAATTCAAAATTTGATATTACATTCATTCTAATAGAAGGAGAAAATAACTATTCCATTAATAGTATTTATGATAATAATATTTATGAAGAAAGTATTATTAAAGGTATCGCGAACTCTTATCTTGAGATAATTCAAAATATAAAAAGATATGATCAAAAAATCAAGGATATAGAATATATCAGTAAAGAAGAAAGAAAAAAGATATTAAATCAATTTAATAATAATGTTTGTAAGAATGACTTTGATAAAGTTTATCATGTTGAATTTAGTAAGGTAGCCAAGAAATATTCTAATAAATGTGCTATTATTTGTGGTGATGTCAAGATGACATATAAAGAATTAGATGAAAAGAATAATTCCTTAGCACATTGGTTAAGAAAAATAGGAGTTAATAGAGGAGATATAATTCCTGTGATTACTGAAAGATCGCATTATTATGTTTTAGCATCTCTTGCAGTTATAAAGAGTGGAGCAGTTTTCCTGTTGATCCTGAATTTATAGAAGAAAGAATAAAATATATTAGAAAACGAATGCTAAAATCTTATTAGTATATATTAATGATAAAGATAATCTTGAAAAATTAGGAATGATTAGTACTGAGAAGTATGATTTATCCAATCACAATTATAGTGAAAATCTCTAAGTAATTGAAAATATTAATGATCCTGAAGATCTCTGTTATTCATTATTCACTACAGGAACAACGGGAAAACCAAAAGGTGTATTAATAAAACATAATAATTTAATTAATTACTGCTTCTACACAAAAGTATAAAGGAAAAGATGATATATATGATGATGAGTTTGATGATGCATTATCCATTTGTAAATTTACACATGATATTAGTATAGGAGAACTTTATTATCCATTGTTAAAAGAAAATAGAATTATAGTAACTAATGAAGAAGAGTACAATAATCCAAAATTATTAAGTAATTTAATAGTAAAATATGAAATAAAATATATCTTTACTGTTCCATCTAGAATCGAAAAATACATTAATGATAAATGTTTTTTGAAATCATTGAAAAATGTGAAATGGATTTTACTTGGAGGTGAGTATTTGAATATTAATACAGCAGAAAAAATAGTCAAGAATAACAATGCAAGATTATTTAGTGTTTATGGTCAAGCCGAAACAACAGTAGTTAGTAATATAAAGGATATTACTGATATCGTAAGAAATAAAAAAGATAAAAAAGATTTATAGTAATAAAAAAGATTTATACATATCTACATAGAATACATATAATAAAAAATATCATTAAATAAAAATAAATTTCTTAAATTTAAAATAAAGAAATAAAAATAAAAATAAATTTGTTTTAAAATTTATATTCAAAGTAATAAAAATTATAATAATAATAATAACAATAAATATAAAAAAATATATATTTATAAATAATAAAAAAAGCGAAAAGAGAAATATATATTAAAAGTGAGAAAAATAGTTTAAAAATAAATTAATTTATAAAGAATATATATAAAAAGCAATTAATATTAAAAGAAGTATTTATATAAAGAAATAAAAAAGTGTTTATTTATTTTAATTCAAAAAAAAAAAAAAAAAAAAAAAAAGAGGTTTTTATATATATATTTTTTTTAAATTTTTAATTTAGAGTTTAAAAATCAGTACTTAATAATTAATTAATTAAAAGTCTAGTTTTTAAACTATCTCTTATTTTTTTTAGTTAATAATTATTTTATGTTATTTAGTTCTGAAAATAATTGTAATAATAGTAATATTGAAACAATTATAAAGGATAAAATAACATAAATTAAATAAGTACTAATTTAAATAATAATTATAATTTAACTTCAAAATTAAACAAACAAAATAACTTTAAATTTAATAAAAATGCAAACCACTTACAGAATCAATTATGGCTTCGTTCTCATTGTAGGACGGATCTAAATAACGTCGATCATGTACAATTTCAATTTGAAACTGAAAATGCAAAATATTAATACAACAAAAGATCTTAGATAATGCGATCATCGCTCAAAAATCAAGAATTAGCTTATTTTTTAGCAAACATTGATGAAAAAGGAAAAATAAATGAAGAAATAGAAAATAAGAACAGTGTTTTGCTTTCTCCAATTGATTTAGATTTAATATCCAATAATTCAAGTAATTTATTATTAAAAAAATAGTGTAAATGTAAACAATAATTTATATATTAATCCAAATGTAAACATTAACAATATCATAAGTAGTCCAATTAATCCAAAGGTCACCAGTAAAGAAAGCAACAGTACTATCAACAAATGGTACAAATAAATACATTGAATTAATTCCATCTTTATCATAGAGAGCACCAGAACAACTAGCTTTAGTATTATTATATTTTAATAACTCTTTAAGAGCTTTAGAATCAGAAATAGTAAGTTCATAATGACTAATTGGAGTAAGAATATCTTTATAATCAGTTGAGGAATTTGGAACATCAAAGACTATATCTTTATACTTCATTTGAATTTGTTCTGCTAATTTTTACCTTCAGAATTTAATTGAGCACCTGCAGTAGTTTTAACTTGATTGATATCTGCAAAATCTTTGAAGTATCTGGTTTTGAATTTAAATATGTTACTCTAAAATTATTTTTTTTTTTGATAATTTTCAATTTGTATTTTAAGTTCAGCAAGAAAATTTGATGAATAATAGAATTAAATAGAGCATCATTTTCATTTTCTAAATAGACTGAATTAATAGGTAATGTAACGGATTAGAAGAGAATACCATAACTATCTAAATAGTTTGAAAAACAGAATTTTTTGTTCCATCAGTAATATATATTGTTTTCATTTTAATTTGAAATACCAGAATATTTGTTATAAATATTCCTAAAGATAAAAACAAATAATCTTTAATATATCTGTAATAATATTATGGTAAACAAGAAGAAATATACTTTATTTCCTTAAAATTAAAATTAGCAAATTTCAAAATAACAAATACTATAATTCTAAAAATATAATTTAATAGAAATAAAAGAAACAAAATTAATGGAGATAATATTGTCAACAATAATGATAATGACAATAATAATGGCAATAATAATGGTTAAATCGGTAATAATAAATCAAAAATTTTAGCAACTGAAAGTACAGCCGATATTACAACTGAAGAAACAAATAATGCTGTTATCATCTCTTTGTATGGTACAAGTGTACTTGCCTTAGTTACTATTATTGGATTTATCCTAATAAAAAAAAATCATTTATGTAAAACGGTAACATCGATATTTCATACAGCTCATTAAATTATGTTAGTCCAAAACCAAACTATCCAGTAGGTGGATTGCACGATAATTTGACAAATTCAAATAATAACTTTAAACGTAATTATCAGTTAAGATTTTACAAAATAATTATCAATCTCAAGTTAGTTATTCAATTTCCTTATGTGATGGTTCATGTGTCAACATGGAATAAAATTCTGATGTTTTCTAAACCATTGAAAATACTCCAGTTCCATGTTTATCAAGAGATCTACATAGAGATTTTCAAAGAGATTCACCAAAGGAATCACCACCCTATAATAATCAAGAAGATTTACTAATCATTAAACATGTTGTTTAAGAAATTGTTATTAACTCAGAAACGTTTTTAAGTAAAACCATAAACTCTAACGCATTTTCTATTTTTACTACAACTACTACATTTATTTTAGCTATTAATAAATGTGATGATCTTGCCATCGACAACTCTAATATTATTGTTAAAAAGCCAAATACTAATAATAAAAAAAATCCAACGTCACATCAAGTACTTGCACTTCATGCAGTACATCTTCATGTTCTTCTTGTAATAATTGATCATGTTCACACAACGGTTCAGGAACTTGCTATTATATTGCAGAGAATCATCAAGATAGACTACAACATCTACCGATGAATCATCCTTATATTTACTTTCATATGATTTAAATAACTTCAAGCCATACTATTCGATCAATTTTGCAAATAACTCAAATATAGGTGATACCACTCGTAGATACTCTGTCATTATTGACAATAACAGTAATAAAGATTCTGTTACTTACACAGAAACTAATTATGACGATAGTCGTAGAACGACAAATTACACTGAAACTAATTATAATAGTTGTAGAACAACAGACTATAAGGAAACAAAAGTTTAATTGAATTCTTGGTAGACAATGGAGTAGATATTAATA
>JACVTC010000071.1:835000-870000 GCA_016946835.1 Neocallimastix lanati (nom. inval.) | reverse complement strand
TATTAATTTCAATATTAATATCTACATCTGGTCTTTTTTCTTTTTTTATATATTGATTTTCGTTTTTTATTTCAGCATTTTTAAAAATTAGTCTATCTGAATCTCCTATTTCAATATTAATAATATCTCTTAAAAATTGCTTGGTAATATTCTCATGTTTATCATTACCAAAAATTGATTCAAATATATCATCACACTTTGAATCAGAAATTTTCTTAGTTTCATCTTTAATGAAATATTTAGTATGTTCATTATTATTATCATCACTTTCAAAAAATTCAGTACTTGTGTCAGAATCATATAAATATTCATTATCACTATGATTATATTCATTATTTTCATTTCTTATATCGTTATCGTTATCCAATTCCATATTTATTTTTAATTAATTGTTTTATTTTAAATTTAACAATATAATTTTAAAAACTAATTATTTTTATTAGCTTATTATAAACAATCTATAATAAATTGTAATATTATTTAAAATAAATTAAGTAATTATTTCATATTTGAAATAATCTTCTGATTAATTATTAAAACATACATTGTAATATTATTTAAGAATGTGGTGCATTTCGCCAATTTTTATAATACAAATTTTCAATACGCCATTTATTTTTAATGGCTTGTAAAATTTGGGGGTGTGTCATTTAGAAAATTTTTATTACATAAATTTGTATTTTGTTGTAGTGCATTTCGGAAAACATGGCGTATTATAAGTAACAAATAAATAAATTAATAAATAAATTATAAATGAATAAAAAATTTTTAAATGATAATAAAAATAGGACAAACGTTTATTATGACCAAAAAAAATTTTTTTAGAAAATTAAATAAAAAAAAATATATATATATAAATTACTACATATATAAAATAATTATTATATTTTTTTATTTTTTTTTAAATATTATTAATTATTATTAATACCTTATTTATATTATCAACAAAATTACATACGTAATTACATAATTGAATAATTAAAAAAAAAATAAATATATAAATAGGTTTATAATTAGTATTTTTTATAATATTATATTAAAGTATTAATTTTATAAATTAAAATGTTTAAAAAATTATTAACTGCTTTATTAATTGCTACTGCACGCATTACTTATGTTTGTGGTATAAAATTGGTTGAACCAGCTATATATTCAGATATATCTCATCTATATTTCCTTAATTCTAGAAATTGCAAAAATACATATATATGTAAAGGTTATGGTATTATAAAAAATAGTAATCGTGGATTTTATGACTATTTCCTCTGTAATTCAGCAGCAAATTATAGAGAAATCCCTGTTGGAGCATATCTTAGAGATGCACAATATAAAAATCCAGATAAATGTAAATGGATTACTAGACATATAAGTACCAAAAATGGGTGTTATTACACACTAAATAACACAAGAGGTGGATTTTCATGGAGAGGTTATGTTAATCGTGATGCTCGTATTTATGATATAGTTGGTAAATACTGTCTTACTGAATATGGTTGGTGTTGGCGTGGTTAAATAAATAAAAAATAGATTTTTTATAGATTAATTTTAAATTTATTATTAAACTAAATATTATTTTTTTAAAAATTAAGATAATATGTAAACCATATAAATATATATATATAAGTTTAACATCTATAAAAATATTAAATAATAAAGTATATAGGTGAAATAAATATAAAATAAAATAAAATAAAATAAAATAAAAAATATAATAATTATTTTATATATATATAAATCATATATTTTAATTTTTTCCATTTATTTTTCTAAATAAAAAAAAATTTAGTTATAATAACATTTATCTTTTAATTATTATATTTTATTATAGTAAATAAAAAAATTTAAATGAAAAGTAAATAATTTTAATTATTTATAATTCATATTTTCATAAACGATATATATATATATATTAATTTAAATAATATAAGAATTAAAAATTAAAACAATAAGAGTTGAATAATTGATCCTATTAAAATAATTAATTATTTGCATAGTAATATTTAAAATGTTTGATCAATATGAATCAATTATTATTAAAATATAATAATAACAATTAGAATTTTAATAAAATAATAAAAATCTTTTATTGAATTTAATATTTTTAATAACATAATTAATTTTGAAAAGTATATTGATATTAATAAAATTTATAATAATATAATATTGATATTGATATTAATTAAATTTTTAATTATGTAATATTGATATTGATATTAATAAAATTTTTAATTATATAATATTGATATTGATATTAATAAAATTTATAATTATATAATATTGATATTGATATTAATAAAATTTTAACTAGTATCAAATAAATCGATTTTAGTTATAAATTACTTAATAAAAATAATTAAAAGATAATTTCTATTAAGATTATTAAATAAACACAATAGGTAAATAAATTTATATTTTTCTAGCATTTTATTAAATTAAGATTATTTAATTATTATTTAAACGATTATAAATATAAAATTAAAATAAATAAATTTGTATTTTTCTAGTATTTTTTTAAATTAAGATTATTTATTTTAAATTAATATATATATCGTTTAAATCAATTAAACCATCTTTCCATAATTTAATTAATTCATTTCTGTTGCATCCATTATAAAATAAATTTATTTCCTTACTTTTGTAATTTTCAATTAAAATTTTAATTTCATCAGTTGCACTAAATATTTTTTGCTTTTTTTTCCAAGTTCCTTTAGTTCTCCTTTGATAATCATTATAAGATAAGTTTTCTTCTTCTTTTAATATATATATTAATTTATAAAATAAAGGTTTATTTGGAAATATATTATTTAAGTAGCTATTATAAGATTCTGATGCATTGTTTGTTAAATGCTCTATATTTTCATAATAATTCCAATTATTAACATTATACTTAATAATTTTTATTAAAATATTCTAAAAATTGCAGAAAATTATTATACTTTTTTTTTTTGACAAATTCTTTTTATTATAATATAAATATCAAATATATAGTTAGGGTTTATAAACGGTAAGTTCGAAATAGCTTTATAATAAATATATACATCATTATTATTCTTCACTTCATGATAACATAATATATTTTTTTGTTTTTCTAATGATCTTTTGTAATGCCAAACACAATATTTAATATTTATATTGGGAAAAACTTTTTTTGCGGCATTAGATATACCTTGTTCAAAATCACAATGAAAATTAATTGTAGTAATTAATGCATTACTCCTAAATTTATTTTCATTTTTTTTTTTATTTCTTTAAATAATGTTTCATATGTAGATTGTTTTTTATTTTTTAATATAGAAATGGAAGTAGTGTAAAACATATTAAATTCCCCAACATAAGTTTTTGTTATAAATAACTAATAACTAAATTTCGGTGCTGCATAAAATGTACCGTCTGCAAATATATTTTTTGATAATTCAAAAATAAATATGCTTGGAATGATGATTGAAAGATTATTAGATCAGTATTTTTAAATATCATAAAATTTTCATTTCTTTTCGTTTTATAATATTTTGATTCAATGGGAATATCATCAAAACTTTTTATGTTTGGAGGAAATTGTTTATTTATATTTCTTATTATTTGGGATCTAATTGTACTATATTCGGGACATATAAGTCCCATTTCTTTAGAAACGGCATTAAATATATGTTTAGGTTTTATATCCATAGAAATTGAATTTTTCTTAATTTCTTCCTTAATTTTATGCTTTGCTACTGATATAGACACATCAATTTCTTTTTCGAGATGGTTATGTAAACTTTCATATTTTAAAACCTCCTTTTTATCATTTAAAATAATTAAAGATTTACATTTATTTAAAGTCTTATATTCAGTGCATCTATGAATTTTTAATTTATCTTTCCTTTGAAATGAAAAATTAAATTTGTGTTTTTTATTAATAATAATTTGTTTATTTCCTCGATTTGTTTCACTTATTTCAATTTTTATATTGTCTTCCATTAATAATTAAAATTTTTCAATAAAATATTTTAATAAATATACTTTTAAATGCTTTGAAACTTTTTTTTTTAATATTTAAAATAATAAACCTTTTTTTTATTCATTTAATATCATATAAGATATTTAATGAAATAAAAATGTTTTTTTTTTTTTTTTTTTTTTTTTTTTTTTTTTTTTTTTTTTTTTTTATAACATAAAAAAATAAATAATAAAAATAGTAAATAATAAATAATAAATAATTAAAAAGATATAATTAAAAAAGATTATCATCAAAAAAAAAAAAAAAAATTTCATTAATTATTCCATTAAAAATAAAATAAAATAAAATAAAATAAAAAAAAAAAAAAAATAAAAAAAAATAAAAACATTTTTATTATTTCTTATTTTTATAAAAAAAATACTTCAATTATTTATGAATAAAAATAAAAATAAAATAAATAAATAAAAAAATAAAAAATAAAATAAAATAAAAAAGTAAAGATAAAAAAAAAATAATAAATAAAATAAATAATAATAACTAAAAATTATTGTTTAAATAATATAAACAAAAATAATAATTTTCGAAGTATTATAAATATTAAAAATATATAAAAACATTAGAAAATAATTATAAAAAAAAGGGGGAAAAAGGGAAGTAACTAATGAAACATGTAATAAAAAAATAATAAATAATAAATAATAAATAATAAATAATAAAAAGATAAATAATAAATAATAAATAATAGATAATAAATAATAAATAATAAATAATAAATAATAAGTAATAAATAATAAATAATAAATAATAAATAATAAATAAAAGAAAAAGGATAGATAGAAATAATTGTGGTAAGAAAATAAGAGAAATATTATTATTAAAAGTAATAATTATTTAGTTTAGAATATAAAATTTTCTATAAAAAATTATATAAAAAGAAATAGACCGTCCCAATTTTATGTAATAATTCTATTAAGAACTAACTCAAAATAGAATTATTAACTACAACTTAACGACTAATTCATTAAGTTGAGAAAAAAAAAAAAAATTTTTTTTACCTATAGAGTTTATTATAAAATTAATTATAATAATAACACGAAAAGCAAAAGAAGAATTATTTGTATAAATTTTATTTTAAAAATATGTTTTTTGAATAAAATATTTTATTAATTTATTAAAGTTAAAAATATAAAATTGTTACTATTATAACTATGTTTCTATAATAATAACTCTTGATTTCTCAAAGAGAACTCAAGAGCCTTATTTATATTTTTTTTATGAAAATAAGGTCAAATAAGAAAGGGTTTTCTAATCTTAACAAATCTCTTATCTAGGAAAAGATTAGATAGAAAAACCTAGATAAGTTTTCGATCGATATTCTATCCATATCTATCATCGCATTAATTAAGTAAAACCGATTTCTTCTAAAAGTAATTGGGAAAAATCTTAATTAACCGATTTTTCAATCTAATCTAATGATCGAAAATAAAAGAATAAAATAATAAAAGATATTTCGATCATATAATTTATCCTTATATAAAAAATATAAAATTAAATAGTTAATAAAATACAGAATACATTATAAAATACAGAATACATTATAAAATACAGGATACATTATAAAATACAGGATACATTATAAAATACAGGATACATTATAAAATACAGGATACATTATAAAATACAGGATACATTATAAAATACAGAATACAATACAGAATATATTAGTTACAGTAGAGAAATTAATATATTGTAAATATTATTTAAAATTAATTAAATAAATTTTGTTAAATTAATAAATATTTAAAATTAAATTAAATAAATTTAATGAATAAATATTATATGTAATTAAATAAAGTTATATTTATAATAACTTAACTAAGAAAAAATATAATTATTTGTTAGCAAATAATTATAGATTCTTACATTTTAGGATTCGTTACACCAAGGAATGTTCATTCAAAGAGTCTTCTCCCTCTTTTATATCAAAGTCTTCCTCTTTTTGTGGTATGAAAAGCTTTATTTTAGAATTATAGTATTTACTAAAATCATCCATTTGGGTTTTGATATTTTCAGCTTTATACAAACTTTTTTAATCATATCGGAATCGGTAATGTCATTATCTCTTGTCATATTATAGATTCCCATTAAGGTATCTTTAATAAACTCAATCATAATTGCACCGTTTTTAAACGAACGATTATTATTGGCAATGTTCAATTTTTCTTTTAGTTCTTTTTTAGCTTCATCTCCGGGAAGCCAGAAGATGTTCATTTCATCCCCATCAAAATCGGCTTGGAAAGCGCTAGCAAAGAACGGATTGATTTGAATGGTACGACAATTACTTGGACATGAACGAACTGCCAGTAACGGGGAAGCTTACAATGTCAGTTGTCGATTAATAATAACATAATTATAAGGTTTATCCAAATAGAATCGGTTGGTCAGTGAATTCCTTAGGAATTAAAACCGTATCCAGTGGAGTATCAATATTTGGTACAATGACAATGTAAAAATTTTCATTTCGATACTGATAATTCAAATATAACAATCTAATGTAGAGAGTGGTAAGATTATTATGAATAGTAATATTACTAGAATATTTTATAGATGATCGCATATTAATTGGTAATACTGGGATATTCTTTATAAATGCCTTTTCCATTTTCTTTTGAATCGATGGATCATCCGTAAAATCTGATGAACAAATCAACTCGTACATTTCATCAATCATTAATTTTTGATTCCCAAAAGAAAATCCATATTCTGAATACGTTTTCTTATCATTCTTTTTCTTACTTCTTATTTTAATTTCCGAATTATTTGCTACGCTTTTCTTATGAAGGGAAAACGAAGCAGGAATTATTCGCTTTTTACGACAAACAGACTTTGAATTATTTGATTTATTATATTTGTTACATACAGGGCAAATATACGTAATTTCTTTGCATAGTGTACTTGCAAATAATGGATGTACAATTCTATGATAAAGTGGTATTCTTCCTAAATATCCTGGACATTCCATAATTTTCTTACATTGTTTACAAGGAAATTGTGGTTCCAATATTTATGAAGTACTATTATCCACTAATTCATGAATTTCGGAAATTAAGACAGAATTTCATTGTGATAGTGTAAATTTGATATAAAGTTTGGATATTATGTTAATAGTATTATTATTATACTTATAAATATAAAAGTAATATATAAAACATATATAATATTTAAATATAATTATATTAGTAAAGAATTATATTCGTTACTTTGATAATTATATACATCTATTGTTCTATCTTTATGCTTTCAGTAATTTGTGATATTATTATTATTTGTATGTTTTTCATACATAGAAATATTATATCAATATTTAATATATAAAATAGTACTATAAAAATCATAAATATTATATTATTATTTTAACAAATATTATATATTAATTAATGATTATGACTGAGACATAACCGTTTGTAAAGAAACTTTGATAATGGTACAAATTAATGGCTACCTGGGAATGACGTGTAGATCCCCATTTTTGGACATCGGTTTTGTCACATAATTTTAGATATCCACTTTTAGTATTAGATGAATCATTATTTCTCTCACCTTTTCCTAAACATTCAATTAAAGATAATGGTGATTTAATTAATCCATTGCTTACATATTCAAAAACGCCATTATCTTTATTATTACAACTATCTACTTTTTGTTTACCATTTTCAACATCATCAAGATATAAATATTTATTTATATTAAGAGCTGAATGAATATAATTTTTATTATGAGAATTAAAATACAATTTGAATTTGTTATTAGATCCACAATTACCGATTAATGGTTTATATGGTTTACTTTGTTTTCACTAGCTATTACAGACTGTGCGTATAAGCATTGTTTCAAATTAAGATTATATATCCATACAAGTGTATCGTTAGAATCAATAATTTGATATGAAATTATAGTAGTTGTAGATTGAGTATTAATAATACCACACCAATCTCCATTTTCAACACCCATAAACCACCATTTTCATCAGTAGAAACTATTTGGATATTTTGATCTTTACAACATGAATAACCTTGATTTGTGATTGTAGATAGACAATTATCATCAAATGAAATAGTTCCTGTTGTTTTTCGAGTTTCAATAATTCCACACCAATCATTATTTTCAAAACCCCAACTACCAGATTCATAAATTTGAATTTCTTCTGTATTTGGATTGAAACAACATGGATACCCTAATATTTCAGACCAGCATGTTTGAGTATTTCTATATTTGGATTTATTAATATCAGGATCTGTTTCAATAATATCATAAATAGTTCAACTATTCTATTACCATTAATATTTTCAATAATCCATTCAGAATAGTCGCCATTTAATTCTTCAAATCTTAGATATTCACAATTAAGGTAATAACGTTTAGGGTCTTTATTATTTTTGACACGAATGTACTTATCAATAATATTGAAATAGAAATAATGATTAACTTGTTCATTAGAATCCTTACATTCATCTAACCCTGGATCTATTGAATTGATAACATACAAGCATTTGTTATAAATTGCTGAAAAATAAAATTATTTTATATAATTTAATATATATATATAATTTCATTATCTCTAATATACTATATGCTATTATCATCACATTCACCTAATCTTATTCTAGCTGAATCAACTTGATCTTCAATAAGTCATTGTAAAATATTTTTGTTACGAATACGATATTTAGATTCAATGATAACTTCATCAATACCACAATATTCACCATCTTCAATACCCCAAGAATCATTTTCATCAATTTCTTCTACTTTAAGGTCTACTGAAGAACAACATGGATAAGGATTATCTAAAACAGAAAATGAACATCTTTCATAACCAATACCACATAATTCACCATTTTCTATACCCCAGTTACCAATATTATCAACATATTTAACTTTAATATTTTGATTAGAACAACAAGGGAACATACGTTTTGCAAATCTAGTTGAACATATTAAATTATCATATTCTTTAGATTTTAATGTTATAGGAATTATATTATATTTACCATTCAAACATTTAGTATTATCAAGATGAGCACAACTAATACCATCTTTAACAGTGAAATCTTCATATTTGTTATTCTTTTTACATTCTTGTATATACAATCCATCCTCTAAAGAACTAATATTTTCTAAATTATAATTTAAACATTTACCATAGTATGCTGAAATAATTGAAATAAATTTTCCTTTACCACTTGATTTAAAATGCCATTGATTTAATATATTTTTGATATATCGATAATCGGTTTTAATGATATTATTACCTAATTTATTAATTTAACGTTGAAGACATGGTATTTTTTATTAGTATCTTTTCTAAAAGAATTTTCAAATAAATCAAAAATACTTTCAAAAGGTGCTTGTGAGATCCAATATTTGTATCTGACCAAGCAAATTGTAACCAATTATCTACTTCGGCTTTATTTGTTTGAAAATTTGAATTAGTAGGAGCAATATTTTGATAAATCGCACGTATACTATCTAAATTAGGATAATCTACTATAAACCAATTATTAGAAATATATTTAGGATTTTCAACAATAAATTCAGTTAATCTAGTATTTACATAATTAGCAAATTGTTAAATACTACACCCAAATATATTTGTAACAAATTTAATATATTAACAATAAATTTTTCATCTTTATATAATTGACGTGAATATAAAACTATTTTACCTCTTGCTTTATCAAGTTTTGGAACATAATTCTCCTTATAAAAATATTCACCATATTTTTTATGATTAAATGCAGTATTCATAATTAATCCTTTAATATTATTAGTTTTTTCCGAAATACTTTCTTTAGATATATGAAAAATAATTGTTTCTTTCTTATGGTTATCTATAAATTTTACACATTCATCGATTACATCACAATAATAAAGAATTTTATAATCATTTTTTGTATCTACACAAAAAAATGTATTTATAATAGGAAGACCATTTGCATGAGAAAGAAATATATTATTGGGTTTCTCATTAGTAGTTGAAAGTCTTATATCAAAATATCTAATCCCATTGTTTAATTTTTCTGTAATATCCATATCTTGTGTTTTTTAATATTCAATAACCCGTGAATTTATAGCCCATGAAGATATAAATAGATTTTGAAGTATAACATTTTCAATATTACTGTTTAATAATTTACCAATAGCATAAGTTCCGCTATCATGAGTACCTGGAATATTAATTTGAGTAATATTTAATGTTCCATCAATATAACTCATCCAATTAGCATCAATACTGTCTTCTGCATTAACATGACTAAATAATGTTACCCAACAACTAATAACAATTAATAAAAATTTCATTATTTTTATTTTATATTTTATTTAAAAATATTTTTTTATTTTATTACATTTAAAAAATCATTTTAATAATAAAATAATAATCAATAATTACGTATATTATTAATTGTTATAATAAATTCATATTTTTTTTTGTATGAAGTTTAGTGATAATGAACACTTTTACGTTGACTTTCAAAATTTATACATACAATAAAAAATATATAAATATTTATAATAATTATATATAACTTTTATTATACAAATAAATCAATATATTAAATATATATTGTTTTAATAAATTTTTCAATATTTATATTGCAATAAATTTATGTCTAAATTATAATATTTATGAAGATTTCAATATATAAGAGCAATGATTTTGTATACATTTGAGATATAATTTAAGACAATTGAAATCTTTTCTACTCCTTCGTACTCCTTTATTACTATTTCAGTACTATTAATATTTTTATAGATGAATGGGAAAGTACGATCAGGAAGAATACAGTATCTACTGTCATTTTCTAGGATGGTAAGTTCTCCCTTACTCGAAAATAACCGCCACCTCATGTTCTTCATTGGGAGGCCTGATCTGGAGTCTGTTCGGGGCTCCAGAGAGGGGGATTCGATGCCGTCGTCATCATCAACCATCCTCCATCACCAATTTGATGATGCACCAGTATATCCTATTTTGTTGAGACAACCTTCACCAAATGTTTTAAATATATTTAATTAACTTTTTATTCTAATGGTTTTTAAGTAATGTATTTTTAATATATTTTAGTTGTATGTTCATCATCATCAGGAATTAATTTATCATTTTCTTCTAGATTTAAATCTCCCTATTCATGCTTTTTCAAATTGATGGACTTCCTTTCTTTCCCCCTCCTCACATGAAATATACTTTTCACCAATGGCATCATTTAACGCTTCAACTGAAATTGTATGACGCTCAATGAGGTAGCTATGGGAAATACAATCTAAAAATTTCATCGATCGATACGACCATTATGAGCTGAGACGATGAGGAAACTTTTACATCTTTCCATTAAACAAATAGTAAGACCCGCTGCTGTTATAAACAGTGTATTGGTAGTCACGGCCTCCTTCTGGCAGAATTCCATGAAATCCTTATGATTAATTTTAGAAAATTCACCCTTTCTGGTATTTGGTTTCGGAAGACAGTGGACATCCGCCTTTCGGTAAACAAATGGAGAATTGTGAACGGTAATTCCATCCAATAAATTCTTATAATAATTCTTTTCCTTTTCAAGGGCTTTCGCTTCATTGGCATTATACTCCAACGTATATTCGAAGAAGGTATAGTTCTTAGGAAGGACTTCTCCTCCAGCATAAATATCTTCTATATCATTCATTCATTAAAACTTTGTAGGACTGACTGTCACTGATGATGTGATTGATACTGAAGTAGAGATAGTTGTGGACTTCCATTTTATAAATGGTAACTTGGTACATGAGTTCATCCGGTGTAAAATAGTAAGGAACAAGAATATTCTTCTTCTTTTCAGTCTACTCTACTAATTTTGCATATTCCATGTTGGGATAAACTTCCATATTGAGGACATCGCCATCAAATAATAACTTCTTTAAATATCAGTTCCTTATCGTAGAGGCCTTCCAACACTTCCGGTGAAACGTTTTCCCCCATTACTCAAGATAATTAAATTCTTTTTACGACCAATTAGGTATAAATGGTTCTCCTTAAAGTAGCCGAGATCTCAGGTGCGAATCCAACCATCCTTCGTATAAATATTTTTTGAGTTTCCTTAGGATTTTTGTAGTAACCTTTCATGCACGACTTGGATTTGATTTGAATTTCGTCATCAATAATTCTGATCTTACAGGAGGGAGCAATCATCCCAACCGATGAACAGTATTTAGGATTAAAATCAGGAAGAGTTCCCTTACTCGAAGTTTCCGTCATCCCATAGTCCTGACCAATTCTAAAATCCAATTCTTCATAAGCATTAGCTAACTCAGGCGAGAGAAATCCTCCATCACTGAAGATTTTTTTTTTTTTTTTTTTAAAATTTTTTCCAAATATTCTATTTTTAGGCTCCGCCTTGGAGATATTGGGATTTTTTTCCCGAATAAATTTGACACGATTTAAAAGATTTTTCGTGATGAGTGGGACGATATTCATAGGAGTAGGTTGATAAAGCTGAAAATTATGGACTAAATTTTCCATTTTTAAATTAAAACAAATCCTATGGCTATATCTTAAACCTCCGAAAAAGTCACAAGTTAAAAAGATATGGTAATACGGAAGGATCTGTAAGTATACCTCATTCTTATTTACTATTGAAGAAAAGACACGATCAATCAAATTTTCATTGGTTAAAACAACAGATCTCTTCTTTCCGGTGGTACCCGAAGTAAAAAATAACTTAAGCATTTTGATTCTTTTTTACATAGCAAATTATTCCTTTCTTTTCATACTGATTTATGACATCGATAAAATCTTTTTCCTCATTATCTTCTTCTTCACTTCTATCATCAAGGATATTCTTTCCTCTGATGTCCTTCTCAATTGGAATAAAATACTAAACCTTTGGACATTTTTCTTTCAAATTTGAAATTTTGGACTGATATTTAGTTTCATAAAATAAGATATCAATATCTGAGAAATCGATACAGTAGATTAAGGTATTCATTTCAAGAGAAGGATCAATAGGAACTGTTAAATTTCCACTAAATATAGTAGCAAGATAAATCATGAAATAGTTTAAATCATGAAATGTTTACATTTCCTACACCTAAAAGACCAACATGAATTGGTTTTAAAGGACTTTCATTTAAATCATTAATCCATAAAAGAATATGATTCACAGTTAGACGATACTCCTTTATGGGAAATTTTTTTCATTTCATTATCATTTTGATAATTAATGAAAGGTTTAGTTTTATAGAGTTTTCTTGCCTCTAAAACTAAATCTTTAATGGCTTTAACATTTTTACTTTTGACACCATAGTCATTTTGAATTTATGATTTAAATATAGTTTTATAGAATCTATTAATAAAATTAATCTTTTTTTTTTTTTTATTATTATTATAATGAATTAATTTTATTATATAATATATTATTAAATTAAAAGTTTAATTTTTTTTTTGTTTTAATTTATTTAAATTATTTTTATATTAAAGATATCAATATATTTTCTATATTTTATTTTTAACTTTTTATTTTTTTTTTTAATTTTTTTTAAATATTTTTATACTAAAATATACTATTTTATATATTTATATAATTATTAAATTTTTTAATAAGAATAATTTATTTAATATAATTTTTATTATTTTAATTATTTATAAAATATGATATTCTATATCATTAAAATTTATTTTTTATTTTATTTCATTTGATTTTTTTTTTTTTTTTTATTTTATTTTATTTTTATTTTTTTTATAATAATATTAATATATATGTCATTAAAAAAATTTTCATTAAATTATCATAATAATATTATTATATAATATTAACTATGGGAAATATATTTTGAAATTTTTTAGATCAAAAAAAAAAAAAAAAAAGATCTTTGTTCTTATATAAAAAAAAAAAATTTTTTTTTATATAAAATATAATCATAATGTTTATGAATTGATTTAATTCTAATAAATTTTAAAATATATTATTACTTTTAAAAAAGTATAATTCACATATAAATATCAATTTTTTTTTTTTTTTAATTTTTTTATTTTAAAATTTTTTTTACTATAGAGATATAAATTAAATAATAGAAGAATATAGTTAAATTATATTTTGAAAGAATCATTAAAAACTTTATTATCAATTTTAATTTTGCCATAATTCTCATAATTCTATTGTTATATTACTCTATAAAAATAATTTTATTTATTAGAAATTAGTGCTAATTTTCTTTACAGTTATTACAAATTTAAATAGAATATTCTTATTGAATAGCTCTAAATTGGAAAATCTATTTTTTTTTTTTTTTTTTTTGTAATTATATAAAAAGAAGTGTAATATTCATTTTCTTTTTTTTTTAATTGAAATTAGTCAGGTCATAATTTTTAAGTCGTTAACAAATTACTGTATACTGTATACTACCATTAAATCCGTTAACTTTATTTTTCTTTTTATTCACAAAATCAATCTTTCTAAAAACTTCATTGACATCTATTTCTTCTGATTATATTCTTGAAACAATTACACATATTTAATAATAAACATCCGCTACGATGATTTCCATACAAACAACGAAGTTTATATCATTTGATAACACCGTACCAATTTGTTTGTCAGATAAATATAAATCATAATGGAGTTCTCAAATCTTTTGAAAATCTTTTACTTAATATAATAAACTGCTGGAATAAGTAATTATAATATTTTCTTTTTCATCTAAAGTTATAATAATATTAAATAAAAAAAAAATTAATAATATATTTAATAATAATTTATTTTAAATAAAATAAATTTATGTAAATAATTAAAATTTATATAAAATATTTATATTTATATTTATCTATTTATATTTTTTTTTTAATTTTAAAAATAACTCTATATTTATAATATTTATTTATTTATTTATTTACTTATTAATTTATGATTTTTAGATATAAATATTTTTATGTTTTTTTAATCCATAATATTTTTTACATCTTTTTATTTTAATAAAAAAATTTCTTTAAAGTTTTTACTTTAATTATTATTTTATGTATTTTTCTAATTTAATAAATATATTAATAATTAGATATTAATAAAAAACAGATGAGGTGCATTTCGAAAAGTTGCATTTCTAGATTTGACGTTCATATTGTTGTAATTAAAAAAAAAAAAAAAAAAAAAAAAAAAAAAAAAAAAAAAAAAAAACTAAATAATTAAAACTAATTTATTCATAATTAAATAAACTAAATAAATGATAAATTACTTAATATTAATAACAAATAAAAAATAATTAAAATAAAATATTTATTTAAAAGATTATAAACCAAGCATATTTAATTAGATATATTTATTTAAATATTTTATTAAATTATTTTATTATAAATGGAAAAAAATATTTTATTATAAATGGAAGTAAATATAAATATTGAAATAAGGGAAACTAATAGAGGAAAAAAACAAATTATTATTAACAAAAAAATATAAATTTAATTTTTCATCTAAAAAAAACATTATTTTAAAGTATTATAAATGTACCGAATATAAAATTTTAAATAAATGTAAATCTTTCATTATTTTAAACGACAAAAAGGAAATTTTAAAATATGAAAGTTTATATAATTATCTTAAAAAAGAATTTGATGCATCTATATTAAATTGTAAAATAAAAAATTAAAGATTTTAGAAAAAGTTCAATTCCATTGGGTATAAAAACTAAATATATATTACATAAAGTTTCACAAGAAATGGGATTTATATGTCCTGAATATATAACAATTAAATCCCAAATAACAAGAGAAATAAATATACAATTACCTCGGGAGCAAAGTTTTGATGAATTTCTTGATGAATCAAAATATTATAAAATTAAAGAAATGAAAATTTTATGATATTCAAGAATCTAAATTTAATAATCTTTCAATCCCCATTCCGGGAAAAATTATTTATGAAATATAATAAAGATATATATGCAGAAGGTACTTTTTATATTCACCTAAATTTAGTAATCAAGTGTTCATTACTAGAACTTATATTAAAGATTTAAATAGTTTTTATACTACTTCTTTTTCGATATTAAAAAATAAGTAAAGAACTACTTATTAAATGTTATTTGAAGAAAAAAAAAATCTAATAAGTATGGCAATAATACTATAATTATTCCAAAAAATTTTCATTGTTATTTCGAAAAAGACATATCTAATTTATTATTATTTATTATTATTATTATTATTCACTGTTATCATTATCATTATCATTATTATTGTTATAAATTATTATTATTATTATTGTAACTATTATTATTTATTAATATAATTTATCCTTTACCATATTACAATATTTATATTTTTATATACATTAAAATTTAAATTAAAATTAATATATCTTGTAATATATTGTTATATTAAAATTAATGTAATGTAATTTATAAGCCATTAAAATTCAAAATTAAATATAAATTAAAGTTACATTCATTAAAATTATTTGTTAAAAATATAAATTAAAAATTTAATATATTAAGTTTAATATTTAATAATTTAGATTACTTCATTTTCAAAATTTTTAAACATTAAATTTATGATCAATTATTACATTTTTGGATGGTTCATTTAAAGACAAAATAAAATTTTTTTTAATTACACAAAAAATTAAACAAAAAATTTATTATAAGAAAAAAATAATAAAAAAAGAAAAAAAAAAATTAATATATGAAAAATTAAATAAATGTATAAGTAAATAACAATTAAATATGTTTTATTATATAAATTAATGAATGAGTTAATATGTAGATAAATCATTAGTAATATAGTTTTATTTTTTTTATTTTTTATAGTTTACATTCTAACAGTAAAAATTTTTTTTTTTTCAAACTGTAAAATATATTTAATTATTAAGTAGAAATTCTTTTTATTTTAGTTAATTTGTTCTATAAAATTATTTATTTACAAATTTATTTATTAAAATTTTAAAAAGCAACACTTCATAAAAATGCATCAAATTTAAAATGTTCTAGAATAAAATTTAAAAATTGTATTTTATCTATTACTTAATAAAAAAGGAGAGAAAATTTTGTATTTGGAAATAATTAGCCTTAAATTAATAAAAATTTGAAGTTCTTAAATTCTAAGGCATTATTATTTAATTAATCACATGCGGTTGATAAATTCATTTAGAATTTCGAATATTAACAAAAGGTGGTACGAATTAGTATGGATTTTCCACTAAAAATATTTATTTTATTTTATTAATTAATTATTACTTATTTAATTATTTTATATTTATAATATTTCAATTCTAATAATTAAAAAATATTATATAATTAAAGTTTAAAATATACATATCTAAAAAAAAAAAAAAAAAAAAAAAAAAAAAAATACCAAAAGGTAAAAAAATATAAAAATATAAAAAAAAAATATAAAAAGGTAAAAAAAAAAAAAAAAATAAGAAAAAAATTAAAATAAAAATAAGAAAAAAATTAAAATAAATAGGTAAAAAAAATAAAAAAAATAGAAAGAAATAAAAAAAATAAAAAGAAATAAAAAAAAAATAAAAAAATAAAAAAAAAATAAAATAAAAAATAAAAAAAAATAAAAAAAAATAAAAAGAAATAAAATATATCATTTAGTATTTACATATATAGTTAAAATAAAATGGTTTCCTTAAATTCTGAAAATATAATTACTTTTTATGACAAAGAATTTATTTCAAATCATGAAAGTTCATTTTATATGGAAAAAAATATTACAAATTCAGATTTTATTATCCTTGATGAAAATGATAAAATATTATATAAAATGAAATATCATTATTTAAAAAATTGTGTAGAACTTTATGATTCTAATAATTCAAAAATATTACATGTCAAACCAAACGCTTATTTAAGTTCTACTGAATATGATATTAAATTTATAAAGTATAATAAACAAAAAAGAATAATTTTTAAATATAATTTAAAAGATATTCCAACTCCTAGCTTCAAAGCTGAGTTTATCAATGAAGAAACTGGAGAAGAAGATTTTTTAGAGATATACTGTGAATCTAGAAGTCCAAGTTGTTTTTATATTTATCATTTAAATAAAAAAGACAATGAACAACCTATTTGCAAAATTTTATACCAATCCACTAAATCTAAAATAGAAATTGCTGGAAATGTAGATTATACTTTAATATTTATGATTGTAGATTATATTAGACGAACTAATAGATTCATTTAATAAATCATGTATTAAATATATATACATCTTTATTAATTATAAATTATAATTAAATAAATTTTTTTTTTAATTATAATATTAAAAAATTAAACAAATAAATAAATAAAACATGTATAAATAAAAATAAATGAATAAATATATAAATAAATAAGAAAATAAATAAATATATTAATATATAAATAAATAAATAAGAAAATAAAAAAAATATTAATAAAAATATAAATAAATAAATAAATAAATAAATAAATAAATCTTTGTAATATTAAAATAAATAATGATAAAAAAAATTCTGTTCATTAAAATATGAGTATATATTACAATTTATTTAATTTTTTTTGTTCGGTAAATATTAATTAAAAGTTCCTTATTACATTAAAAAACTATCTCATGAAAAACATATTGCATTTCGGAATATTAAGCCTTACTTTAATTGTGAAAATGTTGATAATTACCTTGAACAATTTAATAAATATGAAAAACTTTGCAAATTAATCAAGAAAACTAAGAGTAAATTTCGTTCTGCTAGATTTAAGGCTAATATAGTAAAAATAGGTAATTATTTTTTGAATAAAGATTTCAAAAATGGTTGGAGATGTTTAAAGAAAATGGCTAAACCATCATATTCATCTACCTCCCTTACTTGCATTAAATCTAAGTTTGGTCAAGATATTATCTCTCCTTCAAAGCAATTAGATAGATGGGCTGAATATTATAAAGATCTTGCTTCGGATCCCTCAGGTCACAGCCTTAATCGTAATTACTGGAATCATGCTTTAAGGAATATTAGTCTTAGATCCACTACCTGGAATATAAATGGTCCTATTACGATTGAAGATATTAAAAAAACTATTTCATCGATGAAAAATAACAAAGCACCCGGCCCCGATGGTATTCCGATTGAATTCTACAAAGCTCTTTTTTGTAACGAAGAATTACTAGAATCACATCCTGCTGCTGGAAAGTGTCTAAAATTGATATTTAATAAAATATGGAATGGGTCATTTCCTAAAAAATGGAACTCAGCTTCTATTGTATCAATTCCTAAGAAGGGTGACCTATCAGATTGTAGTAATTATCGAGGTATTTCTCTCATTAACGTTGGACTAAAAATCATTTCA
This sequence comes from Neocallimastix lanati (nom. inval.), assembly GCA_016946835.1. Classification (NCBI taxonomy): domain Eukaryota; kingdom Fungi; phylum Neocallimastigomycota; class Neocallimastigomycetes; order Neocallimastigales; family Neocallimastigaceae; genus Neocallimastix; species Neocallimastix lanati (nom. inval.). Next base: position 850,742 of record JACVTC010000071.1, on the reverse strand, counting down.
AAAATTATAACAGATAGAATATCTACTTACGCACTCTCACACAATTTCATTAGACCTGAACAATTTGGATTTCGCAACCGCGAAGAATGCATTAGTTTATTCATTTCCGTTAGAGAAATTTGTCAAAGAAGAAAATTCCAAGGAAAATTCACATATTTAGCTTTTTTAGATCTTAAAAAAGCTTATGATTCAGTTCCTATTTTTAACATTCTTACTAAATTATATCACTATGGAGTACGCGGTAAATGTTTTGATTTTCTTTGTAATTTATATACTTCATCTAAAGCACGTGCTCGATTTGCTTCAATGTTATCAAATGAATTTCCTATTAAAAGAGGTGTTCGTCAAGGTTGTCCTTTATCTCCAATCTTATTCAATTTATTCATCAATGATATACTAAATGACTGTGAAAAGTATGGTGTTAATGTTGGAAGAAAAAAGTGTTGTGGTGGACTCTTTGCTGATGATGTTGTTCTCATTGCTCCAAGTGCAAAAAATTTAGAAAAATTATTAAAAAAGGTACATAAATGGGCTAATTTAAATGAAATGACTTTTGGTATTGAAAAGTGTGCAACTATGGTTATAAAACCAATGAACTTCCAACCTCCTCCAAACTATAGTGATCCAACCTTCTATTTAGGAAAGAATGATATTCCTAAAGTTTCTAGTTATGTCTATCTTGGTATTCCTTTTTCAGATGATCTCCTACTAGAACACATTATATCTCACATGCATTTTAAAGTTAGAAAATCCCTTCTTTCATTTACACGTTTCTTTTCAAATAAACTTATTCCTATTGTATACAAGAAAAAAGTTCTTCAATCCTTTGTTATTAGTAAAGTAATTTATTATTCTCCTTTACTTGGTTCAAACAAATCTAGAACGGCTAGAATTCAAACATTAATTAATACTGGTCTATTTTGGTGTATCGGTTCCTTCTCTAAAAATGGTAAAACAAATACAGAAAACAATGACTATATTAGACATAATTCAACAATGAGTACTTATGCTTTATCTCGAGATCTAAGCATCCCTCCTATTGCTGGTATCTGCGCAGCCTTACAGATTAAATCATTTGCAAAATGGAGTAAATCAAACTGTATCATAAAGGATCTTATTAAATCTATTCCCAAAATGCCTTATTATTCCTGGACTAATGAATCTAGAACACTATATAAAAAAATCAAAAAATATAAATGTGTAAAATATGACGATATTATAGAACGTTACTGGAAATCAGTTTCCAGATTTCAAGGTATTAAAGGTCAAAACTACGATAGTAACAAGTTCTCAAACAATAAAGCTATAATAATGCTTAGCTTAAAATATCCCCAATTCAACTTAGGATTTTCGTGGATTATACGTTTACGCTGTGGTTATAAATACAATACTACTATTGCTATTAGAATGGGTAGAGTTTCAGAAGATTGTCCAAAGTCCTGCCCATGTTGTGGTGAAGGTAATCAATCTTTTGAACATTGGATTTTTAAATGCGATGCTTTTGCATCTTTTAGATGGAATTCTTTAAATTTCATCGATGATCTCTATGTTTTATTCCTTAGGAAGATTAGAGCGTTTAATCCTCTTTCTTCCTATGACTCTATTTCTGATTTTGAAGATTATATCAATCATTATATATACTTGTTCCTTCTTGGTGGGACTTTAGTTTTAAATGAACTACATTTCGATAGTGGGGAACAGAGACATTTAAATGAACTACTTTTCAAAGGTTCATCTGAGTCACCTGTTCCAAAAATTGTGGGCTTGGCGGAATTCTTAACAAATGCAATACCTATCATAAGTAGTTCGTTTGAGCTATTATTTGATAGGTATTGCAAAATATCAAACTTAACCAAGAGCGTCGACGTCGTACTGATAAGGCATAATGAAAATACAGGATTATCATCTATTACTACGAAGGGTGATTCTCGCCCTAGTAGCTCAATAAATGATGAATCCGGGGAGAGTTTAGTGGACACCACACTATCTATTTTAAGGATGTTACTTCTAAATTTTATTTCTTTTTTATTTGATAGGAAGGGTAAAATTCCCGCATAGTACAACTTGCCGAAATACATAGTATTTTCGAGCTTTTTTATTTTTTATTTTTTATTTTTTAATTTTTTATTTTTAATTTCTAATGTACTTTTCACCTACATGTATTTTTTAAAATAAAATTTAATAAAGTTTTTGGAAGTGTATTCTCTTCCCTGTCTAAAAAAAAAAAAAAAAAAAAAATTAATTAAAAGTTATAATTTTGAAATTTCAATAATGTAAATAGGTTAAAAAAAAATATATATATATATATATATATATATATTTTTATAATTTATATATTTCTACCTTTAAAATAAATAAAGATTAAAGCTCGCAATAATTGCGGTTATGAAAAAAAAAAAATATTTATTAATAATTCATTATTATTTTAAATACAACTTAAAATATTTATTTATTTATTTATTTATTTATTTATTTATTATTTATTATTTATTATTTATTATTTATTTATTTATTTATTTATTTATTTATTTATTTATTTATTTATTTATTATTTATTTATTTATTTATTTATCAAAAAAAAAAAAATAAAAATAAAAAAAAAAAGAAAAAAAAAGAAAAATATAAAAATAAGATACCATAAAATAATAAATCAAAGTTTAATAAATTTAAATTAAAAAAAATAAAAAAAAAAAAAAAAAAAAGAAAAGAAAGAAAGAAATAAAGAATAATAATATACAATAAAATAATTTACAATAAAATAATTTACAATAAAATAATATAAAATAAATGCCATAAAATTAAAAAAAAAAAAAAAATATAAAATAAATAATATAAAATAAATACTATAAAACAAAATCAAAAAAAAAAAAAAAAAAAAAAAAAAAACCATTATAATATGGCAAATATATATATTGATTAATTGAGTATGAAACCGGTATGTATTAACTATTAATAAAAATACATTTTAAAATAAAGAAATTAAAAATAATATAAAGAGTAATAAATAAAGTAAAAATAAGTAATATAAAATTCATTAAGTGTAATAAAATAATAAAAATATTATAATTTAATGAGTATAATAAAATAATAATAATAATAATAAAATGAAAAAATAAATATAACGAAATACAATAAAATATTTTAAAAATAAAAATAATTAAATGTAGACATATATATATAGATATTAAAATATAATTTTAAAAAAAAATAATTTATAAAGAACTAAATTTTTTTTTTCTTTTTTTAAAAAAGTAATTAAATATAATGTACTTATATTTATAATTATCAATAAAATAAATTTAATTCACTTTTATAATTTCATAATATTACCAAATATTATATGTAATATCATTTACTATTTTAGGTAATATTTAAATCAAATCCATTTTTACAGAGATTGATTTCATTCTTATTGAATGTAATCAATCTCTGTATTTATTTAATATTAAAATAGCGTTCATAGCTAAAGTAAAAATAATACTAATAATATAGATTTCATAGTGTTTATTTATAAAACTTTATTTTAAATATTTAAATATTTTTTTTTATTTCTTAAATATCTTGTATTATATACTTTATTTATTTTTTAAATATGTAGATAAATTTTATTTATATTTTTAATAAATTCATTTATTGAATTTATTTATTTTTATTCTTTTTTTTTTTTTTTAATTTTATCCATCATTATTATAATAATATATATTAATAGTTATACATAATTAATGACTATGGAAATAAAACTTTGTTCTTCAAATAAAATCTTTATTTAGCTAAAAATAATTTTTAAATACATTGAAAATAAAAAGGATTTATTTAATGTTGATAAATATTATTTATATTTTGGTTAATCAATAAAATAAATCTTTTTTATTTTCTATATAGAAATTATAGCCTAGAATTTATATATATTATATTTTTATTGTTTTTATTTAATTGTGTAAATATAATATGTTGAGTATATATATTTATTATTCTTTAAAAGGAAACTATTTATTAAAAGGAAATTAAATAAATTTATAAAAAATTACTATAAGAAATAAAATTTGTTAGTATCTAATTCCTTATTAAATATTAACTTGGTCCTATGATAAACCTTATAAGATAAAGAATGAAATATAAGAAAAATGTATATATTTATAATTATATTTATATTTATAATTTTGCCTAACTCTAAAATATTTATATTTAATTTAAATAATATTTATTATTAGTATATTAAAAGTATAATAATAAAATAATGTAAATAATATTATTATAAAATAGAAATTACAAAATGATAAAAAATATAATAAAATAAACATTAACATTAAAATTATATAAATATAAATATATATATAAAGATAATTATGAACTATTCACGTATTTACAAAATTATAAAAATTATGTTATACATTTTATGTCTAATATTGTGTTTATTATAAACTATGTTTTTTTCTTTTTTAAATCAATTATTATAGAAATTTAATCAGAATATTTTCTTTTGTCAAAAATATAAAAGTTTTTTTTATTTAATTTAAATATTATATTTAATAATTTTTATATTAATGTATAAATAAAAAAGAAGAAAACTTTAAATGTATTTAAAAAAATTTAATTATATTTTATGATGAAATAATATTTAAGAACTTGAATTTGAATTTTTATATATTATAATTATTTTTTTTTTCTTTTTATAAAAATTATATATATTACTTCTTAGAATAAATCAAAATAAATATATTATTTCTTAGAATAAATCAAAATAAATATATTATTTCTTAGAATAAATCAAAATAAATATATTATTTCTTAGAATAAATCAAAATATATATAAATAATTGACCTTTTTTTTTTAATAATGAATAAAAATAAAACATATTTTTATGATTTAACAAGGAAATATAGAAAAATATAATATTCCAAAAATGATAAATTATTAAAGCATAATAATTTTAAAAATTATAAAAAAAATGTATATATTATTATAAATAGAAAAGGAAAAATTTAAATTAATATACTGAATATATTAAATAAATTTTATATGTAGCGTTTGTAGAATAATTTATTAATCATCAGGACATAAAATATTTAATTAATAATAAAAATCAATTTTTTTTTTTTCTTTGGATTTATTAATGATTATAAAAATTTTAATTTGTACTTCATTTATAAATCTATAGTATATTATTCAATTGATTTGTAAAAAATTAATATATTGAATTTAATATAATCTCTATGTAGTTAAATAAAAAAATTTCATTTACACAAACAATTAAATAGAATTAAAGAATAATTATTTCGTAAATAAACAAGAAATATTTATATTTAAATAAATAAATATATATTTAAAATTAAATAAGTAAAATAAAATAAAAATTAATATAAAAATAAAGACTTTTGGTTTATTTAGTTTATTAAAATTATAAATAAATTTAAAAATCAACAATTAATAAAGAAATAAATACATAAAATTAAAGAATAATAAATATTTTATATCTATAACATGTTAGGAAATAATTTTGAAACATTAAATCAAGAAAATGACTATTCTAATGAATCTAGGAAAATTGGGATTTATGAAAAATATATATATAATCATCCCATGGTTCTAAAATTTGATTATTCTTTATTTAAAAAGCCAAATTTCATTATCAACGATGAAAATAACAATCCTTTATTTAAATTTAATAAAAAAAACACTGGTAAAATATTAGACATGAATGATAATGTTATTCTTAATTTCCGTTTAGAAATAGTTAATTCTCTTGATATGAAATTACATACATACGTTGATAACGAGATATTTAATAAAAATATAATTGAAATTTCTCGAATTGATAAGTATCGTTACCAGCTTATTCTTTTAAATAATGAAAAAACTAAGATAAAGCTATTAGTTATTGGGGAAAATAGTAAAAATTTAAAAATTTACTATTATAAAGATTTGGAGAAAGTAGAAATTTGTGATAATTCTTATAATGATGGTGAAAATACTTTAAGAATTAAACCTGGAGTTGATATTCTCTTGGCTTTTTCAGTTATATTCTCAATTTTACAACTACATGAAGCTAATAACTTATTTTTGGGAAAACCTTTGAAATAGAAAATATAAATAATTTATATTTATTTTTTTTAAATATATAAATGAATTGTTAAATGTAATATCAGAAAAAAAAAATAAAAAATAAAGAATATAAATAATTTGTATATATTGTTTTTTAATATATAAATGAATTGTTAATTGTAATATAAAAAAAAAATAAAAAATAAAAAATAAAATAAAATAAAATAAAATAAAATTAAAAATTTATTGTTTAGTTATGTGATCTTAATATATAAAAATATTGAATTAAATTTCATGAATTAAAATAATTATAATAAGGTCAATGTAATTATTAATAAAAAAATAAAATATTTGAAAGATTTCATATCATTTTTATAAAAAAAAAATAATAATAAATAAATAAATAAATAAATAAAGTAAAAAAAAAAAAAAAAAAATAATTTTAAAATTTTAAAATAAAAAAGAAGTAATAAAAAAAAAAATATATTAATTGTCCAATAAGAACATAATAATATTTAAAATAATAATATGAAATAAAAAAGTAATATTCAAAAAATAAAGTATATTAATAAATTCAGAAAAAAGTTCCTATGCAACGAACCTCACTTCCTTAAAGATTAGGGTTTGAATTGATTATCTGAAAGAAATTTCTTCTCCTTCAGAGGTATTGGCCCCTGCTAGCCTGTCTTACTGAATTTTCAGTGTTGATGCTCCACTTTTCGTTTAATAAAATATTTTTAATGTATTAAAAATAAACATATATATATTTATCCTTTTTTTTTTATTATTATTATTTTTATTATTATGTATAATATTTACAATGTTATACTATTCTTTCATTTATAAAGAAAATTTAAAATCAATTATATTATTTTTCGCTATATTCTTTTATGGTTTAAATTGTTATAATCTAACTTTTCTATTTAGTACTTTATTTGGAAAAGTAAAAACAGCTGGGATTGCAATTAGTTATATTGTTCTCATTCTTATATTTTGTAATATAGGTACTTCATATGTTGATATTGAAATAAGTAAAATTCTTTTACTTTTTTTTTTTTTTTTTACAATATCTATTGGGTCATTTATTCAAGAGGTGCTCAAAACAAAAATTCAATGCATTAATATTACATTCAGTAGTCTTATAGAATCTAATGCTGATGTTTTATTTCAAGGTTTAGTTTTTACGAATATTCTTTATCTTATTTTAACTTCTATTTTTAATAGCTTATTCTCTGAAAGTGGAAATTATCTTTTTAATAAATCAATTAAAAAATCATAGGTTTTCAAAACATATATAAACTGGTATATATAAAAGAGATATTCAAGAAGACTTTCATTCAATCATAAAATAATGAAAAAATATAAAGTAAATGACAGTACCTACGTAATCCTCTCAGACTCATAGTTAGAACAGTATCTTGTCTGTATTACTTAGGAGATTTAGAATAATAATAATAATATATAAGAAGGAAATACTTACCTGTAACCCTAACTACCATATTCCGTAAAAACCTCTTGTGAGGAAAACCTGGAAAACGGTCATAGGGCGAGATAGAAACCAAAAGCCTTTATGTATGCTAGCCTATGAACTAATAACTTGGATAGAACTTGATTCGATGAACCCCATAGAAGGTAATATAACGACCATTAGAGAAATTTAAATTATATTCAGAAAGTAACAAAAAAAAAAAAAATTAATTTATATATTTATGAAAACCTAATTTTTAATATATAATTTCTAATCTAATTTAAATTTTCTTTTCTTCTCTTTTTTTCTTTTATTTTTTTTATCTTCAATTAGGAATTATTTAATTAAAAATATTTTTTAGATTATAATACTTGAAATTTGATTAATTTTTTCTTTTCAAAAATTATATTTTTAATAATTTATTATTATTATTTGCAATATTATACTAATTTTTTTTTTTTAATATTATTAAAATATTATATTATAATTATTTTATTATTATGCTTTAATAAAAATATTTTATTCATTATTATTATTCTTTTTGCTTTATTTTTATTTATTTACTTATTTTTATTTGCCTTTTCGTTATTTGGAATTATTCAATTATTATTATACAAAATTTTTAAATAGTTATGAATATTGTTTATTATTATTGTTTTTAGTATTTTTTATTTAGTTATGACATTTAATAACCTATTTTATTTATTACTTTATATTAACATATGGAATTTTGAAAAAGTAATTTTCAAATTTATAAAAATATTTAATGTAGTACAAAGTGAAACATAATTACATTCGTTCTGATAATACTTTATTTATCTTATCATTGAAAATCAAAATACAGTTTACAACGCAATAAAAATATATATATATATATCTACCATTTATATATGTAAAGATCAAAGATAAATAATTTTTTCAAATAGCTTTTAAAACTCACTAAATTTTTTTTAATTAGATATTAATAATATCGATAATTGTATTAAATAATATCTAGGGATAGTTTGACGTACATTATTTGGGACAATAATGTTATTATAGATTCTTTAATAAAATAAAATTTTAAACAATTATACTTATTTATTTAAATAATACTATAATTTATGTATATATAAATTATAATATTATATTATAGTTAAAATCATATTAATTATAATAATATTTTATATTATAAAATATGAAATGATGCATCCTTTTGTTTCTAATGAAAAATACAAGCTATAATTAATGCGATAATTACTATTCCTAACATAAAAGCTTGGAATTCATAATTTAGTCTCATTGACTCACTCTCTTACAGTTGATTTGGACTTTCAAAATATTCTTTGTTACAATAATTAGATACACATTAATCATCTGTATCACATGGAACTTCTAAACTTTCATATTGTTCGGCCGATTAAGACTGAGACTTTTATTCACTTAATGAAATATCAAATTTTATATATGCTTAAATAAATAAATAAATAAATAAAAAAAAAAAAAAAAAAAAAAAAAAAAAAACACAAATATTTATTTATATTAGAAATATATCTTTATAAGAATATTTTATTAACATTAATATTTTATTTTAGTAATATTTTTTAAAAATAAAAAATATCTTATTTTGAAATAATTATTTTTTATTTCTAAATATTTAGTTAAGTTTATTTTATTGCTATTTTTGTTATTGAAGATTTATTAATTATTATATTTTAGTATATAATTATTTTAACAATATAAATAATTTATTTTATTTTTATTAGTACTTTATTATTTTATATTACTACACTATATATATATATATTTATTTATTTTATTTTTTTCTCAAATTAATATGAAAATTCAAGCATTTAAATCTATTTGATATAAATGATGATAAAATCATCTAATCATTAAAAAAAATTCTTAAAAATTTATTATTCCTAAAAGAAAAATACGGTTTTGATTATTCACCAAATAATATAATACTTAACATTGACTTATATATTAGGAAGTACAGCAGGTGAACAAGCTGGAAATTTTTATAAAACTATTTTCCATATCTATCAAATATTTGAAATGGTTGATCAAAGAATCATGACTTTGAAAGTTTTGTCACTTCTACAATTCATAAATTAAATCAACTCTAATAAATAAAGGTAAAGAATCAAATATAATTTGCTTACATGACGTTATTTTTAGTATTGTCCATATCAATATTACTACTAATAAATCAAATACTTAAATTTCTGGTTCTTCTGAATAAAAATAGTTAGTTTCTAATTGGTCAATAGTTGAAGAAAGATATAAAATCTGTTCTATTATATTTATGAATATAAGTAAATATAGTATGAATGAACTTAATGTTAACCGAATACATTCAGGAAATCGAAGAATGGATAAAAAATATGGATCCAAAATTAAATAATATATGAAGAACTGTAAAATAATATACTTTGCTTGAACATGATAATAACTTGATTTAAATTTGGACTAAATATATATATATATTTATTAATTGGTTTATTATTATATTTTAAAGTAACTAATATATTGTGTATTGAATATTTAAATATTAAACATATAAATAAAATATTACGTATAATAATTATATTTAAAAAAAAAATAAAAATTAAAAAAAAAAAAATAATAATAATAATTATTAAATATAAATTATTGGTTTTATTGACACGGTTTAAAAATTATTTCCATGATATTTTTTTAATGTTTTAAAAAAGGAAAATTTTCATATTTATTAAATATTATTGTAATTTTATGGTGAAAATAATAAATAATAATAATAATTATAAATAATAAATAATAATAATAATAATTATAAATAATGAATAATGAATAATGAATAATGAATAATGAATAAATAATAAATAAAAAATAATAAATAAAAAATAATAAATAATAAATAATAAATAATAAATAATAAATAATAAATAATAAATAATAAATAATAATTAAATAAAAAAGAATAATAATACTAGATAATTAAATGATATATATGCTTATTTTTACTTTTTTTAATAATAGTAGATTACAATCAAAAAAAAAAAAAATAATATTTTTTACTATATAATTTTGTATAAAGATAAATTTAGAAATCACAATATCACACAAAATTAATTATAAATTTTTTATATTTTCATATTTTTTAATAATAGTAAATTACAATCAAAAAAAATAGTAATATCTTTTATTTTTTATTTTATAATTTTGTATAAAGATAAATTTAGAGATCATATTATCGCACAAAAACAATTATAAATTTTTTCATATAAGTAATTTCAAAAATGAATGTATTTATGAAATTTATTTTATATATAAATTAATTTAATTTATTATTTTTTTTTTTTAAAAAAATTTAATTTATTTATTATAAATAATAATCTTAAAAGGATATATAAAAATGTCTTAGAAAAATAATACTATATAATATAAAAAGGTATATATATATAAAAATAATAAAAATTTTGGAAAATTATCTTTTATAATTTTCCTTTTTTTTTTTAAAAAAAAAAAATTATTATATTAAATTTATAATTCATAAAGTTTTTTATATTAATAGATTTTCAAAATTAAAATTAATATCAAAGATACTCAAATTAATATTTTTAATATTATTCCTTTTTTTTTTTTTTTTTTTTAAATTTCTCTGAAAAGATAATTTTTATTTAAATCAATTTTGAATTTTATTAATAAATAGAGTTTTGAAAGGAAAATAAAAGTATTTTAATTTAAAAAAAAAAAAAAAAGAATCATATTACATAAAAAATAATTTAAATAATTAGTATTTAAACTTTTTTTTAATATTAATATCTATGTATTCATTATGAATAATTATTAAAATTAAAAGAATTAGTCATTATATTCTTAATTCATCCAAATTTATTAAATATTATTATTATTCATTTTTATTCTGCTTATAAGCGGAATATTTTTTTCTTTTTATTAAAGTTATTTATTATTAAAGTTTTAATAAATTTTTAAATAAATGAAAATGCAAATCTTCCACTAATTAATCTTAATTTTGTCTTTGTATTTTAGAAGATCTTTTAATTGAGCGCCATGACAAAAAATATTAAAAAAATATTAAATTAACTTTTTTGGAAAATATTTTAGTTTAATAATAAATATTAATTTAAAAATTAATTTATATAATTTGTTAAAGTAATGAAATTATTGGTTGATATTATTTTTAATTATTATTTAAATTAATTTATTTAATTATTAATTTAAATATTAAAATTTTTTTGAGCATCATCTATTGTATATATGAAAATCAAAAGGATATTAATAGGTTATTCTCAAATTTTATTTGTTAAAATATTTATATCATTTTATTAATTATAATTAAAAATCTATGATTATCATTAAGGTTATAATTTGATTTTCTTTATATATTAAAAATGGTCAAAAAGATTAATAATAATAAAGATAATACTAAAATAATAATACTAAAGTAATAATAATAATAATAATAAAGAAATCATAAAATTAATAAATAAATATTATTATAAATTATAATCAATAAAATTTATTATATTAAAAATATTAATTAATAATATATTATTTATATGAATTTAATATATTTTAATATATAATAAAAATTTTTAATTTTTTAAATTCTGATTAATATAAATATCTTTTTTTTTTCCTTTTTTTTTTTTTTTTTTTTTTTTTAAATAATCATTTTGTTTTAAATTTAAATATAAACATTTAAATTTAAATATAAAATTTTTTTATTATATTTGATATATAATAAAAGAAATTAAAAAAAAAAAAAAAAATAAAATTAAACAATAAAAAAATAATTGTAGTTGTAAAAGATACAAGACAAATATTTTATTTTCAATTATATAGAATTTTATTAAACTAAATAATAAAATAATTAATTACATATACATATAAAAATAGAAATCAAAAAAAAAAAAAAAAAAAAAAAAAAAAAAAAATAGTTTAATAAAATATGGAATATTTTAAATTTATAAAGTTATTTATAACATTAGTCATATTAGTGGTAGCAACAGCAGCTACTACTGTAAATAATCCAATTATATGGGCTGATGTACCTGATCCAGATATTATTAGAGTAGATGATACATATTATATGGTTAGTACTACTATGTACTTCACTCCAGGTGCTCCAATTATGAAATCAAAGGATCTTGTATCATGGGAAATTGTTACTTACACCTATGATATTTTAGCCAATGGTGATGTTCAAACTCTTTCTAGAGGTCAACATGATTATTCTCATGGTTCATGGGCTGCAAGTTTACGTTATAATAAAGGAATTTTCTATGTATTCTTTGGTAGTTATGGTACAAATAAATCTTATATATTTAAAACTAAGGATATTGAAAGTGGAAAATGGGAACGTTTTGAAATTAACGGAATGTACCATGATGCTTCCATTCTTTTCGATGATGATGGTAGAAATTACCTCGTTTATGGAGGTGGTGGTGAAATTAAGATTAAGGAATTTAATGCGGAAATGACCAATTTTAAATGGGGAGGTCTTGATAAAACTTTATTTAGAACTAATCTTTCTGGTCTCGCTGGTGAAGGATCTCATGTTATGAAAATTAATGGATATTACTATGTATTTATTATTGCTTGGCCAAGTGGTAAAGGTCGTATTGAAATTTGTTACCGTAGTAAAGACCTCACTGGTTACTATGAAAACAAAACAGTTTTAGATTCAGGATTAGGTTCCTATGGTAGTGGTGTTGCCCAAGGTGGTATTGTAGATACCCCTGATGGTAAAAAATGGTTTGGATTATTATTCCAAGATCATGGTGCTGTCGGTAGAATTCCAGTTCTTGTTCCAGTTAATTGGCAAAATGGATGGCCAATGATGGGTGTTAACGGTAAAGCTCCACTTACTTTACAAATTGATGGAGGATTCAAAGGAAGCAAACTTGCTAAAAGTGATGACTTTAATTACGACAGTAATCATTTAGATTTAGTATGGCAATGGAATCACAATCCAGATAATTCTGCTTGGTCTGTTACTGAACGTCCAGGTTGGTTACGTCTTAAAAATAAACATGTTGCTTCTGAAATACTTAAAGCTAGAAATACTCTTACCATGCGTACGGAGGGTCCAGCATGTAGCAGTGTTGTTAAGTTAGATGTAACTAATTTAAAGGTTGGTGATTACGCTGGTCTTTCTGCTTTTCAATATAATTACGGTAATGTTGGTGTTTATGTTGCTGATAACGGTGAAAAACGTATATACATGGCTAGTAACGGTAATACCAATGGAGATGTCATCAAGGATAGTAGAAACAATATTGTTCAAGAAACAAAATTAAATGGTAATGAAGTCTACCTTAAATTAGATTTCCGTTTTAGTAATGTTGAACGTGATGGAAGTGCTTCATGGAATATTGATAAGGTAAACTTTTATTATTCTTACGATGGTAGTAAATGGACTAAAATTGGTAAGGAAATTGGTATGACCTATGATCTTAAACTCTTCACCGGTTACAGAAGTGGTCTTTTTAGTTACCCAACTAAAAATACTGGTGGTTATGCTGACTTTGACTTCTTTAAATATGAACGTGAAAAGTGGAATCAAGGTACTATTGCTAGTGACGACGATACTAAGACCGTTTATCCTGGTAATCAAGAAAGTAATCAAGGTAATAATAATGATCAAAACCAAGCCACTCCAAGTAGTGGTGATATAAAAGATGGTAATTATTACATTAAGAGTAATTTCGCCAATAAATATCTTGTTGTTAGGGATGGTAGAGGTGCCAATGCTCAAAATGTTGAAATTGGTTCCACTAAGCAAAAATGGAAAATTACAAATAATGATGATGGTACAGTTTATATTGTAAGTGAATTTGGTAATTTCTCTTTAGATGTTGATAGAGGTTCCGGTGACAATGGTGCCAACATTCAAATTTATTCTCATCACGGAGGAGAAGCTCAAAAATTCATTATTAGAGAAACTAATCAATCTGGCGTTTATGTTATTGATACTCAAGCTAGTAATGGATATAGAGCTCTTGATGTTGAAGGTGAGAGAACTTCTGAAGGTACTAATGTTTGTCAATGGGATGATTCCGGTAAGAGTAATCAAACTTGGACTTTTGAATCTGCCGATCCTAAAAGTAATAGCGACAGTAGTAATAATGATAATAAGAATCAAAATAATAATACTACTAGTTGTTGGTCAAAAGCATTAGGTTACACATGTTGTTCTACTTGTACATCCGTTATTGACAGTGATGCCAGTGGTGATTGGGGAATTGAGAATGGTGAATGGTGTGGTATTCCAGAAAGTTGTAGTAAAAGCAATGCTACCTGTAAAGGAGCTCAAGGATATCCATGCTGTCAAAAAACATGTGAAGTATATTCCACAGATAGTGATGGTAGTTGGAATATTGAAAATAATGACTGGTGTTTAATTGACAAATCAAAGTGTTAAAATCTTGTAATTATCAACTTTTATTAAAATATCTGTTTATAATAACTATTAAATAAATTGAATATCAAAAAAAAAAAAAAAAAAAAAAAAAAAAAAAAAAAACAGATAGATAAAAGTATAATTTAAAAAAAAAATTAACTGTATGAAAAAAAAAATAAATTTTAACTGAAGTTATTTATAGAAAATCTTTTTTTTACAGTGAATTTTTTGAAGGAACTATATATATTATGTTTTATATATAAAATTTTTATATATATAAAAAGAAAAAAAATATGCGAATATTCATAAAAAAAAAATGTATGTATATATATGATATATATTTGAAAATAAATATAAATTATAATTAAAATAAATAAAATAGATTTTTTTTTATTACTATGTTAGTAAATTTTTAAAATTATAGTTGCGTTGTATCTTTTAAAAAAAAAAAAAAAAAAAAAAAAATCGTTTAAATAAAATAAATAAATAAATAATAAAAAAGAAAAAAAAAATTTGATGATATATAGAATATTGATTATTCTTAAAAAAAAAAATTAAAATAACAATATAACGTATTAAATAATATTTATCTAAAATATATAAAATATATACAATTTTAAAACATGAATTTTAGATAATTATTGTTAAAAAAAAAAAAAAAAAAAAAAAAAAAAAAAAAAACTATTTTTATATTCCTATAGAAAGGAAGTAAAAATAATATAATAAAGAAATAAATAAATAAAAAAGTTAAATGTATAAAAAAAAAATAAAGTAAAATAAAATTAAAATAAAATAAAACAAAAGTAAAATAAAAAGAAATAAAAATAAAGATAAATCT